>CM027118.1:33023687-33245122 GCA_015476505.1 Urochloa ruziziensis
GCACAAGTCATTGTTAAGGGGGAGTTGCATCTTTGCAGGGGGAGTGCTTTGAGAGTCCTGAAAAGTGTTTTGGAGGATTTGAAGTTTGAAATTTGTGCTTTGTGCTTTTGCTCTTTTGCCGATGGTGTTGAGCCCTTTCGCTTCTTCTTGAAGGGTCGGCGGTTCTGGAGCTTTCTCTTGCTAAGTGACTTTTGATTTGGCTTGTTCTTGCTTTTAGTCACTTGCTTGAGTCTTGTTTTTCGATTTCTTTTATATTTTCTTCATATCAATGGTTACTATGTGTGTGTTGTCAATGCACTCATCAAGGGGGAGATTGAGGACCCAGTGTGTCCGAGGACCGGTGGATGGTCGCTTCCTGGTGTGATGAGTGATTGACAACGTGGTGTGGATTGACGTTTCCCTTGGCTCAAGTATTACAGGTGTAGAATGCGGCTTGGTTGCATTGGTGCAGGTGAAGAACAGGCGCGAAAGGTCTTAGCCATGGCGGCCTCCGAGGAGCGGAGAGACAAGTAGGCTTGGTTCGAGGGACCCGGTGGCCGGTGGATCAAGTGCGGTTCACATGCTGGCAAGAACGAGCAAGGGGACGTGGTTCCGGTGCGAGGTAGCGGCTCACAACCGAAGCTCGTATGCGGACGAGAAGCCGGCGCAAGGTGGCGGCTAACAACCGAAGTTTGCGCGCGGGTTTGGTGATTTGGCCACAAAATCATCGGTGGACGGTTTCCCTTGGTTTGGGCCTCAAAACCAAGGACCGAGGACTCGATGAGGCGAACTTGGGCAGCTGGGCCTGTGTGGGCTGACAGGGGCGGTTTAACCGCCCCCCAGGGCCGGTTTAACCGCCCCCCTGGGCTGGCCCAAGAACGGCGTCGAGGAGCTTCGATCCGGAGGACACGCGGCGTGACTGCAAGGCTTGCGTCGGAGGGAAGCTAGCTTGCAGTGGAAGGTGCCCGAGCCGGAAAATATCTGAGATCAAATTGTCAAATTTGCCCCTGAGGGGTATGTATCACTTAGGGGTAGTTTAGTCTTTAGGACACCACCACTTGGACTACTAATAGGCCCCTTCAGGGCTGGTGGCTGTTATCTCTTTAGTTATCTCTTTAGGTTTTACTTTGAACTTGTTTTCCCCTTCATCCCCTCCACCTAGAACTACTTCGAATCATTCCTAGTTTGTATAGGTGAATTCATGGTTATGTGATTGAGTTTGTACTGCTCATCTTTGTGCCATGATTTGATTTCCCGAGCTCCCTTTCCTTTTTCTATTTTCGTGGGTATTTTCGGAGCTATTTTTGGGGGATTTTCGTTCTTCTTGTTCTAGAGCGTTTTCTCTCGGATTTCTTTGGGGGATTCACGTATGAGTGCCTTGTGCCTCTTTTGCTGGTGATCCCTTGCCCCCAAACGCCGAGAATCGCTCTGGTTTTGAGATTTTCGGGATGAACTCGAGGTCATGGTGTTCTTCGCGAGATCTGCGATTCCGGGAGTTGTACTGAGTTAGAGGCCGAGATCTTTTGGGAAAACACTCCACTGGAGGTCTAGATCATCTGACCAAAATCTCGCCTCAAGAGCTCAAGCGGTTTGGGAGATCCACTTTTGTTTTGACTTTCTCCCGAGGCTCCCAGGCCCGGGCGGTTTAACCGCCCCCCCCTGGCCGGTTTAACCGCCCCCCCTGGGTGTGTTAGATCGAGCCGAGTTTCGGGTCGTTTTGGTGTTCGTTTCGATTGGTTCGAGTTCCGCTGCTCGTTTCTTGTTCCTAGGGTCAGTAGCTTGACAGTGGCTACGTGATCTTGGCAAGATTGCTCTCGGAGGTTTCGGAGTTGATTTGGGAGAATAGCCGGATTGTTTGGAAAGATTTTTTATCGGCTCCCATTCACTCCCCCCCTCTCTGGTCGCCGTTTTGGTCCTTCAATTTCCATGGTCGTTCCCCCCCGTGTGAGTCACTTTCGGGTTTTTGGTTGCAAGTGTTTCATCTTGAAGAAAGGAAATTTGGACAAATTTGAGTCTCGTTCGATGGATGGAATTTTTCTTGGTTATGCTAATCACTCTCGAGCATATCGTGTGCTCAATCTTGAAACTAACCAAATCATGGAGACTTGCGAAGTCACCTTCAACGAGACCATTCCGTGTAGCTCTTCTGTCTTTGAATGTGCAGGTGATGATGATTTGGGACAGCCCATCTTTGAGGAAGAATAGCCTGATGATGAAGATGATGAAGAATTTCAGGCGCCGTGTGGAGATCGTGTACCTTCTACTTCCACTACTACCACAACGTTCGACGACGGTCCTTCTGCTACACCTTCGTCGAGTCGCGCTCCAGATCGAGTTCAAGTGGAAGCTGATGTTGAGGGGGAGGCAATCTCGAGGCGAGAAGCTCCCCGGCTAGAACAAAGGGATCATCCCCCTTCGAAGATCATCGGGAACATGGATGAACGCACTACACGGTCGAGGTCACAGAACATCTCTCATTATGCTCATTCTGCTTTTGTCGCGTCTTTTGAGCCCAAAAATGTTGGACACGCTTTATCTGATTCTGATTGGGTCAATGCCATGCATGAAGAGCTTGAGAATTTTGAGAGAAATCAGGTGTGGAAGTTAGTTGAACCACCTCCAAATTGCCATCCCATAGGAACCAAGTGGGTGTTCAAGAACAAGAGGGATGAGAGTGGTGAGATTGTGAGAAACATAGCGAGGTTGGTTGCTCAGGGGTTTTCGCAGCAGGAGGGGATAGATTATGAGGAGACATTTGCTCCTGTTGCCCGTTTGGAGGCAATTCGGATCCTTCTAGCATTTGCAGTTGCTAAAGGGTTCAAATTGTACCAAATGGACGTGAAGAGTGCCTTCTTGAATGGGGTGATCGAGGAAGAAGTGTATGTGAGGCAGCCCCCGGGTTTTGAGAGTGAGAGATACCCACACCGAGTGTTCAAACTCCACCGAGCTTTATATGGCCTAAAGCAAGCACCCAGAGCGTGGTATGGTAGATTGAGAGGGTTCTTGCTTAGCAAGGGGTTTGTGATGGGGAAGGTTGATAAGACGCTCTTCTTGCTGAGAAATGGCAAAGATCTTTTAATCGTTCAGATTTACGTGGATGATATCATTTTTGGTGGCTCTTTTCATGATCTTGTTGCCATGTTTGCAGATGATATGAGCAGGGAATTTGAGATGTCGATGATGGGAGAGTTGCAGTTCTTTCTCGGGCTGCAGATCAAGCAAACCAAGGATGGGACGTTCGTGCACCAAAGCAAGTACACTAAGGACATCCTCAAGAAATTTGACATGAGCGACTCCAAGCCGATGACTACGCCGATGAGTACGACTACAGCTTTGGATGCGGATGAGGACGGAGAACCAGTGGACCAGAAGGAGTACCGGAGCATGATCGGCTCCCTCCTCTACTTGACGGCGACGAGGCCGGACATACAGTTCAGCGTGTGTCTGTGCGCTCATTTTCAGGCTTCACCGAGGACTTCACATCGTCAGGCCGTCAAGAGGATTTTCAGGTATGTCAAGTTTACTCCTGAACTGGGTCTTTGGTATTCTGCCGATTCCACTCTTGCACTTCATGGTTTTTCTGATGCGGATTTTGCTGGATGTCGTGTTGATCGCAAGTCTACTTCTGGTCAGTGTCAGTTTCTTGGTTCGTCTCTTGTGTCATGGTCTTCTCGCAAGCAGTCTAGTGTAGCCCAATCCACCACAGAGGCCGAGTATGTTGCTGCTGCTAGCTGCTGTTCTCAGTTGCTTTGGATCACATACACCTTGAGAGATTTTGGCTTAGACATGTCCCATGTTCCACTTCTTTGTGATAGCACCAGTGCCATAAGCGTAGCCAAAAATCCCGTGCTTCATTCCAAAACCAAACACATAGAAGTGAGGTACCACTTTCTGAGAGATCATGTGGAGAAAGGAGATATTGAGCTTGCCCATGTTTCTACCCAAAACCAGCTTGCAGACATTTTCACTAAGCCACTTGACCAAGTTACCTTCACCCGCTTGCGAGGAGAACTTGGTGTGTGTGCGGTTTTCTGAGCTGAGTTTTGGAGGCTTCTCTTGTAGCATATGTATACTATTGTATCATCTTTGTATCTTGATGTACATTTTTCTTGCTTTTGTATCTTGATTTCATCTTTTGTATCATATCTTAGGATGAGCTTCTCCTATATGCAGTGATTGGTACAACTTGCTACATTTTAGAGTTTAGGCAGGCTGGCTAGGGATTGATTGTATGGATGGCTATGCTCTTGATGGTTTTGATATATATTCCTTTGAGATAGTCTCTTTTTGAATTAAAATGATAAACTGAACTTAAATCTTTCACCCATGAGTAAATGCCTTTGCATGTCTTATTTGAGCCGAAATGGCTATATTTTGCTTAAGGTCATGCTAGGATGATATTCTTTTCATTTGGGTCAAAGATCATTGTCATTGTAAATGTTTAGCCCATGTTTATCTCATGGAGGAGCATAAGCTTCTTTTTGTCGCAAAGACATTTCATGTACCATGCTTAAATTGAAAAACTTGAAAAATGAGATGTCTATGCATGAAAGATGAAAGATGAGAAAAAGACTTATTTGAATATATTTATGCTCATGTCTCTATGCTTTCACCATTGCACACACTTGCACACATGGGTGCTAAGCGGTTGCATGTTGTTTGCCGGAGAAGTCTCCCATGAGAAGTGAACACATGGCTCCGTGCTTTGACATGACATGAGATAGATTTTGGGCGTTTATAATGACCTTTTGTCAAGAATACTTGTTCTATCATGATCTTGGTGAGATGAAGTTTATTTTTGATCAAATGGTCCTTGTTTAGGACTTTGCTCATGAGGTGACCCTTTCGAAAAAATTGAACAAATTGATCATGGCTTTGTCAAATGGCTATATATCTTCACCTTCTTGACGGCAATGCTCTTATGATGCTGTGGCCTGTCTAGTTTGCCTGTTCTCTAACTTGTAGAATTTTGTATCGCTCATTGCCTATTTGAGAAGCTTAGAGTTGAAATTTTTGCATTTTTGCCTTGATTTGTGCATTGTCAACAAGGGGGAGAGTTTGAGCATTGGAATACATTGCTGGGCACTTATGGAAGGTTTTCGAGTTGAAACGACATCATTCCGAGCATTTTTCTGAGATTTGCATTTTTGTGCTTTGACTGGGCAGGGCGGTGTGACCGCCCCTGCAGGGCGGTGTGACCGGCCCTGGAGCAAGGGCGGTGCAACCGGCCCTCCAGGGAGGTCCAACCGGTCCTGTGCAGTGACACGAGGTTTTCTGAGATTTGATCCATTTTCGATGCATTTTCGCACACACAAGTTCACTTGTTCAGGGGGAGTTTGCATCAATGCAGGGGGAGTGCTTTGAGTGTTCTGAAAAGTGATTTGGAGATTCGTGACTTGTGTTTTGTGCTTTGCTCTTCTGCCGATGGTGTTGAGCCCTTTCGCTTCTTCTTGAAGGGTCGACGTTTCTGGAGCTTTCTCTTGCGAAGTGACTTTGTTTCGGCTTGTCTTTGCTTTTAGTCACTTGCTTGAGTCTTGTTTTCGATTTCTTTTCTATTTTTCTCTTTCTATCTATGGTTACTATGTGTGTGTTGTCAATGCACTCATCAAGGGGGAGATTGAGGACCCGGTGTGTCCGAGGACCGGTGGATGGTCGCTTCCTGGTGTGATGAGTGATTGACAACGTGGTGTGGATTGACGTTTCCCTTGGCTCAAGTATTGCAGGTGTAGAATGCGGCTTGATTGCATTGGTGCAGGTGAAGAACAGGCGCGAAAGGTCTTAGCCATGGCGGCCTCCGAGGAGCGGAGAGACAAGTAGGCTTGGTTCGAGGGACCCGATGGCCGGTGGATCAAGTGCGGTTCGCATGCTGGCAAGAACAAGCAAGGGGACGTGGTTCCGGTGCGAGGTAGCGGCTCACAACCGAAGCTCGTACGCGGACGAGAAGCCGGTGCAAGGTGGCGGCTAACAACCGAAGCTTGCGCGAGGGGTTTGGTGATTTGGCCACAAAATCATCGGTGGACGGTTTCCCTTGGTTTGGGCCTCAAAACCAAGGACCGAGGACTTGACGTAGCGACGGCCCGGCCTGCCAGCCAGGGGCGGTGTGACCGGTCCCACCTGGGCAGGTCGCCCGTGAGCGTCGAGGAGCTTCGATCCGGAGGACACGCGGCGTGATCGCAAGGCTTGCGTCGGAGGGAAGCTAGCTTGTGGTGGAAGGTGTCCCAGCCGGAAAAATCTTCGCAGAAAATGTCATATTCGCCCCTGAGGGGTATGTATCGCTTAGGGGTAGTTTAGTCTTTCGAGCACCACCATTTGGACTATTTAATAGACCCCCTAGGGGTGGTGGCTGTTATCTCTTCTAGTTTTCTCTTTGGTTTTCCTTTGAACTAGTTTTCCCCTCATCCCCTTCACCTAGAACTACTAATCTTTCTTAGTTTTGTATAGGTGAATTCATGGTTATGTGATGGAGTTTGTGCTGCTCATCTTTGTGCCATGATTTGATTTCCCGAGCTCCTTTTCTTTTTCCCATTTTCGGAGGTATTTTCGGAGCCATTTTTGGGGGATTTTCGTTCTTCACTTTCTAGCCCGTTTTCTCTCAGATTTCTTTGGGGGAATCACGTATGAGTGCCTTGCGCCTCTTTTGCTGGTGATCCCTTGCCCCCAAACGCCGGGAATCGGATTGGATTTGAAGTTTTCGGGATGAACTCGTGGAGGGTGTGTTCTTCGCTAGATTTGAAATCCCCGGAGTTCTAGGGAGTTAGAGGCCGAGATTTTTGGGGCATAGCCTCTCCTTGAGGTGTATATCATCTACCCAAAGTTTCATCTCAAAACTCCAAGCCGTTTGGGAGATCCGTTCTCGAGTTGACCTTTTTCCCGTGCTGTCTGGCAAGACCGGTGCGACCGCCCTCAGATACCGGTGTGACCGCCCCTGGTAGGCAAGGGCGGTGCAACCGCCCCTGGAGAGAGGTGCAACCGCCCCTGGCTGAGAGTTGGTGATTCGTGGGGTTTTCGTTCGATTCGTGTTGGTTTTGTTCGATTCATGTTCCGCTGTGTTGATCTTGTTCCTAGGGTCAGTAGCCTCACAGTAGCTACGTGATCTTGGCAAGATCGGTTGGTAGGCTTTGGAGTTGAGTTGGGAGTAGCCGGATTCGTGAGAGAAATTTTTATCGGCTCCCATTCACTCCCCCCCCCCCCCTCTCTGGTCGCCTAATCGGTCCTTCACTTCGAAATCACTCGGATGAGGTCTTAAACAACTTGAGAGCACTCGGATCATGCAAGAAAAGACAGATCAATTACAGCCAACGATCGGCCAAGAAGTGCTCAGGGGCTACTGTGGGGGATATAGTACCTGGGTACCTCACGAGCAAGCCTGGCAGCCCACCAAGAGGAGGCGGCCCAGCCCACCGTTCTGGACCTGAAGACGTGCGGGACAAGTCGGCGCACGAAGGAAGGATCCGGAAGGTGAAGTTCTAGTTGGAATAGGAATTATTGTAAAGAAGGAAAGGATCCTTAGAGATAGGATCGGCTATAAACCGACTTGTAACCCTGCCCCCCGATATATAAGGCGGGCAGGGACCCCCTCCAAAACAACTCAACACATCTCAACTCACAATCCACGCAATACAACACCCCAAAACAGGACGTAGGGTATTACGTCGAGTCGACGGCCCGAACCTGTATAAACCCCCGTGTCTGTCCACCCTAACCATCTTGCTTCCGATCTTTGCGATCTTCCCTGCTATACAAATCACTTCCGTGGGCTACCCCGTGTAAGACTGCCGGAGAATATATCACCGACAGCATACAATAGGGCAGCACACTCGACCACTAGATTTTGTCCATTTGAAATTGTATATGGATTCACACCCACTGCTCCCATTGATCTTTTGTCTTTACCCATACAGGAACGTGTGAACTTCGACGCAAGCAAACGAGCTGAATTTGTCAAGAACATTCATGATAGAGCTCGGGCTAATATTGAAAAGATGACCAAGAAGAACGAGAAGCACGCTAACAAGGGTCGCAGGAAGGTGTTGTTCGAACCAGGGGACTTGGTTTGGGTGCACCTTCGAAAGGATCGTTTTCCAGAGCTGCACAAGAGCAAGTTGCAACGCCGGGCTGACAGACCATTCAAGGTTCTATGCAAGATCAACGACAACGCTTATGAAATTGATCTGCCAAGTACTTATGGTGTGAGTACCAGTTTCAATGTGTCCGACCTCTCTCCATTCTTTGGATTGGAAGAGTCGAGGACGACTCTTTTTCAAGGGGGGGGAGGATGATATGCCCATGCCGACCACACCATCAAGCAAGATGGAACAATCATCAAGTCAAGCTGCACCAGCTCATGTCTTCAATGGACCAATTACTCGTAGCCGAGCTAAACAGCTACAACAAGAGGTGCACGCGCTACTTTGTGAAATTCTATTTATTAATGAGAATTATATACTTACTAAATCGTGCATGTTGCTATTACTCAGGTTCACCAAGGAGGATGACAAGGACACGCCGAGACTGAACCAGAGAGGAGAACTACGTCGAACCAGTTTGGCCTGGCAGAACTATCATGAAGAAACAGTCATATCTCTTGATTCATAGAAGCTGTGAAGGTCCATGAGTACTTGTTGGAAAGGTGTTGAAGTCAACTTTCTAATGCCACTAAGTGCCGAGTGCTTTAGAACTCCCAGCTTGGCAGCCGAGTGCTTTTGGTGTAGACTGTTCAGAAGATCAATAGTCAGCCTGACACCCAAGTTTCCTGCCGAGTGCTTTAGAGCTCCCAGCTTGGCAGCCGAGTGCTTTTGGTGCAGACTGTTCAGAAGATCAATAGTCAGCCTGACACCCAAGTTTCCTGCCGAGTGCTTTAGAGCTCCCAGCTTGGCAGCCGAGTGCTTTTGGTGCAGACTGTTCAGAAGATCAATAATCAGCCTGACACCCAAGTTTCCGTGGAGTTATGATCAAAACATTGAAGACCACTCAGAAGGCCAGAAGACACGCGGGAAATTGACGACCACTGCATGAATAATCAAGCCAGTTGGCCTTCCACCTTCCCACGTGGCTCTTTCAGTTCACATCTATTTTTGGGACTAGTTGTTAGTATAAATACCCCTTATTTGTAAGCCAAAAGGAACTTTTTTGATAAATTGAGATTATCCCCGTGATATTTGCAGTCCGAGCTGCTTGAGTGTCTTACACAACCTTTGTTCTTCCTTGTTCTTCTTGAACTTGTGGAGAGATCTCTCCGAGATCCACTAATTCGTGCTCTGCGGGTTCCAGTACGGCTGCCCCGTCTTGTGTGGATTAGCTCCGGTTGTGGTTCTGCGGTCGTTCGGAGATCGAGTCGAAGTCTTCACGGTTTCGGTGTCTCTCTCCCCGTCGCTTGGTCGCATCCAACCTTGGCCAGGTGTAAAGCCTTTTACCCTGCTGAATTTTTTCAGCAAGTTATCCCCGTTACCGAAACCTACTGTCGTGAAGATCGGGCCACCCTTCGCCGAACCAATTCGGTGCGTATCATGTATCACCCCGAGTGGTTAGCTAATCCCGTCCTTGTAAAAAAGAAGAATGGGAAATGGAGGATGTGCGTTGACTACACTGGCCTGAACAAGGCATGTCCTAAGGATCCTTTTCCTTTGCCGCGCGTCGACCAAATAGTTGACTCGACCTCGGGGTGCGAAGCACTGTGCTTCCTTGATGCGTACTCTGGTTATCTCCAAGTAGCGTTGAAGGAGTCCGACCAGATCGCGACCTCTTTCATAACCCCGTTCAGTTAATACTGTTACGTATCAGTGCCTTTCGGACTCAAAAACGCCGGCGCAACTTTCCAGCGTTGCATGGTCAGAACATTCGAAGGTCTCCTCAGTGAAACCGTCGAGGCCTATGTTGACGACATCGTCGTGAAATCTAAAAAAGCCGACCAACTAGTCGGCAACCTCGACAAGGCGTTCGCCTGCTTGCGTGCCAGGCGAATCAAGCTAAACCCCAAAAAATGCGTTTTCGGAGTTCCTAGAGGAATGCTTCTCGGTTTAATCGTCACCCAACGTGGCATCGAAGTGAACCCTGAGAAGATTTCGGCAATCGAAAAGATGGGCCCGATCAAGGACCTAAAAGGGGTGCAGAGGATCACAGGCTACCTGGCGGCTCTGAGCCGATTCATATCTAGGCTAGGTGAGCGCGTCCTCCCCCTCTACAGGTTGCTTAAGAAGTGCGATCGTTTCAAGTGGACGGCCGAGGCGCAGGAAGCCCTTGACAAACTCAAAGGAGCATTGTGAAGCGCCCCGATCTTGGTGCCGCCTGACCCTGGGGAACCCCTAATGCTTTATATTGCAGCTACCACACAGGTCGTCAGCGCGGTCCTGGTTATCGAACGATTGGAGGAAGGACATGTCTACAAAGTACAGCGACCAGTCTACTTCGTCAGCGAGGTACTTTCGGAAACAAAAACCCGTTATCCCCAATTCCAAAAACTATTGTACGCAGTGCTCATGACCAAACAGAAGCTGATCCATTACTTCAAGTCACATCCCGTGACGGTGGTTTCAACGGCCCTGCTTGGAGAGATTATCCAGAACCGTGACGCCATGGGTCGGATTGCAAAATGGGCGCTCGAGCTAATGGGACAAGGGATCTCCTACGTGCCATGAAGCGCAATCAAGTCCCAAGCTCTCGCCGACTTCATCGCCGAATGGACAGAAACGCAACTACCACCTGCCCCCGTTGACCTCGAATACTGGATCATGTACTTCG
The DNA here is from genome assembly GCA_015476505.1 of Urochloa ruziziensis. Taxonomy (NCBI): domain Eukaryota; kingdom Viridiplantae; phylum Streptophyta; class Magnoliopsida; order Poales; family Poaceae; genus Urochloa; species Urochloa ruziziensis. The sequence goes on from CM027118.1 coordinate 33,034,404, forward strand.
ACGGGTCGGTGATGAAGGAAGGAGCCGGGGTCGGATTGGTCTTCGTCTCTCCGCTCGGCGTACGCATGAAATACTTGGTATGTCTTCACTTCACCGCCTTAATAATTGTAGCTGAGTACAAGGCCCTGGTCAATGGCCTCCGGATCGTCTTCGAGCTAGGGATACATCGGCTAGAAATCCGTGGCGACTCGAAGCTGGTTGTTGATCAAGTTATGAAGGAATCTGACTGCCAAAGCGACATGATGGCAGCCTATTGCAAAGAAGTCTGCAACCTCGGAGAAAAATTCGACGGTTTGGAGCTCAGGCACATCCCGAGGTGTCAAAATGAAGCAGCCGACCAGTTGGCAACATTAGCATCCAGCTGGGAACCGGTCCCGACCGGCATTTTTGTCAATGACCAATACGAGTCGTCGGTAACCCCTCCGAAGTGCAAGAGGGAAAATGACGAGTCGATCGCATCCCCTAAGCGCACAAAAGGAGAAGGAGGCCAACTCCCAGCAGGCTCGAGGGCTGATTCAGGGGCTGGAAATTCCAAAAGCCTAGAAACCCTTCCGACCCCAGAGCAGGGCAAGGTCCTGGAGGTCGAATCCGACCCCGCAAACGGAGCCGACCCGCCTCCAGACTGGAGGAAGCCAATCATGGACTGCCTCACCCAAGGCAAGCTCCCTGACGACCAAACCGAAGCTCGACGAATCGCAGGACGGGCTAAATCCTTTTACATCTCAGATGGGAGTCTCTTCAAGAAAAGCCCCATAGAGATCAACCAAAAGTGCATCCTACCCGACCAAGGCATCGAGCTCCTCGGGGACATCCACGCCGGAGCATGCGGACACCATGTGGCCCCACGAACCTTGGTCGGCAACGCATTTCGGCAAGGATTCTACTGGCCGACGGCAATCGCCAACGCCACCAAGATCGTCCGCATCTTGTGAGGGATGCCAATTCTTTGCGAGACAGACACATCTGCCTGCTCAGGCGCTGTAGAATATTTCAATCACCTGGCCATTTGCGGTCTAGGGGTTGGACATGGTCGGGCCTTTCCAGACCGCACCCGGGGGCTTCACCCGCCTGCTCGTCGCAGTGGATAAGTTCTCCAAATGGATTGTAGCACGCCCGATCACCACGATAAGGTCGGCGGAGGCAGTCAAGTGCTTCACCGACATCATCCATCGTTTTGGCGTCCCGAACTCCATCATCACTGACAACAGCACACAGTTCACAGGAGCACCTTTCCTCGAGTTCTATGATCAGCATCACATCAGGGTCGACTGGGCTTCCGTAGCACATCCCAAAACAAATGGACAAGTCGAACATGCAATCGGGATGATTTTGCAAGTCATCAAGCCCCGCATCTTCAGCCGACTCAAAAGATTCGCTGGGAAATGGGTGGCTAAGCTGCACTCTATTTTATGGAGTTTGAGGACAAGCAAAAGCCGAGCCACAGGGTTCACTCCGTTCTTCATGGTCTACGGGGCAGAGGCCATTCTCCCGACTGACCTCGATTATGGATCCCTGAGGGTACAAGCGTACGACCCCCAAGGTAACGAAACTAACTTGCAGGATGCGCTGGACCAGCTCGACGAGGCCTGAGACGTCGCCCTCCTCCACTCGGCCAAGTACCAGCAAGCGTTGCGTCGGTACCACAGCCCTCGAATTCAGGAGCGCTCCTTCAACATCGGCGAACTCGTCCTCCGACTCGTCCAAAGCAAGATGGGGCGTCACAAACTTTCTCCACCATGGGAGGGGCCCTACATCATCTCACAAGTTCTCCGACCCGGCTTGTACAAGCTAAAAACTCCATACGGTGAGGAGTTCACCAACGCTTGGAACATAGAGCAGCTACGCTGATTCCACCCTTACTTTCTTCTAGATTTTTGTACCCTCAAACATATCATGCCCGACCCGGTCGCTTAAGTCCCTACCGAAGGGACGACGAATGACCAGGCTTTTTTCGCCGGACGAAATATAAATCAATTTATTTTCTCTCCATCCTGCTTTTATTCTATGTTTGAGAAATGGATTAAGGTCACAATGCGCTGTCACCGAGACCGCACCTTCTACCCAGATCCGACCCCTAGATCTTGGGCAGCACCCAACAATCAGTCGGATGAAGACAAGAAAACAAAAAAAAGGGGATCGAAGAGAACTCTTTATTTAAAGTGGAAAAGCCAACAAATGGCCATAGATAGTATTCAAGATACAAACCGCCTAGAGGCGGCCACATCGGCAGGCGGACACGCTAACACCTAAGGCTAAACATGACAATGCTTGCATCGAACATCGCAAGCATTCCTCCAGCATTAGGAAGTAGACGCCCGTCGGCCTCCTTGCAGAAGCAGAGACTCAGTGACACCACAGCTTGCCTCTTCTTCGCACGGTACTGGACGAAGGGCCAACCAGTGTGCCAAGGGCGCCAGGCCTCCGGGCCCGGCCCCTTGACACTGCAGCACGCCTTCATCTTCTTTGTGCACATGCGTGGGCCGCCATACGAGGCGGACAAAGTGGAGCACGGTGGCAAGACCACTTTGCCACTTTACCCCCGATAGATGGACAGTGCCATCCAGGGGAAGGCCCGCAGCGCACTCCGGCTTGGGCAGTCGACCAGCTGTCTCCTCAATCGGCCACGGCCGATGTGGAGAACCGCCTGGACGCCCTCGGAGTCATGTCAAAGTCCAGACCGAGTGCGGCATGGAGGACATGAGAGCCCTCACCACACAGTCTCCTCCCCTTCTGCTCGCAAGCATTCCTCTAGCATCAAGCCTAACACAGCTACGAGGAAGATTCTCAAGCGGACGGCTCTGTGGCCGACCCCTTCGTCGGAGGATTTCTCTCATGGCTAGAAGGTCTGGGTAGCGGTGTACTCAACCAAGTGCACAACCTTCATCTTTTATAGCCACAAGGAGTCCAAAGGTCCAGTAAATCCAAAAGGCTGGTGAGGACCCGGTGTGTCCGAGGACCGGTGGATGGTCGCTTCCCGGTGTGATGAGTGATTGACAACGTGGTGTGGATTGACGTTTCCCTTGGCTTAAGTATTGCAGGTGTAGAATGCGGCTTGGTTGCATTGGTGCAGGTGAAGGACAGGCGCGAAAGGTCTTAGCCATGGCGGCCTCCGAGGAGCGGAGAGACAAGTAGGCTTGGTTCGAGGGACCCGATGGCCGGTGGATCAAGTGCGATTCACATGCTGGCAAGAACGAGCAAGGGGACGTGGTTCCGGTGCAGGTAGCGGCTCACAACCGAAGCTCGTACGCGGACGAGAAGCCGGCGCAAGGTGGCGGCTAACAACCGAAGTTTGCGCGCGGGGTTTGGTGATTTGGCCACAAAATCATCGGTGGACGGTTTCCCTTGGTTTGGGCCTCAAAACCAAGGACCGAGGACTCGACGAGGCGAACTTGGGCAGCTGGGCCGAGTGGGCTGACAGGGCGGTTTAACCGCCCCCCAGGGCCGGTTTAACCGCCCCCCTGGGCTGGCCCAAGAACGGCGTCGAGGAGCTTCGATCCGGAGGACACGCGGCGTGACTGCGAGGCTTGCGTCGGAGGGAAGCTAGCTTGCAGTGGAAGGTGCCCGAGCCGGAAAATATCTGAAGATCAAATGTCAAATTTGCCCCTGAGGGGTATGTACACTTAGGGGTAGTTTAGTCTTTAGAGCACCACCACTTGGACTACTAATAGGCCCCTTCAGGGCTGGTGGCTGCTATCTCTCTAGTTATCTCTTTAGGTTTTACTTTGAACTTGTTTTCCCCTTCATCCCCTCCACCTAGAACTACTTCGAATCATTCCTAGTTTGTATAGGTGAATTCATGGTTATGTGATTGAGTTTGTGCTGCTCATCTTTGTGCCATGATTTGATTTCCCGAGCTCCTTTTCCTTTTTCTATTTTCGTGGGTATTTTCGGAGCTATTTTTGGAGGATTTTCGTTCTTCTTGTTCTAGGGCGTTTTCTCTCGGGTTTCTTTGGGGGATTCACGTATGAGTGCCTTGTGCCTCTTTTGCTGGTGATCCTTTGCCCCCAAACGCCGAGAATCGCTCTGGATTTGAGATTTTCGGGATGAACTCGAGGTCATGGTGTTCTTCGCGAGATCTGCGATTCCGGGAGTTGTACTGAGTTAGAGGCCGAGATCTTTTGGGAAAACACTCCACTGGAGGTCTAGATCATCTGACCAAAATCTCGCCTCAAGAGCTCAAGCGGTTTGGAAGATCCACTTTTGTTTTGACTTTTTCCCGAGCCACCCAGGCCCGGGCGGTTTAACCGCCCCCCTGGCCGGTTTAACCCCCCCCCCTCTGGGTGTGTTAGATCGAGCCGCGTTTCGGGTCGTTTTGGTGTTCGTTTCGATCGATTCAAGTTCCGCTGCTTGTTTCTTGTTCCTAGGGTTAGTAGCTTGACAGTGGCTACGTGATCTTGGCAAGATTGCTCTCGGAGGTTTCGGAGTTGTTTTGGGAAAATAGCCGGATCGGTTGGAAGGAATTTTTATCGGCTCCCATTCACTCCCCCCCTCTCTGGTCGCCATTTCGGTCCTTCAATTGGTATCAGAGCCGGTTACGGGTCTTTGCGACTCTAACCAGTCTAAGATCCAAAGATGGCGTACCAAGATCGGGGTTCCGGGCCTCCGCACTTCGATGGGAAGAACTACCCGAACTGGGTTGCGCGTATGGGCGCTTTCTTGCGAGGCAAAGGAAAGTTGCTGTGGGATGTGACGAAAGATGAAAACTATGTCAATCCCACCAACTTAGATGCCCAGGATGCAAAGGATAGATTTGAGGCGAATGCCCGAGCTGTTGACTACTTGTTCCGTGCTTTGTCTGCCGAGGAGTTTGAGCGTGTTTTGGGCGAGGACCTAGCTTGCCAGATCTGGCAGAAGCTCAAGGTAGCCCACGGTGGTGATAGCCATGTCAAGGCTAGGCTTTTCTCGATGTACAGGAGAGAATATGAGAATTTCGCTCATTTGCCTGGAGAGTCGGTTGATGCTTTGTTTCAGCGTTTCACTTCGATTGTCAACAACATGAAAGCCAACATTACCGTGCTCCCATACTCGGATCATGACCGAGCTATCAAGCTCCTGCAAGCACTTGATAGATCCGTGTGGGGTGCCAAGGTTGAGGCGATCATGGAGTCGGCAAACTATGAGACTCTCTCTGTTGATGAGCTTTTCTCGAAGTTGAAGTCTTCCGAGGTGGACAGACAGTTGCTTGCCAAGGCTAAGAGTCCGACTGATCCCCATAGTCTAGCTCTAGTCGGTGGCTCTGGATATGGACATGCTAACACTCCTAGACACTTTGCTTTGTCTTCTCTTGTGTCCCTTCCAGATGAAGAGTATGAGGTGCTGAGCGAGGAGGATCTCGCGTTGCTCACGAGGAGGTTCGAGCGGATGTACCAGAACCGGAAGGGTTCGAGGCGTGCCGGGAGTACGTGCTACAGATGCGGGAAGATGGGCCACTTCATCGCCGAGTGCCCCGAGGAGATCAAGAACGACTACAACCGCAAGCACCGCCCGCGAGACGACCACAAGCACCGTCCCAAGGACGAGTACCGCGCCAAGCACAAGAACAAGGAAGAGAGAAGATCCAAGAACAAGCACGGTGGACACAAGAAGCACAGATCTCGAGCGATGGTGGCTGATGCGAGCGACATCGACACAAGCTCCACCAACACGTCGTCAAGCTCAAGCAGTGAAGATGAGGACCGCGGCCACCGCAAGGAGAAGAAGAGCTTGAACCGCAACTTCAACGGCATCTCCTTCGCCGCCGTCGACTACTGCACCATGGCGCACGACTCCGTGAAGAGCAAGGACGACTCCGACTCCGACTCCGAGGATGAGGTATTGACCGATCCCACCTCTTTGCGTCAGGAGATTGCTAGATTAGAGCAGTTGGTCGATAACCATGATGATGTGCTTAGGAAGACCAACAAAGAGAAGAGGGAGTTTAGGTCTTTGCTAGGAGAGTCCAAGGATAGAGTGGCTGAGCTTGAGACCTTGCTTTCTGAGACTGGAAAGAAGGCTATGGAGTTTGAGTCTTTGCTTTGCGAGTCTAGGGAGAGAGCAGCTAAGCTAGAGTCTGAGATTGCTGTTTTGAAAGATGCTCCTCTTGTGTCTGATGAGGTAGAATGCTCGTTCTGTGATGTGCATATTGCTGATTTGGTTGTGCTTAAGGAGAAACACATGACTTGCTTGGATGAACTAGAGGGTGCTAGGGTTGAGCTTGCTGAGTTGAAGTCTAGGTCATCTTTGCTAGGTGCTTGTACTTCTTGTCCTGCTTTGCATGCTCAGTTGCTTGAATCACGCACCATGATTAGTTCACTTGAAGCACAACTTAAATCTCCTATTGCAAATTCCTGTTCTGCTTGTGATGTTGTTGCATTGAAGAATGTTGAGCTAGAACAGTGTGTGAATCGATTGCAAGATGAGAATGATGAGCTGAGACAGTGTTTGGGTTGGTTGTCTGGTCGTGAGCCTCAGCTCAAGATGTTGATTGCTAGTTTTAAGAGAGCTGATGGTTGTGGTCTTGGTTCTGAGAAGGTTGGTGAGAGTAGTGGTGAGAGAGAGAGAGATCCAGAGAGCTCCACCGCAAACATTCCCACAAACCCACCAAAAGCCATTCTCAAGAACACCTTCACACCCAAACCAAACCACCTGCTAACAAGCTTGACACCACTCCAGATCCTCCCAAGTTTCCACCTAAGTCAGAGAACTTTCAGAGGAGAGTGACCTTTGTGAGGAGTGGGGTTTACCAGCCGAGAGAGAGGGCACAGCCGAGAGAAACCCCAAAGCCAAAGCCAGTCCGCTTCCATTGTGAGCATTGTGGAAGGGATGGACACCTTGAGGAGTTCTGTTGGAGGAAGAAGAGGGAGGTGAGAAGAGAGAAGGAGGTGGGGAACAGGGACAGGTACTACTCTTCTCGTAGTGTGCCTGTGTCTCGTTCACCCTGGCCGAGAGGCGACGCCTTTGTGCGCACAGTTCCTGTGGTTGCTAGTCGTGGTGTTTCAGCTGTTCGTGAGTTTGCTAGGCGGCCTCCGTTTCGCTGGTCAGTTTGGTTCAGGGAGGTTCGACCGTAGCTTTGAGGCTAGGAGAGAGTCTAGGCCACGTTTTCCCCCGCGTGGTGCTAGAGGTCCGATGGTGAGAGACGAGAGGGTTTCAGCGTGGTAGAGTTGATTTTGCTAACCCCTCTTTTGAGCAGATGGCCCGACACTGGTTTGACTCGTTTTGTGCTAACCCCAGTGTCGAGTCATTCGCTCATTCTCGTTCTCGCTTCTGATTGTGCAGGTGGGAGGCTTGGAGAACTTTTGGTTGATGGATTCTGGCTGCTCGAGACATATGACAGGTAATGGTAAGTGGTTCTCCAGTCTCACCCCGGTGGTGTCCAGGCAGTACATCACTTTCGGGGATAAGGGTAGAGGTAGAGTGTTGTCCGAGGGTGCTATTCAGGTGAGCGACACTTTCATGTTGAAGCGGGTTGCTCTTGTCAAGAATCTTGGTTTCAATTTGCTCTCAGTTTCTCAGCTTCTTGATGAGGGTTATGAGGTTCGTTTAAGCGTGGTGATTCGAAAATTCTTGATTCTCGAGGTGACCTTGTGTGTATGATCATTCCTGAGGGACAGATTTTTCGTGCTGATTTTTCTCGATCTTTTGGTCCTTCACGGTGTTTGATCGCTGGTACTTCTTCTGAGCTTTGGAAGTGGCATAGGAGATTGGGTCATGTGAGCTTTGATCTACTCACACGCTTGAGTGCTCTTGACCTTATCCGAGGATTGCCCAAGCTCAAGTTCGAGAAAGATTTGGTTTGTGCACCTTGTAGGCATGGAAAAATGGTTGCTGCTTCCCACCCACCTTTGACAGATGTTATGACTGAGCGTCCAGGGGAGCTTTTGCACATGGACTTGGTTGGCCCCGCTCGTGTTCGTTCAGTTGGTGGGAAGTGGTATGTTCTTGTGGTTGTTGATGACTTTTCTCGGTATGCTTGGGTGTTCTTTCTGGCGTCGAAGGATGAGACATTTGATTTTGTTCGAGATCTGATTTTGAGGTTGAAAAACGAGAGTAATGGTGGTGCCATGAGAGCTATACGTAGCGACAATGGTACGGAATTTAAGAACACTCGTTTTGATGCCTTCTGTCGTGATCTTGGTCTCGAACATCAATACTCTTCGCCATATGTTGCTTGTCAGAATGGTGTTGTTGAGAGAAAGAATAGAACACTTTGTGAGATGGCTAGGACGATGCTAGATGAGCATAGGACTCCTAGGAAGTATTGGGCAGAAGCGGTGAACACAGCTTGCTATGTTTCGAATCGGATTTTCCTTCGTGCTTTCAAGAAGAAAACTTGCTATGAGCTTTTCCATGGTCGTTCCCCCCGTGTGAGTCACTTTCGGGTTTTTGGTTGCAAGTGTTTCATCTTGAAGAAAGGAAATTTGGACAAGTTTGAGTCTCGTTCGATGGATGGAATTTTTCTTGGTTATGCTAATCACTCTCGAGCATATCGTGTGCTCAATCTTGAAACTAACCAAATCATGGAGACTTGCGAAGTCACCTTCGACGAGACCATTCCGTGTAGCTCTTCTGCTTTTGAGTGTGCAGGTGATGATGACTTGGGACAGCCCATCTTTGAGGAAGAACAGCCTGATGATGAAGATGATGAGGAAATTCAGGCACCGTGTGGAGATCGTGTACCTTCTACTTCCACTACTACCACGACGTTCGACGACGGCCCCTCTGCTACACCTTCGTCGAGTCGCGCTCCAGATCGAGTTCAAGTGGAAGCTGATGTTGAGGGGGAGGCAATCTCGAGGCGAGAAGCTCCCCGGCTGGTACAGAGGGATCATCCACCTTCGAAGATCATCGGGAACATGGATGAACGCACTACACGGTCGAGGTCACAGAACATCTCTCATTATGCTCATTCTGCTTTTGTCGCGTCTTTTGAGCCCAAAAATGTTGGACACGCTTTATCTGATTCTGATTGGGTCAATGCCATGCATGAAGAGCTTGAAAACTTTGAGAGAAATCAGGTGTGGAAGTTAGTAGAACCACCTCCAAATTGCCATCCCATAGGAACCAAGTGGGTGTTCAAGAACAAGAGGGATGAGAGTGGTGAGATTGTGAGAAACAAAGCGAGGTTGGTTGCTCAGGGGTTTTCGCAGCAGGAGGGGATAGATTATGAGGAGACATTTGCTCCTGTTGCCCGTTTGGAGGCAATTCGGATCCTTCTAGCATTTGCAGTTGCTAAAGGGTTCAAATTGTACCAAATGGACGTGAAGAGTGCCTTCTTGAATGGGGTGATCGAGGAAGAAGTGTATGTGAGGCAGCCCCCGGGTTTTGAGAGTGAGAGATACCCACACCGAGTGTACAAACTCCACCGAGCTTTATATGGCCTAAAGCAAGCACCCAGAGCGTGGTATGGCAGGTTGAGAGGGTTCTTGCTTAGCAAGGGGTTTGTGATGGGGAAGGTTGATAAGACGCTCTTCTTGCTGAGAAATGGCAATGATCTTTTAATCGTTCAGATTTACGTGGATGATATCATTTTTGGTGGCTCTTCTCATGATCTTGTTGCCAAGTTTGCAGACTGATATGAGCAGGGAATTTGAGATGTCGATGATGGGAGAGTTGCAGTTCTTTCTCGGGCTGCAGATCAAGCAAACCAAGGATGGGACGTTCGTGCACCAAAGCAAGTACACCAAGGACATTCTCAAGAAATTCGACATGAGCGACTGCCAAGCCGATGACTACGCCGATGAGTACGACTACAGCTTTGGATGCGGATGAGGACGGAGAACCAGTGGACCAGAAGGAGTACCGGAGCATGATCGGCTCCCTCCTCTACTTGACGGCGACGAGGCCGGACATACAGTTCAGCGTGTGTCTGTGCGCTCGTTTTCAGGCTTCACCGAGGACTTCACATCGTCAGGCCGTCAAGAGGATTTTCAGGTATCTCAAGTTTACTCCTGAGCTGGGTCTTTGGTATTCTGCCGATTCCACTCTTGCACTTCATGGTTTTTCTGATGCGGATTTTGCTGGATGTCGTGTTGATCGCAAGTCTACTTCTGGTCAGTGTCAGTTTCTTGGATTCGTCTCTTGTGTCTTGGTCTTCTCGCAAGCAGTCTAGTGTAGCCCAATCCACCACAGAGGCCGAGTATGTTGCTGCTGCTAGCTGCTGTTCTCAGTTGCTTTGGATCACATACACCTTGAGAGATTTTGGCTTAGACATGTCCCATGTTCCACTTCTTTGTGATAGCACCAGTGCCATAAGCGTAGCCAAAAATCCCGTGCTTCATTCCAAAACCAAACACATAGAAGTGAGGTACCACTTTCTGAGAGATCATGTAGAGAAAGGAGATATTGAGCTTGCCCATGTTTCTACCCAAAACCAGCTTGCAGACATTTTCACTAAGCCACTTGACCAAGTTACCTTCACCCGCTTGCGAGGAGAACTTGGTGTGTGTGCGGTTTTCTGAGCTGAGTTTTGGAGGCTTCTCTTGTAGCATATGTATATTTTGTACCATCTTTGTATCTTGATGTATTTTCTTGCTTTTGTATCTTGATTTCATCTTTTGTATCATATCTTAGGATGAGCTTCTCCTATATGCAGTGATTGGTACAACTTGCTACATTTTAGAGTTTAGGCAGGCTGGCTAGGGATTGCTTGTATGGATGGCTATGCTCTTGATGGTTTTGATATATATTCTATTGAGATAGTCTCTTTTGAATTAAAATGACAAACTGAACTTAATTCCTTCACCCATGAGTAAATGCCTTTGCATGTCTTGTTTGAGCCGAAATGGCTATATCTTGCTTAAGATCATGCTAGGGTGTGATATTCTTTTCAATTGGGTCAAAGACCTTTGTCATTGTAAATGTTTAGCCCATGCTTTATCTTGTGGAGGAGCATAAGCTTCTTTCTGTCGCAAAGACATTTCATGTACCATGCTTAACTTGAAAAACTTGAAAAATGAGATGTCTATGCATGAAAGAAGAAAGATGAGAAAAAGATATATTTGCATGAAAATTATGCTCATGTCTCTATGCTTTCACCATTGCACACACTTGCACACATGGGTGCTAAGCGGTTGCATGTTGTTTGCCGGAGAAGTCTCCCATGAGAAGTGAACACATGGCTCCGTGCTTTGACATGACATGAGGTAGAACTTGGGCGTTTATGATGATCTTTTGTCAAGAATGCTTGTCCTTTCATGATTTTGGTGAGATGAAGTTTATTTTTGCTTAAACAATCCATGGTTAGGACTTTGCTCATGTGGTGACATTTTTGATAAAAATCCACAATTTGCTCATGGCTTTGTCAATTGGATATATGTCTTCACCTTCTTGATGGCAATGCCCGTGTGACATGATGAACTATCTAGTTTGCCTCCTCTCTAACTTGTAGCATTTTGTATTGCTCATTGTATATTTGAGAAGCTTGTAGTTGCATTTTGTACATTTTTGCCTTGATGTGTGCATTGTCAACAAGGGGGAGAATTTCTGGAGCATTTTGCAAGGGGGAGACTTTGCAGAATTTGTAGGAAAGCTTTTGCTCTAGATTTTGCCGGATTTGTGTGAGAGATTGAAAGTTTTGCCCAAATGTGGTTTTCTGAAAATTTGTGAAGTTTCTGAGAGTTTGATCATTGGAAAATCTTGCTGGGCACATGTGGAAGGTTTTCAAGTTGGAACGGCATCGTTGCGAGTTGGTTTGTGAAATTTTGGCTCTTTTCACTTTGGTCATCTGCCAGGGGCGGTTTAACCGCCCCCCCCTGGGCGGTTTAACCGCCCCTGTGCTGAGAGCACACAGTTTGTGGAGATTTGAGCCATTTTCGAGTGTTTTTCGCACGCACAAGTTCACTTGTTCAGGGGGAGTTGCATCTTTGCAGGGGGAGTGCTTTGAGATGTCCTGAAAAGTGAGTTGGAGGATTTGAAGTTTGTGATTTGTGCTTTGTGCTTTTGCTCTTTTGCCGATGGTGTTGAGCCCTTTCGCTTCTTCTTGAAGGGTCGGCGTTTCTGGAGCTTTCTCTTGCAGAGTGACTTTGTTCTCGGCTTGTTCTTGCTTTTAGTCACTTGCTTGAGTCTTGTTTTCGATTTCTTTTATATTTTCTTCATATCAATTGGTTACTATGTGTGTGTTGTCAATGCACTCATCAAGGGGGAGATTGAGGACCCGGTGTGTCCGAGGACCGGTGGATGGTCGCTTCCCGGTGTGATGAGTGATTGACAACGTGGTGTGGATTGACGTTTCCCTTGGCTCAAGTATTGCAGGTGTAGAATGCGGCTTGGTTGCATTGGTGCAGGTGAAGAACAGGCGCGAAAGGTCTTAGCCATGGCGGCCTCCGAGGAGCGGAGAGACAAGTAGGCTTGGTTCGAGGGACCCGATGGCCGGTGGATCAAGTGCGGTTCACATGCTGGCAAGAACGAGCAAGGGGACGTGGTTCCGGTGCGAGGTAGCGGCTCACAACCGAAGCTCGTACGCGGACGAGAAGCCGGCGCAAGGTGGCGGCTAACAACCGAAGTTTGCGCGCGGGGTTTGGTGATTTGGCCACAAAATCATCGGTGGACGGTTTCCCTTGGTTTGGGCCTCAAAACCAAGGACCGAGGACTCGACGAGGCGAACTTGGGCAGCTGGGCCGAGTGGGCTGACAGGGGCGGTTTAACCGCCCCCAGGGCCGGTTTAACCGCCCCCCTGGGCTGGCCCAAGAACGGCGTCGAGGAGCTTCGATCCGGAGGACACGCGGCGTGACTGCAAGGCTTGCGTCGGAGGGAAGCTAGCTTGCAGTGGAAGGTGCCCGAGCCGGAAAATATCTGAAGATCAAATGTCAAATTTGCCCCTGAGGGGTATGTATCACTTAGGGGTAGTTTAGTCTTTAGAGCACCACCACTTGGACTACTAATAGGCCCCTTCAGGGCTGGTGGCTGCTATCTCTCTAGTTATCTCTTTAGGTTTTACTTTGAACTAGTTTTCCCCTTCATCCCCTCCACCTAGAACTACTTCGAATCATTCCTAGTTTGTATAGGTGAATTCATGGTTATGTGATTGAGTTTGTGCTGCTCATCTTTGTGCCATGATTTGATTTCCCGAGCTCCCTTTCCTTTTTCTATTTTCGTGGGTATTTTCGGAGCTATTTTTGGGGGATTTTCGTTCTTCTTGTTCTAGGGCGTTTTCTCTCGGATTTCTTTGGGGGATTCACGTATGAGTGCCTTGTGCCTCTTTTGCTGGTGATCCTTTGCCCCCAAACGCCGAGAATCGCTCTGGATTTGAGATTTTCGGGATGAACTCGAGGTCATGGTGTTCTTCGCGAGATCTGCGATTCCGGGAGTTGTACTGAGTTAGAGGCCGAGATCTTTTGGGAAAACACTCCACTGGAGGTCTAGATCATCTGACCAAAATCTCGCCTCAAGAGCTCAAGCGGTTTGGAAGATCCACTTTTGTTTTGACTTTTTCCCGAGCCACCCAGGCCCGGGCGGTTTAACCGCCCCCCCTGGCCGGTTTAACCGCCCCCCTCTGGGTGTGTTAGATCGAGCCGCGTTTCGGGTCGTTTTGGTGTTCGTTTCGATCGATTCAAGTTCCGCTGCTTGTTTCTTGTTCCTAGGGTCAGTAGCTTGACAGTGGCTACGTGATCTTGGCAAGATTGCTCTCGGAGGTTTCGGAGTTGTTTTGGGAAAATAGCCGGATCGGTTGGAAGGAATTTTTATCGGCTCCCATTCACTCCCCCCCTCTCTGGTCGCCGTTTCGGTCCTTCAGCTGGTGGCCCCCACAAGAAGCGCAAGAGTCCAGGGTCCCATCAATTCATGAGAAAGGCACTGACTTCTAGCACCAGGCCAGCGTCGCATCAACAAAATACGTGCAAGAAACGACGTGCAGTCAAGTCAGCCCAGTAGTCAGGCGGGGCGCGGCTCAAGAATGCCTCCCAACCACTCCTTGCCACAAGCCTTCAATGCGTCCTTATCCCCAGATGGGTGGCCTCACAATGCGACGCACGAGATTCCTCTACGCCACGCAAATAACAAGATAAGTTCAAATAAAATACTCCGTTCTTTATGCTTAGCTTTTTCAGTAAAAAGTATTTTTCTCTCTTTTCTAGAAAGCGCGGACCGACCCTCTCAGGGTCAGCCCCTGCTCGGGGGCTACCAACATGGCACATGCCTAGTCCAGCGCTAAACACTTAGACATCTCTTTTGCCTTTTCCTTTGATCCAATCCTGTGACATAGGTCAAGGTCGCGTCGAAACGCTTGATGCCCACCTTGGGCAGGGTGATTATTGGTCGGATTGCCGATCGTTTTACGCCCCTGCGGCTACAACTGACACTCTCTCCAAGAAAACCGTGCCCAAGAGCGGCTCAAACATTTCGATAAAAACCAAGATCAATGGCTCGGGAGAAAGATCATCAAAACGACAAAAGTGCACGCATAAAACAAACCGTTCTTACAAACTAAACGACACAATGTTTAAGCTACCTTATTACAGAAAATGTTCTCAAAGTCACCCTCTACTGATCATTTTGCCTAGGGGAAGTCGACGCGATGGTCGGAGGAAGAGCTTCAAGAGGATGAAGCAAGGGCTCCAGCGCCTCAGCCCATATCAGGGCTGCCTCCCTTGCCTTGGCCTAGAAAACTTCCAAGTCGGCAGCAGGAGTCTCCCTAGGGATCCCTTCACTAATGCGCAGGACGTCCACATTGTAATGGGACAGTGCCACGGTGAAGGTGTGATAAGAACCCTCGAAGCAGCCCCGGGACTCAGCCTCGCGCACCTGCTGCTTCACGACGTCCCCCAGCTGAGCAACAGCAACGCAAAGCGGCGCAGGCTCCACAAGAACCTCTCTCCCCAAGCTACGAAGAGCAACATCTGAAACCAGCTGCAAGTTGGAGTGCTTCAAACTCACGGCCTCAAGTGACCCCTGCAAGGAAGAAGACTTTTGATCCAGGTCCCCGAGCTGGGCCTCCAATTCTCGTCGATGTCGCTCCCCCTCAAAGACTTGTCCTGTAAGCCCTACGTCAAGCCAAATTTCAGGGGATAAACCCCAGACAAAAATGAGGATGAGAAAGAGAAAGGTATGAGGAAACTCACCCGTGACAGACTGCTTGAAAACCTCAATCTCTGTCGATAGAACGGCAGCCACACCTTCTGCATCTTCTTTACGCCCACGCTCTTCAAGGGCTTCGGCCTCGGCGCGCTCTCGTCGCTCGCGCTCCCGCACAAGCTCGGACTCGGCAGCAGCCTTGGCCTGATCCTCTTGAAGGACGCGCGCTTTAGCGACCTCCCGGAGTTGACGTTCTTGGGCAACCAATGCCTCGGCGTTCGAGCGGGATTCACGCTCCGCGAGAAGACGTGCTTCAGCGTCCTCCCGACCCAGCTGAGCGCGCTCAACGAGCACACTCGCCTCCTCCTTGGCCAATCTCTCAGAAGCCACCAGCCTCTCAGCTCCTTCTCCTCACCAAGCCAGACTCGAAGATCGTCGCCATGTTCCTTTTCATCTTGAAGATCGACCCGCTCTGCGGAGAGGCGACGGGCTATCTCCTCCGCTTGGACACGCGCTGCAACGAGCAGCCGACCCACTTTTTCTCGGGACTCCCTCTCGCGAAGCAAGGCATCTCGCGCCTGGCGACCCGACCTCATCAATGACTATACAAGAAAAATGGGAGATAAAATCAAGAACTGCACTAGGAAAACAAAAACACAGGTTAGAGGAGAAGACTAACCCGACCAGCAGGGACAAACACATCTCTAAATAAGGCTTCAGCCGCCCGCGCCGACCCGGCCAAAGAAGACAACGATCGCAGCATCTCGCCAGCTTCCGCCTCCATCCAACTTCAGCCCTCTTCAAGTTCGGCCTCTGCGGATGGGCCCCGAGGGCCAAGTTCGCCAAACTTGAGTGGGATCGAGGACGGGACCGACATAGATGGGGAAGGAGAGGTCGAAACACCAACATCTGCCGCCGTGGTCGTCAAGGGAATGAGCTCCGGGCCAAGATCAACCATGGAAAGATCCGCTCCACCAACAGGGGTCGGGTCAATGAGAGAAGCACTCGACAGTAGAGTTACGGCCCGACCCCCGATAAGAGCAGTTTCTAGCTCGACAGTGACCGACGCAGGAACATCATCTTCCTGGAGAGAATCAATGCCTACCGTCCCATCCGAGGCAACAATCTCCTGTTCCACCGCATCACGGTCGAATCCCAACCCAATCACAAAAGCGTCCATGGGATCAATCGAGCGCTCATCCACCGCAATTGTCCTCGCCTCCGGCCTTGGATGAGATGGGGTTGGCACCACCAGAGAGAGCGCGGCCGTCTAATGAGGCGAATCAGGGCTACCCTCGATCACGATCGGAGACGGCAACCCCTCAACACCTCTTGGCGGCAACAGCTCGGCCGGAGGTACAATGTCCCCCGAGGGCCTGGGAGTTTCCTCCCCTTCAGAGTTCGGACCAGGGAGGGGCTGCACGCGGCCGCTGGAAGTGTCCTCAGTCACGACCTCCACGCGAGACGGAGGAACGGTCGAGCGAGCCGCTTGTGCGGCTGTAGTTCCGGCGTGTCCCTCACAAAGCTCCTGAAACCCATCAAACAATCAAAATTAAATATGAGGAAGGAAATAAAAAGTTTTGAACAAGAAAGAGGGTTAACGGAAATATACCGCTTCGTCCTCGGCAGCACGAGCATCTGCGTCGGCGTCCCGGCGAGGGACAGGGCGGACCCCGGACGGGATCCGCTCAAGGCTGCTTCTGACTGCCGCGACGGAGGTGGCTCAGGAGGAGGACCCACCGTCTCTCCCGACCCCAAAGCTTCTGGGACGTAGAAAGAAACAGGAGACTGGCGAAGGCCGGACGGCCCCTCCTTTTCCAGCTCATCCCACATAACACCATCATCACCATCACCATCCTCATCATCATCATCATCATCGTCGCCACCTTCGCTAAGAGCATCCTCTAGAGGGTCGGCATCACCTACAGGAAGGGCAGGCGCACGAGTGAAACCATCACCTCCACGGCAAAACTCCGCGAATAGCTCCATCTCAGTCTCCGCATCCGTGTCATTGGACACGTCGGAGGAGTCAGATATGCCGGCCTTCTCTCTCTCCTCCTTCCGCTGGGAGCGGCGGATTCGGGAATTCTTCCTCCTCTTCTCCCTGTCCGCTCTACGCTGAGCGATCAAACGTCTCCATTCTTCTACCTCCATGAGCTGAGGCGGCTCCTATACCAGCTGAGTCCCGTATGATGAGAAAGAAAGGCCGAGTTAGAAACACCATGTCAGAAACACGAAACGAAAGAATGGACGTAGGAATTGCAAACTAGACCAAACTTACCATCGGCAGAAACCTAGGGTCAGGCATCGCCACCGGCTCTCCAGGGATCAGGAAGTCATCAGGAACTTTCCTCTTGTTGAGCAAGTCCCCGACGCGGGCCATAACCTCAGTTCCCTTGATGGCACCCACGGAGAGACAGACGTCCGAAATGTCCACTTCTGGCGTCATCTCCCACATCGCCAAGCGTCGATCCATCAAAGGAGCAATTCTCCTGGCTTGGAACGCGGCAATGACGCCAGCTCCGGTCAGGCCCTTCGTCCTCAACCGACGAACTGAAGAGATCAACCCGCCGAGGCGGTTCTGGTCAGGGAGAGAAAGATCTTTACCCCAACGGGTCTTCTTCTCGAAGAAGACGCGGCTCGTGTATAGGGGAAACCGCATCTCAGGGGAATTGCGAAGATAGACCCACTGGTCGTGCCATCCTTTCTTGGACGAAGGGAAGGCAAAATCAATAAAGTCTTTCTTCCGACCCGAACGGAGGCAAATGCCAGCACATCCCACCGTGGATTTCTTCTTATCTCGAAGAATTAGTTGCACGCGAAAATAGTCACGAAAAAGATCCCAGTGAGGCTCGATCCCCAGGAATCCCTCACATAGCGCAACAAAACCCGAGATGTAGCTGAATCCATTCGGGTTGAGGTGGTGAAGCTCAATCCTGTACTCATAAAGAAGCCCCCACAAGAACCAATGCGGGGGAATCCAAAGACCTCGCTCAAAAAAAGGGGACCAGTGCCACTACGTACCCGCGCGGAGGCGTTGGCTCCCATTCACTTCGCGGGATGATCCACTCCTTGGCCTCGGTCGAGGGACGAATCAGCCCCTTGTTGACCAGCCCCCGCATTCGCATGGGGGTGACCGCCGAGCGGTCCCATGGACGAATTTGCTGCGCAATCTGTGGGGGGAAAAGGGGAAACGGCCTCACGTAGGGGAGGCGGGGCCGTACCCTGCGCCAGGAGAGGAGACACTCCATGATGACAGGACGAAGACGCTCTCCGGGAGGAGCCGTCTCCACGAAGCCTTGAGGACTCCATCAACGGCGAAAAAGGGGAAGAGAGCGGAGAAGATCGGTGGACGATGGAACGGATGAAGGAGCGGCTAGATGCAAGGCGGTGAGCTCAAGGGAAGGTAGGTGAGAGAGAGAAAAAATAACAAACTCAAGCCTCATCTCCCCTTTTATTCACCGCAGGACAACACGAATAAGCATTAACTCCACCTAACAGGACACCGCCGGAGACTCCGCCCACGTCACTTAGGAGGACCCACCACGACCGCCACACGCACCTGGAAAAACGCGCCCGGAGCAGGACGGTTGGCGTTCTCAGGCCTCATCAAGGTAAGGCAAAACGGCCTGGGCCACAAGCGCCCCTAGACGGCCCTAAAACATTTCGGGTTCGAAAGGCCGGCCCACGAATGGGTCCCGATGGCCGCCCGAGCAAACAAAGAGGGAGGGACGAAGCGAAGGGCGGTCCACTAGCGGCCAAGTTCCCATGTTTAGGATAGTACATGGGGCCCACGTGACGTGCTTGAGTCGAGGCTGATGTGACTCATGAGGAAACCTCTTCAAAGAGGAGGCACCTAGCCCTTGGGGTCGAGCGGACGACCCCAAGAACCGGAATGAGACTGAACAGCACAGACTTTATTGAAGTCTGACCCCCAGCGGGTCCGTCGGCGCTCTAGCAAACGGGCAGCCGGACTTCACTCGAGCAACCCGCTAAAAACTTAAATGGGCGCCGTGCTACGACCAAAATGAGGAAAAAGCACGAGGCTGTCCTGACTCCTCACCTTCTCTTGGCAAAGGGTGCCTAGGAGAAAATCAACAAACAAAAAGGGCGAAAGGGCAAGGCCGCAAGCAAAAAACAACGCCACGAGCTCGCCCAATGACCAAAAAAGCCAGCCAAACAAACGCCAAAAGTAAAATCCCTGGACGAGTTCACAAGAACTCCCCAGGGGCTCGGGGGCTACTGTCGGGGGGCGATACCAGGGCCCCCCAAAGCAAAGGATTAACTCATAAATCAAGCTAAATCCAAAAGAAAGAGGTTAGGTCCAGCCCACGAAGAAAGAGCGATCCAATCAAGACTCCACAGCCGACCCAACTTGGTTAAGGCAACTAAAGGCCCAGAACAGTGAGGGCGTCCGCCTCGCCCGACCCCCGAAAGGAACGTAGGGAAGCGAGCCCCCAGGTCGGGGTTGTCCGCCTTGCCTGACCTCGAGGTCGGGAGAATAAAAATAAGTCAGGATCACGGCCGCATCACCCGACCCGGAGGGAAATCTTTGACCCACATCTCGCCTCGTCCCTGTAGGTCCCTGGACGACCGGGACGGATAGGGATTCACCAAAAGGTGCGCTAAGGACTGGTGTAGTGTACCAAAACCATCATAAGGCCAAGGAAACTAAGCTAACTTGGCCGTCACGATAAGCCTGCCATAACAGAGGCATGGGCACGTAACGGACAGGCCTGCCCTTCTGCCCGCATGGCATTGAGACGAGGGCACCGCCCGTAAATATGCGACGCTTCGTCAAGGGGCCTGTTGACGGTCGTTATTATAAGATTTTACCGTCAACATTTCTCCGGATTTCATGCTCATTTAGTGATAATCATGCTAACATCATTTATACTAATGAGTTCCACAAGTTTTGAATGATTTGTGAGTGCAAGAGCATACAGGAGAAAGAGAGCAAATATGGAGCCAAACCCAGGCCGGCCGGCCTAGCCTAGGCTGACCGGCCTCCTATCCCCTCAGCTGGCCACGTCATTGATCCAGGGGACAACTAACACATCAAGAAACACCCTGAGACATGAGGTCAATGTTGGTTTGATCTGAGGTCCTGAAAGGCCTAAGGCATGGATTGAAGGGTCCACCAACCTAGGATTCTCGGACAACTTCAAATCAACGCAACCAAAACCGCCTCAAGGGACAACATGCAACCGTTGATGAGCGAGTCGGTGCAACGGAGGGTCGTCAGGGCTAGGCCGACCGGCCTCCCCTAGGCCGTTCGGCCTCAAACTGTCACAACTGCCACCAATCCCTCAACTACCGACCTTAGGACACCATCAGGAGCGTCCACAAGAAAGACGGTGCCAAGTGGCGAAAATCCCAGGCCGAACGGCCTAAGTGAGGCCGGCCAGCCCACTTTTGTGGCGGTTACGCCTCCTCTTTCGCGTGGAAGCTAAGCAAGCATGTGGCTTAACATCTACGCTGGCATCCATGCTTGGGAGGCTATAAAAGGCGCCCTTCACCCTCACTCAAGAGGATAAAAAAATAGAGGAAAAGTGCTACCACTCCCATACTTAGAAAATAGGGAGAGAGGTGAGGTGAGAGTCCGGGAGAGAAGCCGGAGCTGTCGGCTTCTCTTCCACTTTGTACCTCGGCGGATGCGGCTCAACTTCGAGTAACATCCGGGTCTTGTCTGGTAACTCTGGCTTCCTTCTGATTTATTAAGCATTTAGTCTTGCTAGCTTGTTCTCTGGTTCCTCGTTCACTACTTAGTAGTGGGTGCTTTGCTTTGATATCAAGTGAAGTAGTAATTATTAGTATAGGCGTGGTGCCTAGACTAGTCGTTACCTTGGTTTGCACCCAGTTCAACGGAATAGTTGTGGTAGCCGGCAGGTGGTGACAGCCCTGTCCGGCCGACGTAATCCACCACGTTAGTTCTGGACTGTAGGACTTAGGGGTAGGCGGTACCACTCCCCTTCTCATCCCTTTCTGTGAGTGGTGGTGTCTCAGGCGCCCGAAGTGAACTCTCTTGAACACGTCTGCCTTGCTTGATCTATCGAAATATCCAGTATTGTTACACAAGTACCCTCTCTACCCTCAGCCTTTTTATCTCTTCTTTTCTTTTTGTTGTCATCCATATCTCCCATATTACCCTTTCGGATGAATTAATTAAAGGATTAGTACACTTCTCGTTCCCCATGGAAATCGATCCCTGGAATACTCCTGGGTGAAAGCTACATCGGTATCCGTACGCTTGCGGATTTATCTGTAGGTCATAAGAAATACCAACAAGCTCTCTGGCGCCGTTGCCGGGGAACGGTAGCTGTTCTTATCCCGAACCTAGTTCGTCCACGTATCATCCACCTACCATTATGAATTCCACTCCTACCTTATATCAATTCTCAGCTCCAAAAGCTGAAGATCTGGAGCCACCATCATCATCTCACCCCATAAAAAGCTCTGGCTACGGAATACACATAAAATTCATAGCCAAAATCAAAGAGAATCCATTTTCGGGAGCTGAAGGGGAGAATCCTTATGTTCACTTAGAGGAATTTGAGCAAATTTTCTCATGTCTCGTGATTACGGGGATGGCCCAACAAACTCTGAAATGGAAGGTATTTCCTTTCTCTTTGACGGGTCGAGCAAAGATATGGTGTGATCACTATCCATGATGAGCTATTCCTGGAGTACGGGGACAGCTCGAAACTTCCCGTGGTTGAAAGGCACACAAATACTAAGGTCCAAGCCACCGACTACATTGACCAGCACTCTCGAGAGGAGCTCATTGGAATCGAGAATGGTTAGATGAGGCAGAGGCCTCACCCGAAGTCGTTAAAATGCCCACAAAAATTAGAAGGATGTACTGTGAAGTAATGGGCATAAAAGGCGACATTGGGTATGACCCAAGCTTAGGGATCAATATCATCTCACAATCGAACAGTCCTAGGATATTCCCTCCAGGACTTGCAAGGCATAAGTCCGACCCTCTGCACTCATCGCATCCCAATCGATCCTGGATCAACACCATCGAGAGAGCCTCAACGGCGACTCAATAATGCGATGAGAGAGGTGGTAAAGAAAGAAGTGCTAAAACTTCTCCATGTCGGAATTATCTACCCTGTGCCCAATAGTGAATGGGTTAGCCCCGTTCAAGTAGTTCCGAAGAAAGGGGGAATGACAGTGGTACGCAATGATAAAAATGAGCTGATCCCTCAGCGTACCCCCACTGGGTGGCGTATGTGCATTGATTACCGCAGACTCAATAAAGCCACCAAGAAAGATCACTTCCCTCTGCCCTTCATTGATGAAATGTTAGAGCGACTCGCGAAGCATTCCTTCTTCTGTTTCCTTGATGGTTACTCTGGGTATCACCAAATTCCTATCCATCCAGACGACCAGAGTAAAATGACATTTACTTGCCCCTATGGAACATTCGCCTATAGACGAATGTCCTTTGGGCTATGTAATGCCCCCGCATCCTTCCAGCGGTGCATGATGTCCATCTTCTCCGACATGATTGAGGAAATCATGGAGGTTTTCATGGATGACTTCTCCGTTTATGGAAAGACCTTTGCCGACTGTTTAGAAAATCTTGATAAGGTCTTAGGGAGATGCAAGGAAAAGCACCTAGTCTTAAATTGGGAGAAATGTCACTTCATGGTGAGGGAAGGAATTGTTTTGGGGCACCGCATTTCTGAACGTGGGATAGAGGTGGACAGAGCTAAGGTGGAAGTAATTGAGAAGCTTCCACCCCCCATAAATGTTAAAGGAGTTCGCAGCTTCCTTGGGCACGCTGGGTTTTACCGCCGATTTATCAAGAATTTCTCTCAAATAGCCCGGCCTTTAACCAACCTCCTTGCCAAGGAAGCTCCCTTCATCTTTGGTGAAGAGTGCTATGCTGCCTTCCACATTCTCAAGAGAGCTCTTATATCAGCGCCTATCATACAACCTCCGGATTGGGCTCTCCCATTCGAGATCATGTGTGATGCGAGTGACTTTGCCGTAGGTGCGGTCCTGGGGCAAACCAAGAATAAGTTGCACCATGCTATTTGCTATGCTAGTAAAACTTTGACAGGTGCCCAGCTGAACTATGCAACCACGGAAAAGGAACTTCTGGCAGTGGTATTCGCCGTCGATAATTTTCGATCCTACTTGGTGGGGGCAAAAGTCATCGTCTACACAGACCATGCTGCCCTAAAATATCTTCTCACCAAGAAGGATGCAAAACCAAGGCTTATTCGTTGGATACTTCTACTCCAAGAATTTGATCTTGAGATTCGGGACAAGAAAGGAGTAGAAAATTTGGTGGCTGACCACTTATCGTGGCTGCAAGTTCAAGGAGAGTCAATGCGCATCAATGACTACCTACGAGACGACACCCTCCTCAAGGTAACCACTTCAGACCCCTGGTACGCCAACATAGTGAACTTTATTGTTTCTGGATATGTTCCTCCGGGAGAAAATAGAAAGAAGCTCGCATATGATAGCCGGATCCACCTATGGGATGACCCGTACCTATTCAGAGTGTGTTCTGATGGACTCTTAAGGCGATGTGTGCCGGCATGCGAAGCCTACAAGATTTTAGAACGGTGCCATGCATCACCATACGGAGGACATTATGGATCTTTCCGGACACATGCTAAGGTGTGGCAAAGTGGGTTCTTCTGGCCAACCATGCATGAGGATGCACGAGAGTTCGTCAGGAGATGTGCAAGGTGCCAGAAGCATGGAAATATCAATGCAAGGGACGCTATGCCTCTCACCAACAACCTCCAAGTGGAAATATTCGACGTATGGGGGATAGACTTTATGGGTCCATTCCCTAGATCTGGAGATTATGAATACATAGTGGTGGCAGTGGATTACGTGTCCAAGTGGGTTGAAGCCATGCCATGCCGAGCAGCCGACTCTAAGAGCGCCAGACGAATGTTCCATGAGATTATCTTCCCCCGTTTCGGCACTCCAAGGGTTGTGATCAGTGATGGAGGATCACATTTCATTGACAACATTTTTCGGAAGTACCTTGCCAGTTTGGGAGTCAACCATCGGATAGCCACCCCATATCACCCTCAAACAAGTGGCCAAGCAGAGACTTCCAATAAGCAAATCAAGAACATCTTACAAAAGACCGTTAATGAGATGGGTACGGCATGGAAGGACAAGTTACCTGAAGCTCTATGGGCTTATCGGACAGCCTATAAGACACCAATTGGGATGACCCCCTACCAATTGGTGTATGGGAAAACATGCCACTTGCCAGTTGAGTTGGAATTTAAGGCTCATTGGACAATCAAGAGATGGAATATGGATCTCCCAGGAGCAGGAATTAAAAGAAAAATCCAACTCGCTGAACTAGAAGAATGGAGGGAGAACGCTTATCATAGCTCAAAAATTTACAAGGAAAGAACCAAGCGGAGGCATGATAAGCGCATCAAGATCAAGGAATTTAAACTAGGAGATAAGGTACTCCTCTTTAACTCCCGCGTTAAACTTTTAGGTAGGGGTAAACTTAGAAGTAAGTGGGACGGTCCCTATAATGTCATCAATGCATCTTCTCATGGAGCCGTCGCACTTCAAGATAACAGCGGGAACATCTTTAAGGTTAATGGCCAACGTTTGAAAATCTTTCTGGAACCTCAACAACCCAAGCTCGAAGACTTAGATGTCATCGAGTTCTTGGAGATCAACTAACTGGTTTCCCAACCAGATTTAAAAAAAAACAAAAGCAATAAAAAACTTGAATAAAGGCTCTATGGTGCTTGAACCAGTAGAGCCCCTCTTTTTGTTTCCACCTTTTGGCTTTGAATAACAGTACCATCACAAGTACAACTGTGGGGGAGATCTCTCAAGCTCATCATCAACATACGCATTCGAGGTCCCCCACGAAGGCGTCGCACAACATCGACTACGCTAACATGAAAAAAACGATGGTATGTGCACTCCACCTCTCACTCCTTAATTCATGAGTTTGATTTAATTTCAATTCCGTATCATTAAAATCAATCTCAAGATGAAATAATTCACCTTGCTATGCCTACCCTTCATGTTCCCATGTTTGGCTTGTAAGTTTTATTCCTCGCTTCATCCTGTCACTTGTGAATAAATATTTTTAGGGAAGCATGTTCATCTAAGTAGTTGATGTTTGAGATATGGTTTGATGATATGATCTTCACTCTTAATGTTTGAGTGCTCGGGAAATTTATTTGAAAATTTAAAAACCCTTTGCAAAGCTCCTTTTTGTTATGCCAAAGTCCTACCAAAGCCATATGTTGAGTTATCTTGAAAACCATGTACACATATGCTACTTGTCATTGCATTGAGCTTTGTCAAATTGTTGCGACCCTTATGAGAATTCTTTTCATGCTTCCATGATCAAGATCACGTACACGTTTATCCCCCGTTGCTATACTTCTACACTGGAAGTTAGCATTGTATCATTCATCCATCCATTCCACAAAATAAATGCTCCATTATGTACGTGTAAGTCTCACTCCTCAGTTATTGTTACAAAAAGAGACATGGCTATCGAGAAAAAAAAATGGACACATGAAGGTCGACACAAAAAAAAAGAAAAAGAGAAAAAAAAGGTTGGACACATGAAGGTCCAAGAAAGAAACAAAAAAAAATCTGATAGCCATGTTCTCAAAAGATTTTTTTAAGGAGAAAGACCACACACAAAGGAGTTGTTTATTCCATCCATCATCCATCATACCCATACACGTGCACATCTTGATCCGATTGTATGATTTGATTTCTTCTTGGATCCACTCTTTGACTTTGCATTACATGTGATGCAAGTATGCCTCAGCTTCTTACCCTACCTTGAGCTCCACATATAGCCATCGTTAGAAGTAGGATGAAGAAAGGCAAGTTAATGCCTTGGTGAGGATATATACACACTGAGAGATCTGAGAGAATCAAATGAGGAGCAACGCAAGGTTTATTTTTGAAAACTTATTGAAAAAAAATCCCAAGCTACTTGACAAATAGAGTTCAAGTGACTTGATTCATGATCGTTCCAATCCTCAACTACCCAAGATGGCATGATAGACACTACAAAATTCACAAGTACAAGGTATGGCTTGGAATAGTTCTTATGCTTGTTCCATTTCCTTGGATGTCTTGTCTCATCTTAGTCCCTACTCCTCACTCGAGGACGAGCAAGGGTCTAAGTGTGGGGGTGTGTTGACGGTCGTTATTATAGGATTTTACCGTCAACATTTCTCGGATTTCATGCTCATTTAGTGATAATCATGCTAACATCATTTATACTAATGAGTTCCACAAGTTTTGAATGATTTGTGAGTGCAAGAGCATACAGGAGAAAAGAGAGCAAATATGGAGCCAAACCCAGGCCGGCCGGCCTAGCCTAGGCCGACCGGCCTCCTATCCCCTCAGCTGGCCACGTCATTGATCCAGGGGACAACTAACACATCAACAAACACCCTGAGACATGAGATCAATGTTGGTTTGATCCGAGGACCCGAAAGGCCTAAGGCATGGATTGAAGGGTCCACCAACCTAGGATTCTCGGACAGCTTCAAATCAACGCAACCAAAACCGCCTCAAGGGACAACATGCAACCGTTGATGAGCGAGTCGGTGCAACGGAGGGTCGAGAGGAGTCAGGGCTAGGCCGACCGGCCTTCCCTAGGCCGTTCGGCCTCCAACTGTCACAACTGCCACCAATCCCTCAACTACCGACCTTAGGACACCATCAGGAGCGTGCACAAGAAAGACGGTGCCAAGTGGCAAAAATCCCAGGCCGAACGGCCTAAGTGAGGCCGGCCGGCCCACTTTTGTGGCGGTTACGCCTCCTCTTTCGCGTGGAAGCTAAGCAAGCATGTGGCTTAACATCTACGCTGGCATCCATGCTTGGGAGCTATAAAAGGCGCCCTTCACCCTCACTCAAGAGGATAAAAAATAGAGGAAAAGTGCTACCACTCCCATACTTAGAAAATAGGGAGAGAGGTGAGGTGAGAGTCCGGGAGAGAAGCCGGAGCTGTCGGCTTCTCTTCCACTTTGTACCTCGGCAGATGCGGCTCAACTTCGAGTAACATCCGGGTCTTGTCTGGTAACTCTGGCTTCCTTCTGATTTATTAAGCATTTAGTCTTGCTAGCTTGTTCTCTGGTTCCTCGTTCACTACTTAGTAGTGGGTGCTTTGCTTTGATATCAAGTGAAGTAGTAATTATTAGTATAGGCGTGGTGCCTAGACTAGTCGTTACCTTGGTTTGCACCCAGTTCAACGGAATAGTTGTGGTAGCCGGCAGGTGGTGACAGCCCTGTCCGGCCGACGTAATCCACCACGTTAGTTCTGGACTGTAGGACTTAGGGGTAGGCGGTATCTGTGAGTGGTGGTGTCTCAGGCGCCCGAAGTGAACTCTCTTGAACAAGTCTGCCTTGATTGATCTATCGAAATATCCAGTATTGTTACACAAGTACCCTCTCTACCCTCAGCCTTTTTATCTCTTCTTTTCTTTTTGTTGTCATCCATATCCCCCATATTACCCTTTCGGATGAATTAATTAAAGGATTAGTACACTTCTCGTTCCCCGTGGAAATCGATCCCTGGAATACTCCTGGGTGAAAGCTACATCGGTATCCATACGCTTGCGGATTTATCTGTAGGTCATAAGAAATACCAACAGGGCCAAAGACCGGGAGACCGTCGGGGGCCCATAGGAGACCAGCGGATATTAGCAGGCAACACCCGAGGGACCCCCTCTTTACCCAGGAGGTAAAGAGGGGCCTGCCTGCACCCTGTCCACCATCGCCTCCTCTCACGGTATGGGCGGACGGCGGACTGACGGACAGAGATGACAGAAGGACGGCCGCGCCGCTGACGACGAACAGGAGCACGCATAACCTAAGAGATTAGACACCAGGCTAGGCTTAGGCTTGTTCTTTCTTTAACCCCCTCGGGGGGTTTACCCCTTTTTCATCTGACCCCGTATAAAAGGGCCTCCCCTTCGAGTATAAAAGGGGAGGCCAGAACTCCTTCTCTCTCTCAGACACTTCAAACACACCACTCACATACTCCACAGAGGCTTGAGAACTCTTCTCTCCCTTGCCCGTTTGTAACCCTACTACGAACACCAGAGCGAGCAACCCGAGCAGACCACCCCACTGGACGTAGGGCAAATTGCCTAAACCAGTATACATCCTTGTGCTTGACTCGCTAACCATCAGGATCCCCATACGCAAACAGACAAATTTACTAGCCGGTGGTACGAAACACCGACATTTTTACTTTTTCCTAACCCCCGAGCGCATGCAATTCGTTCATATGTGTTCAGGTGGAGATCTCATGGAGAAAACACTCACGGAAGCTGCTCAAATCCTTCAGAGAATTAGTAAAGGAGCAGCAACGCAAAGAGACTGGGAATCAAGACTTTCAGGCAACGTAGAACAAGAAACTCGAGGAGGAGTGCTTGCTGAAATTTTCAGAAATAGAGCCCCGGAAAGTTAAGAAAGAGGAACCAATCAAGGAATTAACAATGGAGAATATGAAAGAACCTTTATACAATGAAGAAGGGTCATTCCGAGGTAATAAAAATGATAAACCTGAGACATCGGGAGGCAGAGGCTTAGCAAACGCAAAGCCATTGCGTGAGTTTGAGCAAATGGATTGGATTCATATAGACTTTGGAGAAATATTAAATGGCTCCACTGCAGCACTAAAAATGGTACCGCATGGCTTGCACGGGACGTGGCGCATACCGTGCGGCGGTACGCTGTCCGGTGCGGACAGCCCGACACAACGAAAATTTACCTAAATTCAATCAATTCGGCCATACGGCTATACGTTGTGCTCGCGTGCGCTACAAATCTGTTATCACCCACGCGTTACTCATGCGTCACCGCGATTGTGCTGTTGTGCATTTTTTTCTTGGCAGGACAAAAAAACATCGCTTTCATCGAGTTTTCTACGTGTACATTTCCTTTCACTTTTTGAGGTGTCACAATCATGCTACAGAAAGAAACCAATTCGATGATTTCCTCTATTTTTTGAGGTGTCGTCGCTGCAGTGTTACACTACTGTTGCTACGGCATCCCTCCCTGCAACAGCACGTACGATGACGCGGTGTGCCCACGCCAGACAGGGTGCACGGCGGCACACGATTATTCGCAGGTACCGGAGCATGTGACACCGATCAGCCGATGCATGCTGTGGTACAGCACGCCCCTGTACCAAAAAAACAATAAACTAGGAAATCGTGTCAGTTTATTTTTTTTTTTCATGCGGCTTAATGCAAAAACTTTTCTACATTTTCAACTCTTTCACTGGATTTAAACACCGCCTAAGTTGTCCAGTAGATTGTAGCATATTGATTTTCCTCTTTCCCCTTCCATCTCCTCCTACATGTGGGACCTATGTGTCATAAAACCAACCAATCTTTCTTCTTCCTTTCTCTTCTTCCAACTCGGAACAGAACCAAGTTCGACACAAATGGTTGCCACGCACAGATGTTATAGCGGACGGTCTTTTGCGAGATGGGGTCAAGCGGCGCCGGGTACGGGAGAGATGGAAAATAGGCTGTGCGAGACGGGGTCGGGCGGTCTTGCGCGTGATGGGTTCGCGCACGGGCGGCCGGGGCAGGGGCTGTGGCGGCGTCAGGCGCCAGTCCTGCTCGCGTCTGGGGCAAGGGCCGTGGTGGCGCTCGCCGGCCGACTCGGGTACACAGAGAAGAAGAGGCAGAGGAGGAACGGGCGGCGGGTTGGAGCTCGAGGGCCTTGATTGGGATGACATCGGAGGATGGGTGGGAACGACAGTGTCACACCGGGTTTTCCATAGAAACTCGAATGCTGTTATATGTGTGCCTAGGACGTCCACTGAACAAATATGGATCACAGAGAACACAATGCTCGAATAAAACAGTTTACATCAAAGTTTACACCAATTACATCCGAGATTTTGTTGATTGATTGCAAGTGTAAGTAATTCATCTTACTTAGCAAAAATAACAGGATTGCATGAAAGGCTATAAAGGGCTGACTCAGGTATGCTGCATTAGCATTTTTAATTGATTCATTTTAATATTCTCCAAATAACTACAAAGTGAGTATCTCCTAGTTGTGAACCCAATTGATAGAGATGTAAGTACAATTAATCAAATAACATCATTCTTATTATGTGAACCACTAATCAAAAAGGAACCAGGCCGCTCGTTACCGAGAGCACGGCTATCATGATAGATTTACACTCTGTAGAGGTTTCACCCTTTAACCACAGGTTGCGTAAAAGTTCAGAAGAACTTTGAACCCCAACCATGCTATGCTAATCGGGCGCCTACCACTGCAGTTCCGTGGGGTGCAACACAACCTGAGATGGCTAGCCAGCACAGGCACCACGCCTAAGCTTTCAGCCACTGACCTCCACCCAACCCGAAGGGCTATAGAGGAAACCCCAAACAAGAGTCGCTGTCACTCACGCAGACTCAGGTACCCGCAGATCAAATATAAATAGAATAGATTGTTGAAAGTAATTCGTAAACTAGCGAGGTACTAAAGGCAAGGGACCGAGGACTTACTAAAGATAACTCCTGAAGTATATTCCTCTGGGGTGGAAATGTTGAGATGAGACCGAGAGGAAATCCCGGACTCTCTCTACAAAGCTTGGCTGTCACCCAAGCAACTCACCCACTCTCTCCCTAATCTAACTCTAAAGATGAAAACTCATCTCTAGACTTCTCTTCTCTCCTTTGGATGCATTGATAGATGCTTTCTCAAGGTGAAGGGGGGTCCCTTTTATAGGCTTCAAGGGCGTTTGCAGGCGTCAAGCTTAAACTAACCCTCTGCTTAACTGCCACGTGAAGGGGGGCACGTGGCGGCCTCCGGGGGAGGCCTGGCCTGGCTGCCCCATGGCACCGCCTTCTTCAGGGACGCTCTGGATTGCTCCCTGAGGTCGGTAACGGTTGCTTTCGATCAAAGCTGTCCGAGAATCCAAGGTTGGTGGGCCCTTCAATCCATGCAAGTGTAGCATAGGCCTTTCGGGTCCTTGGATCAAACCGACGTTGATCTCACGTCTCAGGAACTTTGGTGTTGTATCTGGGATCTCCTGGATCAATAACGTGGCAAAGGGGCCCCGGCCTGGCTTTGTGTCCAAAGTTCTTCATCTTTTGCTTGCTTGCTTCTGCACTCACAAATTATACAAAACATGTGGAACTCATTAGAAATAATCAATTTCACTTTGTTATGAGCAAGATGAGCCTGAAATGTGACGGAATGTTGGTGGCAAAATCGTATCATACCGACCACCAACACGCCCCCATACCTGAACTTTGCTAGTCCCTTAGCAAAGAATGAATTAAATGATCGGGACTTCAGCAAGATCAGGGTCATGAACTCAAGGTATACACAAGTCATATCTCTGAATTTTCTTTCATACCTTGGATTCCGGTGGCTAACACCCTCGTCTTTATCAATTGAGTCCTAGAACAACTCATTGATTGGTTGAACACTTCTCCCTCATGGTATTTGGAGTTTTTTGATAATTTTACAAAGAAAGCGAGGCATACCCTTGTTATTTCTCAACATCTCTCGATCTCTCATAGTGTTTGGATCATCACTTTGGCTTAGAATCAAGCCTCTCCTATTCCTACATTTTGAGGTGGAGTTTTTGGGATCGGAGTTGCTCACTCTTCTTCATTTATTTTGCAAGATCGAAAAGCTTGTCTAATCATTCATACCACTCATAAATCTTGGCCAAGTGCATGTGTACTTGATGTTGGAGTCCTTGTTCAAGCATCTTTCATCTTTCCCCTTTTTGTTTCTTCTTTTTTTTCTTCTGAAGATAAGGAGTGTATCATTCCCTTCTTCATTTTTTTCTCAAGGGGATGAAGAGCTTTGACAATTTAGACTTTATTGATGCATGTGTGCGTGGATGGCCATGATGAACAAGATAGCATGAACGTGAAGGCAAACAATTCGAGCAAGCTCAAAATTTAGAAGATGGCTATGTGGAAACTTCAACTTGAATTTGATATATGGCTTTGGATAGGACATTTCAAATTGATGATAACAAGGGTTGCCTTAAGTATTATTTTCAAAAACAATCTCCAAAACCTTGAATCGGACGGTTCAACTTCTCAAGTCATCATATCGTAAGGATCAATTAACAAGAATCAGATATTCCTATAAAAGTTCCAAGGTAATGAAATCATTGCTCAAGAAATATCACAGGTGTATCCGAGATATCATTCGTAGGGGTTCACTTTCATGAATTTTGATCAAGTTTTACATTTATTTAGCCAGGAATTTTTCTTGAATCAAAATCATGCAAGGATCAAATGTAGGGGTTTCAAACCGCGTCCTGGAGTCGAGTCAGCGAAGTTGGCCACAGGCCCAGGCCGATCGGCCCAGTATAGGCCGGCCGGCCTGGCCTTGTTGCCAGGCATCTCGGTTAAGGTTCCTTGTGTATGTGATTTGCAAGATTACGCAGTGGGCACAGGATCTCCTCGAGAGGCAGCAGCATGGGGCCGCCCGGCCTGGCATTGTGCCAGGTCGTGCCCCGCCTTGGCCAGTGACCAGTAAACCTTCTGTACGTCTGAGTTTCTGCGTGCTTCACTAAAAGTTTAGTCCGAGGGGGTTGGTTGGCACACAAGTGTGCACCAACCATTCATTTTTTTATATGAGTCACTTCTTTCAAATAACTAAATTTATTTAATTCCAATCAGGGGAAACAAAGATCGGGGTGCTGAATACAAAGGAAATTTGAAGGAAATAAAGCAAAGGAAAATTAAATCAAGCACCCTAGAACTAAACTAATCCTAGCCTAAACTACTCCTCCTTTGGGCGATAGAGGTGTGCATTGCCGGTGGCCTTCGCAAGGCGCTTGACCTTAGAGGTCATTGCCTTCCAGAGGACCTCAATCTTGTCTTCGGTCTCCATTTGCCCGATCACCGCCTCCGCCACGCGCTCGTCCATATTGTTGACCTTGAGCTGCAACGCGGCGAGCTTCCTCCTCAGCTCCTCCACGTCCTCCTCCTCCTCCTCATCGGACCACTCCATATGCCCGGGAGGCCCTTGGATGGGTGGAGGCACCATGAAGCGCTTCCTCCCCTCATCGGGTTTCTTAGGGGCTAAAAAGAGCCCCTTCCCGATGCCCGGGCCGCTCCGGCATGGAGGGCTAGGACTTTGTGGCGTGTACTGCGGCGAGAACTCCGGCGAGGTGGAGAGGAAGAGCAGCACGATCTCCTTCTTGGACGGGAAGGCGACGAGGCGCTTCCCGATGGCCTTCTTTGGGGACAAAAGTCCCGTAGTTGGCCTTCGGGGCGTCTTCGGCAGTGAACTCCCTTGGCCCTCCTCCTTGGGATTTAGGAGGGGGGCTCTGCCTGAAGGCGAGCCAGAACGGCGACGAGGGGAGGCCGGCCGGCCTGCCATAGGCCGATCGGCCTGGGCAGAGGCCCGCTGGCCATCCGGCTTCGCCACCACGGCCTCGACGAACGCCGCTCTATCGATTATCCTGACGCTGCTGGCATTGGAGGAGCTGGGCATCCCTTTCAAGGATTGAGATGGAGAATGGCTACTTCGGGAGACCGAGTTAGAGTCTTGGTGGCTGGATTGGGAGGCCATGGCACGAATTCTCAAAGGGGGGAGAGTTTCTGGAGAAGAGAGGCTCGAGAGTTCTGATGGGGAAGAAGAGAGGGGAGCCTTTCGATTTAAAACGACGCTCATCTTTCAAAACCCCACAGATTCTCGGAAGGGATAACGGGGAGACTCTTTCAAACGAAGAGCGTCCCGGGACGAGCCCGGGCTGGGCCGATCGCCCTGGAGTAGGCCGGCCGGCCTGGCCCTGTCCCGGGAGCCTCTGAAATTTTTCAGGTGTGCTCCACTCGCCCGGACCCTCTGAAGAAATTTAAAGGAAAGAAAAAGAAAATTGGAAACGTAAATCTATCCTAGATAAGGGTCATTTTTATGTCCCGCCTGGACCTGGACTCGGTATCTCGGTTAGCTCGTAGACGTCCATCTCTTTGAGCCCCGGCATTTTGGATTCGAGAAATATTTTTAATCTTTGGCCATTAGCCTTGAAAGTATTTCCGTCATTATCCTGGAGGGTTATCGCGCCATGATCGGCGGCGTCTAATACTTTAAAAGGACCTTCCCACTTACTTCTAAGCTTACCATGACCAAACAAACAAATACGGGAGTTGAAGAGCAATACCTGATCTCTCACTTTGAAATGCTTGTTCTTGATGCGCTTGTCGTGCCATCTCTTTGTTCTTTCTTTATAAAGCTTGGCGTTGTGGTAGGCCTTCTCCCTCCATTTATCCAGTTCAGCCAATTGCATTCTTCTTTACAGTCCGGCTGTTTGGAGATCCATATTCCACCTCTTGATCGCCCAATGGGATTTGAATTCGAGCTCAACTGGTAAGTGGCATGTCTTGCCGTATACCAGTTGGTAGGGAGTCATCCCTATTGGTGTCTTGAATGCTGTTCTATATGCCCAAAGTGCTTCCAGTAGCACTTTGAGAACATGTCTATCGCAACCAGCAGGTGGGTGAAGGCCCCGAGCGCCTTTCGCAGTGGCCCTACGAGATCTAGTCCCCATACGGCGAAAGGCCACGTGATGGGGATGGTCTGTAAGACATGCGCCGGGAGATGAGTCTTTCGCACATAGAACTGGCACCCCTCGCAGGTGCGCACAACCTCGATCACGTCGGCAACCGCCGTGGGCCAGTAGAAGCCTTGCCGGCATGCATTACCCACGAGGGTGCGCGCCGCCGCATGATAACCGCACGCGCCGGCGTAGATGTCTCGAATTAGCTGGCGTCCAGCGGGGACAGGGATGCATTGCAGCATTATTCTGGACGGGCTGCGCTTGTACAGCTCTCCATCGATCACGACGAAAGATTTGGCTCACCTGGCAATGCGCCGTGCCTCGGTCCGATCCGAGGGTAGGACGCCTTGGTCGATCCAGTCGAGGTACTGGTGTCGCCAGTCTCGAGGAGCCTGATCTTCGTCAATTTCCATCGCCTCTGCTTCGTCAGGTGAGGATGCCTCGAGGCCTGAGGCCTCGAGACTTTTCGTCGACGGGTCCTCGTCCATGGGCTCGATGAGAGCTTCCCTCGAGGCCGCAACCCCCGAGGGTGCGTCGCCGGTTTCGCCCGGTTTCTTGAAATCGGCAGAGGGCTTTAGGCAATCGTGAGCAAAGACGTTTGGGGGGACCGTGATGCGCCCCGACGCGATTTTGGCCAGCTCATCTGCCTCCTCGTTGTATCTGCGTGCGATGTGGTTAAGATTGAGGCCATGGAACTTGTCCTCGAGGCGCCGCACCGCGCCGCAGTATGCCTCCATCTTCTCGTTGTGACAACTCGACTCCTTCATCACCTGATCTATGATTAGCTGCTAATCTCCTCGGACGTCAAGGCGCTCGATGCCGAGCTCAATGGCGATGCCGAGCCCATTGAGGAGGGCTTTGTATTCTGCCATGTTGGAGGCTGGGAAGTGTAAGCGCACCACGTAGCGTATGTGTTCCCTGAGGGGTGAGACGAAAAGGAGCCCGGCGCCCGCTCCGGTTTTCATCACCGACCCGTCGAAGTACATGGTCCAACATTCCTCTTGGATTTGAGGAGGGGGCAGCTGCGTGTCAGTCCATTCAGCGACGAAATCTGTGAGGATCTGAGATTTAATCGCCTTTCACGGCACGTACGTGAGGGTTTCACCCATCAGCTCTACTAACCATTTTATGATCCTACCTGAGGCATCCTGGTTATGGACTATCTCCCCCAAGGGGAAAGATGAGACCATGGTGACAGGATGAGCCTTGAAGTAGTGCCGAAGTTTGCGTCTGGCCAGTACAACTGCGTACAACAACTTTTAGATTTGGGGATACCGCGTTTTAGTTTCGGATAACACCTCGCTGATGTAATATACCGGGCGTTGGACAGGTAGAGCATGGCCCTCCTCCGTTCGCTCGACGACGATGACTGCACTAACCACTTGGGTCGTTGCTGCCATGTAGAGGTAGAGGGGCTCGCCATCCGTCGGCGGCGTTAAGATTGGCGCACGCACAAGTGACGCAGTTAGCTTGTCGAGAGCTTCCTGCGCTTCAGGAGTCCAGGAGAAACATTCACTCTTTTTCAAGAGCCGGTACAGAGGCAAACCCTTTTCCCCAAGCCTCGATATGAAGCGACTCAGTGACGCCAGGCAGCCTAAGACCCGTTGCACCCCCTTCAAGTCCCGAATCAGCCCCATTCATTCGAGGGCCGAAACCTTCTCAGGATTGGGCTCGATGCCCCGCTGAGAGACGATGAAACCCAGGAGCATGCCTCGAGTCACCCCAAAGACACACTTCTCAGGGTTCAGCTTCACACCGCCGGCTCATAGAGCCCCGAAAGCAGCGCGCAAGTCGTACACCAGGTCGTCCACCTTCATG
The DNA here is from genome assembly GCA_015476505.1 of Urochloa ruziziensis. Classification (NCBI taxonomy): domain Eukaryota; kingdom Viridiplantae; phylum Streptophyta; class Magnoliopsida; order Poales; family Poaceae; genus Urochloa; species Urochloa ruziziensis. Next base: position 33,070,765 of record CM027118.1, read on the forward strand.
GATTTGATAACGATGTCGTCGACATATGCTTCCAAAGTGCGCCGATTGGTTTTCCGAAAACGCGGAGCATGCATTGCTGGTACGTGGCTCCCGTGTTTCGAAGCCCAAAGGGCATCGTGGTGTAGCAGTACATGCCGAAAGGGGTGATGAAAGAGGTCGCGAGCTGGTCAGACTCTTTCATCTTTATTTGATGAAACAAAGGAGCTCACATCCCGAAGTGGAGTCTACTATTTGATCGATACGTGGCAAAGGAAAAGGAACCTTAGGACATGCTTTGTTTAAACCGGTGTAAGCTACACACATCCTCCACTCCACATTCTTTTTCTTAACAAGTACAGGATTAGCTAGCCACTCAGGATGGAACACTTCCTTGATGAATCCAGCCTCCAAGAGCTTACGCAGCTCCTTACCAATCGCCCGTCGCTTCTGTTCGTCAAAGCATCGAAGGCGTTGCTTTACGGGCCTGGAGTGGGGCAGGATGTCAAGGGAGTGCTCGGCGACTTCCCTCGGTATGCCTGGCATGTCCGAGGGGCTCCACACAAAGATGTCTGTGTTAGCGCGGAGAAAGTCGACGAGCACCACTTCCTATTTATTGTTGAGGGTGGAACTGACCCTCAACGTCTTGCCAGCTGGATCGTTAGGGTCGAGGGGTACGTCCTTGGTGTGCTCAGCGGGTTCAAAGCTGCCCATGTGCTTCTGCGTCGGGTTGGCGGCTTCGTTCGCCAGCTTCTTCAGATGGGCGACGCATGCTTCGTCCTACGCGAGCACCTCAGCGTGCTTGACACACTCGACGTCGCATTCATAGGCGTGCTCGAACGACGGTCCCACAGTGATGACTCCCTTCCGTCCTGGCATCTTCATCTTGAGGTAGGTGTAGTTCGGGATGGCCATGAACTTGGCAAAGCATGGGCGCCCAAGGATGAAGTGATAGGCTCCTCGAAACCCTACCACCTCAAAGGTGACGACCTCCTTACGGAAGTTCTCAAAAGTGCCGAAGCAGGCAGGCAGGTCGATCTGCCGAGGGGTTGAACTCGCATTCCCGGCGCGACGCCATGAAACGGCGCCTTGCTAGGACGTAGCTGGTCCTTTCCAATCCCCATGAGCTTGAGGGTAGGGGCATACATAATGTTGAGGATGCTGCCCCCATCCATGAGCACCATGGAGAAACGGGTGTTGCCGATGATAGGATCGACAACGAGCGAGTACTGCCCGGGATTTGGCATGTGGTCTGGGTGGTCCTCCCGGTTGAAGGAAATGGTTTCCTCCGACCATTCAAGGTAGGTCGGGGCCGCCCTAGTGGGCGGCAAGGACCTCCCGCCGCTCTCGCTTGCGCTGTCGTGCCGTCATGTTCGTGGTGGGCCCCCTCGAAGATGAAGAAGTCGTTCTCTACTTCGGCGTTGCCCTTGTTGCCCGCATCCTTCTTGGCGTTGTCGTCCTTCGTGGCCACGCGGTTGTAGTACTTCTTCAACATCTCACACTGTTGGAGGGTGTGTGTGACCACGCCCCTATGCTATGGGCATGGTTTTTTGAGCATGTCGTCGAAGATGCCCGGGCCTCGAGGGTGCCCGCCCGGTCCTTTGCGTGCGTGATCCGCCGCGAGGGCCTCATCGGAGTCCTCGTCCGGCTCCTGCGCTTGCATCGCTTGCTGGGGCTTCTTGCCTTTCTTGTTCCGCTTCTGTTTTTGTTCTTGGGCTTGCTACACTCCGCAGGCGCTTGTTCCACGTGTTTCCCCTTGTTTCCGACGAAGATGGCACCCACCACCTCTTCTCTAGAGGCGAAGCGGGTGGCGACATCAAACAGCCCGCCCACACTGGTGGGAGGACTTCGGCCCAGCTTGCGCACGAGATCCTTGCAGGTGGTGCCCTGCAAGAAGGCGTGGATGACCTCCGAGTCGCCGACGCTCGGTAGCTTGGTGCAGCATTTGGAGAAACGTCAGATGAAATCCCTCAGGGACTCGTCAGGCTTCTGGCGGCACCCTCACAGATCCCAGGAGTTTCCTGGACGCACGTATGTGCCTTGTAAGTTCCCCACGAAGGTCTCGACCAGGTCGTTCCACTCGTGGATCTGGTCCGCGGGCAGGTGTTCGAGCCAGGTCCGTGCAGAGTCCGCAAGATGGAGAGGCAAGTTGCAGATGATGACCGCGTCGTCAGTTGCGCCGCCTAGCATGCAAGCTAGACGGTAATCGTTGAGCCAAACCTTGGGATCCATCTCCCCTAAGTACTTGATGATGGTCGTGGGCTGGCGAAAGCGTGAGGGGATCAGAGCTGCACGGATCTCTCGACTGAACACACGGGTGTCAGGAGGTTCCAGCGATGGGCTTCGATCCTCCTTGCTATCCAATCGCCCCCCACGTCAAGGGTGGTACCCTTTAGTGGACGCAGCGTCCTGCTTCTTCTTGTTCAAGATGTGTCGCGCGTCATCCTCGTCGCTGCGAGTGTCCAAGAGCCGCTCCCTTACGGGCGTCTTTTTGGCTTGCTCGTGGGCCTTTTCTTCGCGAGCTGGGTGCTCCGGCAGTGCCCAGCCCCGAAGCGGGGTGTGCACCGACTCCGTGCGATCCTGCCTGCCCCCCATGACCCCAGTGGTCGTCGAGTGGCACATGCGGGACGCGGAGCTCTCGGTCTGTTGCACCGTAGCCTGCTCGATGAGCACCTGTGCCTCGCGGCGCAGGTTGCGGCCTTCGGGCGTCGAAGGTTCGGGCATGGCCCGAATCAACGTTGCCACAGCGATAAGCTTCTAGCTGGTCCTTCCAAAGCCAACGGATCATCCAGGTTGTCGTCAGCCTCGATCCGGGTTCGCGCGATGCGCGCTGCCTCTTTGGCGCGTACGTGTGGCTCGGAGCGCGCTATTTCAAGTGCGGTTTGCAGCCTCCGGACTTGCTAGCGTTCTTCCTCAAGGCTGGCCTCTAGCTCTTGCACTTGAGCCAGCTGCGCATGTCCGGAGGGCGTTGTCGCCTAGGGGCGTCCCATTTGCGAGGGCACCGGGTCGCGTGGATGATCCGCTGCGCCGCTCGTTCCCCCGCAGATAGGATCTTGCTCCTATACTCCGAGCACAACGAAACACTCCCTCGCGGGGTCGTAGTCTCCAGTGCTAGAGTCGTCGGAGTAGCCGAGGCACTAGTCTACGGCGGCTTGAAACGACAGGAGAGCCTCACCGTCACGGAGCCCAGAGTAGTCCCACTCTGGAGCCTCGCGAGCGGACGCATATCCCTCGCTGTCGAAGCAAGGGTACGAGTCGCCCGCAGAAGACGTGATGAGGTTGCGGATCGAGATCAGGTGGTGGCCTGGCAGATCATCGTATGCGTCCATGGTCGTGCTGACCGACGAGGCATACATCATGCCTGTGTTGCGCATCCCGATGGGGAATAGCGACGGACTCGGCCGTGCCTTTCCCAGCGGGGATCATCACGGGGATCGCCGGTGGAGGTATGGCTCCTCTCGTTGCCACAGCAGGTGGCGTCTCGTCAGCCTCATGTCGCTCAAGGGAGAGAGCACGGGCCGCGCTTCGGCGTTCCGCACATGCCCGCCGTGCGCGTTGCACCGAGCGCCATCTGCGCTGGGGCGACGGCAGCAGGGGTGTGGAATCCTCCGCTTCTGGCACCGGCTCCTCCACGCCAGAGCCCCGTGAAACAAGTCGCATGAGCTAACCGTTGCCCGTGGCCTCAAACTCCATGCTCCCGAACCAGATGACGAATCCAGCCGGGAACGGGTCAGACTCACCATACGAGCAGCGGTCCCTGCTGAGCTCTGTGTGGATCGCCATCGAGAGAACTAGTGGGTCGTGAGAACGATCACAGCGCGAAACCGGCGGTACGCAGGCCGGCCCAACCGCGCCAGCCCACCCGTCAGCCACCTCCCACGGCCTGCGTACCGCCGCCGCTGCCGGCGGCAATCTCAGCGTGCGCGCCGCGCGCCTGCCTCGCCCCTCCCCGCGCGCCTATAAAGGCCGAGGCGCCCTCGCCTGCGCCCGCCTGCTGCTGCCGTTGTGCGCCATTGCCGCCTCCTCCTTCCCTCGCGTAGTGCCGCCGCCGCACGGGCTGCCGAACCGAGCGCCGCCGCCAAGGCTTGGCCGCCCGATTCGCCGGCTCCTTGGGTCGCCGGACGAAGCCGACGAGTCCACGAGGTCCGCCACGACAAGCCGCACACCCACCGCCTCTCCTCGTCGACCGACCCCCACCGGAGCACCGCCCGCGCACAAGGAACCCAAGCCACCATCGTCGTCCGCCGCCCCCAGGCCGAAATCCGGCCGCCTCCGTCGTCCTCTGCCGCCGGTGAGCACATCTACGAGACCCCCTCGCGCGCCTCTCCGTTTCCCCCCTGTCGGCCGAGCCCCTGGCCGCCCAGGCTGCCGGCGATTTTGCCGCCCCGAGCCGCTGGCCGGCCTGTAGCGCTGCACTTTTGCGTTTGGCCCCCTGAGGAATCCTGTAATCTTTAGTCTTTTTCCTGTGTCTTGCAGATCTTGCGGAAAACCCCTTAGAACTATTAGGTTCTATCAATCCAGCCCAAGGCCTGAACTTTTATAGATCTGACCTGAGAAATTATCTATTCACGGTGACTATTCACTGAGTCACGTGAAACTTCTATGCTAGCCCCTGTTGGCTATAGTAAATCGCGAATAGGTCCTCACAGCCTTTAAATGCCCGTAGAATCCACGTTTTAGCTCCGTTTCGATCCGTTCAAGTTGCGTTAGGTTCGTAATAACATAAAGCATACGTCAGAGGGAGTTGTTTACCATGAAACTTGCTTTTATAATTTAATTTAGAATTAATTTGATTAATGTCAAATAGAATGCCTTTTCTTACTTAAAAGCAAATTAGGCCTTACATTCGATTTTCATAACTAATATCAATTTGACTAATGCTATTTAATTGTGTTTTCCAATAAAAGTCAAATAGCGCTACACCTCAGTGTTTCTAAGCTAAATGTTAAATTTGATTAATATATATATCACATTTGATTTTCTAAATAAAAGTTAAATAGGTTATATCTCGATTTTCACAAAAAAGATAATATGATTAATATCAACATAAATGTGTTCCCTACTATAACTGGCTTAGTTGAACTCGAGATATAAACTCCTACGCTTAGATGATCACATGTGCTTTATTTCTAAATTAAATGTTTAATTTGCATAACTCATACATAAACATCTCTAAATAAAATATGACTAGGCTATACACCATCTTTCTAAAAATGAGTATGAATTGGACTAATTATAACATAGGGTACTTCTCTGAAATATCCTTTACATTATGTTTTCTTAATTAAAATAAACAAAGCACCTAGTTCTTGTCTTGCATGATCAAATCTTTCGATAGTTGTTTCTTCTCACCCGTAGTCCGCCTTAAGCGTTTCTTCGCGGTCGCGTGTCCTTCGATCGAGCCCTGACGTTTAGAACGTTCTTTCAATGCTTTTCTTTTGATTGATGTATTGTTCTTAGTTGTCTCTGTTTGTTGCTTGTATGTTTGCTCTAGAGTGATTGCTTCGGATGATTGCTACGAGTAGGAGAAGGAACTTCGTTCGAGGATGTCGAACAACAAGAGATGAAGATCCGGAGCAATTATTAATTGGATTTAAGGCAAGTATAGCATGGACAACCCTTGCTTCCCACGCACCTTTGAAATTAATTGTTTCATACTTGCATGTGTCTAATTCTGATTAACTTAAGGTTGATCCTAGTTTTAATACCCAATTCCTTGACACCCCGGGTTTATGCATTTATGGGTAGTCTTTGCTGAGCGCAGCTACTGTCACCTTTATTTAAGTGTTAATATTGATTTAAAGGTTCACTTCAACATGATGGTAAAACTTGCTTTTTAGCAACATGGTTCAGAGAGCTAGAGCTTTGCTTCGTGAATGCTCTAGTGTCTCTCCGTAAGATCCGGTTCGGAGAGCGGCAACCCAGGAACCAGTCGCCGCCGCCGGAACTATTATGGCTCTGGTCTTGGTCAAGTAGCTCGTACGTCTCTAGCTTGCCAGTGGTTACCGAAAGGCGTACGTGGGGAGCTTGCGGTGCAAGCATGGACTTGATCCATCGAGAACGGACTCACCTGCGCTCTGAGATCCGTTGGCTATGTCTCGTTAGGCACAGTCCCGTGCTGGGAGTCCCTGTGTGATGGGAACTCCACACGTTGCGCCGAAAGGGCAATGCCCACGCTCTGGACGCCATTGATCCCCCTATGGTGCGTTTATCCATAGGCGTAAGTCAATCTCGATGCCTTGGGGTCATGCGCTGCAAGTTGGACCAAAACGGATACTGTGCTTGTTAGGGTGTCTAGTGAAAAACCTTGTAGCGTCCCTATGCACTCACACCTCGGAAGTGTGGTACGTGCGTGGTTGGGTTGAAAGCTCTTTGAGCTTTTACGCTAACGGTTGGGTAAAGGGCGAAACCTCTGCAGAATGTAAATCTATCATGATAGCCGTGCTCACGGTCACGAGCGGTCTGGATCCTTTCTGATTAGTGGCTCTCTTAATGAAGATGATGTTTATTCCTGTAATTATACTTATACTCTTTAATTGGGTTTACAACTGGGAGTTACTCACTTTGTAGTAAGTTGGATAATGTTAAAATGAACCAACTAAAAGTGCTAAATGCAGTTCAACCGTGTCAAGCCTTTTAAGCCTTTCATACCTCTGTGTTATACTTGCTAAGTATGATGGAATACTTACACTTGTATTCAATCAACAAAATCCCGGACGGGTAATCAGAAGGAGCAGCTTGTGAGGCAGTGGCTGAAGATTTACCAGAAGACCCTTTGTACATCTGAGCTGTGGTCAACCAGTCGGTGTCCCTGTGGACTTCAGGCTCGACTAGAAGAACTTGGATAAATAGACTTCCGCCGTGTAATTTCTGTAAACTCTGATGTAAATTGTTTTATTCGAGCATTGTGTTCTCTGTATTACCATATTTGTAAGCTATATGTGTTGTGTGGAAGTTCTGGGCACACATATGGCAGCATTCGGGTTTCTGTGGAAAACCAGGTGTGACAGCTACAAGCAAGGTGGGAGAGGAGGTGTGGTCTGCAAGTCCCTTAGCGTGTGCGGGGTGGGTGTGAGTGTGAGTGTGCAAGCGTAAAATGAGTATGAGCCTGAGTGTTTCGGGGGGCTGCCTCCTCCTTTTATAGGCCAAGGAGGGGCAGTAACATAGGACGATGCACAGTTAATTCTATAGTAATCGTGTACGGTGAGGCGTGGCAGTCGGTCATGGCCATCGTCATTGCACATCCCTTCACCTGTGCAGAGTGGCTCGGCGTACTTGGCTCCAGTGGACAGCGTGGTAGCCCCTGTGGATGACGTACGTTCCTGTTCTCCTGCTTCGAGGGTTCGCGCCGCCCATCGTCGTCCTGGGTCACGGGCCGTACATTCCCTCGAGGGCTTCCCATGCCTGCTCGAGGGCCTCCCACGCCGGAGTAGGCGGCACAGGTGTGCGCGACAGTACCGGCACGTCCGCACAGTGCCGCGCATGCCTGCACAGTGCTAGGGATGGTGACACAGTGACTGGAGTTGGCAGACTTGACCGGGGATGGCGTGGGATTTCGCTTTTGACTTCCGCGTCCCACCATAGGACAAAGCCATTAAATGCTCTTATCCGCGGGCCCGTGAGCGGGCCCGCGGGCCCCATAGTCGAGGGGTGGCCTCCAGCGAGGCGGAGATGTCTCGTCGAGGGGGGGTCCTCTAGCCTCGATCGGGAAGGCCTTGATCGAGGCGGAGTTCCAGTTCCCTCGACGGTAGGCGGGTACCCTCGAGCGAGGCGGAGGCGACGCCAGTGCCTGTCGTGTCTAATTCCCGCACCGCACCGAGTAGGACACCGTCGTGTGGGACCCATCGCCGAAGTGCCGTTACAACACGACACAATATTTGATAGAATGAAAACCACCAGATTTGGACCTCTCGCAGGTTGCCTCGCAGTCGCCACCACGAAACACAATGCGCGGAGGCCTCGCCACATCCGCTGTTGGATTCCTCACTCTCGTCGCCTCAAAGACACCGCACGCGGGGGCCTCGCCACATCCTCCACAGAACTCCATGTCACGGATTCATTTCTTAGGAGGCACTTCACAACCAGTTGTCAACAAAAACAGGTTGTGATAACTGTTGGTAGTCATTATGGCACGATTTTATGACCAACATTCCTCTCTATTTCAGGCTCATTTTGCTCATAACAAAGTGAATTTGATTATTTATAATGAGATCCACAAGTTTTGCACAATTTGTGAGTTTTAAGGAGCAAATGAGGAAAAGATGGAGGAATTTGCGCACAGGGCCAGACCGGCCGGCCTAGGCTAGGCCGACCGGCCCCCTCTCCCATCCTCTGGCCACGTCACTGAACCACAAGCTCAGTTAAGCATCCAAGATGATCAGGAGACGTACATTTGATGTCTGTTTGATCCAAGGACCCGAAAGGCCTAGAGTGGAATGAACATTAATTGAAGGGCCCACAACTTAGGATTCTTGGACAGCCTCAACCGAACGCAACCGTTACCAACCTCAGGAAGCAATCATGAGCGTCTATGGCGAAGGCGGTTGCCAGAGGGGCCAGGTGTAGGCCGATCGGCCTACACCCGGCCGGCCGGCCCCCTGCTGCATCCTCACGCAACCATCTTCGGCGTGAAAGTTAAGCAGGTCGATAGCGTGACGGTTACGGTGACTACCGACTTTGGGAGGCTATAAAAGGCCACCTCCTCTCCACTCCAAGACACACACCACATTGGATAGAATAGAAGGTTAGTGAAAGTGTTCTCATCTTTAGAGTTAGAGTAGGGAGAGAGTGGCTGAGTTGCTTGGGTGATAGCCAAGCTTTGTAGAGAGAGTCTGGGATTCCTTCTCGGCCTCATCTCAACATTTCCGCCCCCGAGGAATATATTTCAGGAGTTATCTTCAGTAAGCCCTCGGTCTCTTGCCTTTAGTACTTTGCTAGTTCACAACTTACTTTCAGCAATTTATCTTATCTATTTGATCTGCAGGTACCTGAGTCTGCGCGAGTGACAGCGACTCTTGTTTGGGGTTTCCTCTATAGCCCTTCGCGTTGGGTGGAGGTCAGTGGCTGAAAGCTTAGGCGTGCTGCCTGTGCTGGCTAGCCACCTCAGGTTGTGTTGCACCCCACGGAACTGCAGTGGTAGGCGGCAGGTGGTGACAGCCATGTTCGTCCTTTGTACTCCACCACGTTCGGGTGTACTCATAATAGTAGTGCTGAGCCTGGAAGAACCCCTCTCTCACCCCGTTCTGAGTTCTTCCCGTTCTAGCCGTTGAAGCAGATCAGATTAGGTTTAGATAGATTGTCTGGGGTAACGAGTAGCTAACTGAAGTCGAGCTCTCTACCCACTTACCTTGTGCTCTCTGGTGGGTCCGGTTAGGAAAGTTCTAGGCTAGTCGCGTCTACCGTTCCTTGGATTTGATATCAGGTTTTTACTCCCTTGGTGACAGGCTACAGCGGTCTCCGAGCGCTTGCAGATTTAGTTAGGCTAAGGAGTGCCAACAATAACCCCCTCATCACAACCGGTTTTCCATAACCGGCTGTGATTTGGGGGGAAGGGGGGTGGGGTTTTATCATAGCCATTGTAACAGCAACAGCTGCAAAAAGCGGCTATGATGAGGCTTAAAACCGGCTATGATAGTGGTTTGTGGAGTAGTCTATAGATATAGATAGATATATTCGAAAGCACCTGTCACTGCTGAATTAGGATTTAGGATTAATGCATAGATAAGGTTCGCCTCGCCCAATCGGCGACGCAGCCTCGACGCCTTGGTCTGGCCGGCGGCATCTGCACGGACAAGCGCTCAACCATACCGTAACCTCCTCACTTGGGTTGCTTGTTACTACCTAACTACCTCTATCCCAAAAAGAATGCATGTTTAGATTGTATGTAAGTTAAAGTGGTTCACGACCAAGTTTTTACATAATTGTATTCATATTTATATATGGTTCTAACCAAATTTATTATGAAAGTGTATTTTTTAATAATTTAATGATATATATTTGATATCATAAATATTGATACCTTTTTATCTATAACTAGTAGAAGGTCACGTGCCTGTGGCACGTGTTTTAATCTCTAGCGTTCGATCATCATAAAATCCAACGTCGTAGAAGTATTGTAGTCAACATAGACTCTTTAGATTAATTTAAAGCGTTTGATTATCATAATATCCGACGGTGTAAAAGGTGTAAGAGGAGGGGATAAGATTGTATCTACAGCGTACGATTGTCATAAAATAAATCCGACGGTGTATGAGGTGCAAGAATAAGATTTGATCACCGTCAAATTCATCGTCCTTTATAGTATAGATAATTAATCAAACTTGAGATCTAAACTTTGGAAACTAAAAATGCATTCTTTGTGTGACGGAGGGAGTGGTTCACTCCCCGTATGGTTCAAAACAAAACAAAGGATACTTCGGGCCAAATATGACAAAAAAAAACATGCAGCAGAAGCCTGCCTTCTGGCATGTTTGTCTTGTCCCTTGGCGCCAACAAGCCACCCAAACATAAAAGTACACGCATCCTCGTTATTCTCCGCCCACCACTGTCCAAACCTTTTCCTTCCATCTCCACAATGGAATGCGGCAGGAGCGACGACGGCGATTGGGTCTGGGTGCGCTGGCCGACGGAGGCTGAGGCCATGGAGGCAGCGGCAACGGAGCAGGGGAGATGGGTGTCGGCAGCGGCAACAGAGGTGGAGGAGCAGCCGCTAAAGGTGGTGTTCGCGTCGCCGGCAGAATACTTCACGGACGCCGCACCGGTCGGGAACGGCAGCCTCGGCGGCATGGTTTGGGGCGGCGTCTCTACCGAGAAGCTCCAGCTCAATCGTAATTAGCACATTTTCTTAAAATTTTGTTAACTGCTGGGTGCTTAATTAAATTGATGGTTTTTTTATTTCACCGTATATTGTGGTACTATCTTTTAAAGAAGGGGGGAATGACATTGAAGAACATGTTAGACAATAAGCAGTTACTAATCCGTATCTAGCAGTTAAACTAGCACAGCTCCGCGCTCCATGTGTGGCGCACATGACTTATTTATATGTAGATGAATTATATTTGAAGTATGTTTACAAGATTTTCTTTGTCTTTTTTCTCACCATTTTTTGGGCTTTTTCTTTCTCTCTCACCGATTTTAGCTCAACTCTAACCAGCTTGCTATAGGTTAGGATCTATGAGTTGGCTTCTTCCAAAGATGCTATGGCGCGTTCAGGGTTAGGAATTTAGGAAGTTTGGGAGTTATGATTTCACATGTATCTATATACAGAAGGAGGACAAAGGGATGAAAGGCTAGCACGACGATTAAGGCATGGGGTGGCGGATGATAGTCAGTGGGCAATGTCAGGATCTAAATTTAGGAGAGGCGTGGCGAATCCGGCACGATTGCCACCCAAGGTGCGCGGGATCTAGGCGTAACGAGCCTGGCTTTTTGGCACACATGTCAGGGATGAGATGCTCATTAATGCAACCATGAAAGAATAGGATGGCTATTGGATCTAGACCTATGGTTGAAAGTGTTTTGACCCCCAAACACTCAGGTGTTTGTATAGAAATGCTCTTCTTATATAATATTAATCCTACCCCTATGATCCTTTCCACTTAATAAGTAACTGGCAAACGGCAGGTCTCAAGTATACGAACTGAACCGTATCGAGGCTAATGTTACGTCGTCTCGTGATCCCTAACGTAAACGCGAAATAGATGGGTTCAGCCAAAGCAGAGCCTGTGCCCCTGTCCCGACTGCACGCCCTGGCAGGCTGCCACCGCATGCATACTTGCATAGGCATACCCCAGTCCCCAGACCAGCTCACTCTCGCCCGTAGGGTGCTCGACGAAACGCGTTACTGGTGCAACGCCCTAGTTGAATCCCCACAGCTCTCAGGGCAGCAGATGTATAGTATTTCCATCAAAATGTTTGGTGTTTTGTTCTTATGGGGCCAAATGTTTTTAAGATTCAGGTCGAACGGCAAGAAGCCAAGAACTGAACAAGCAACGACGTGTTGTGACTAAATGTTGTTGCAGATGACACCCTGTGGACTGGTGTGCCAGGGAACTATACTGACCCGGAGGCGCCAGCCTCTCTAGCTGTGGTGAGAGCGCTTGTCAATCAAGGGCGATTTGCTGATGCCACCGCCGCGGCCACGCACCTTTTTGGAGGCCAATCAGAAGTAAGCATCCAATATGGCGTCGTATTCAAGCAGTGTCAAAACATAATCTGTCTTAAAACATTGAGGTCTATTTCTAGCATGACAAATTTTTTGAACCATGTTCTCCGTGTCTCACAAGGTCTACCAACCTCTCGGCAATGTAAATCTGGAGTTTGGAGCTTCCAATCAGGCTTATGATTCCTACAAAAGGGAACTAGATTTACATACCGCCACTGTGGTCGTCACCTACAGTATCGGAGCGGTACAGTACACAAGAGAGCATTTCTGCTCAAATCCCCATCAAGTCATCGTAACCAAGATCTCTGCAAACACACCGGGGCAGGTCTCCTGTACACTGTCGTTGAGCAGCCAGTTAGAAAATAATGTGACTGTCACTAATGCTAATGAGGTGGTCATGGAAGGTATCTGTCCAGGTCAGAGACCTGGGCTGAGAAAAGGTGACTCTAATGATGTAACTGGAATTAGGTTTTCAGCCGTACTTGGATTGCAGATTGGTGGGAACACCACAAAAGCAGCAGCTCTGAGTGATCAGAAGTTGAGGCTTGACAATGCAGATTGGGTCGTCTTAGTTGTTGCAGCTTCTTCCTCCTTCGGTGGTCCATTTGTGAATCCCGCAGACTCTAAATTGGATCCCACATCAATAGCTCTAAATACAATTAACCGCGCTAGGAACTTAACATATGCTCAACTCAGAGCTGCCCATTTGGATGATTATCAGAGACTCTTTTACCGTCTTACCATACAGCTTTCACGAGGATTGAAGGACACACGTGGTTCATTAACTGAAAAAGAGAGGCCTAAAGAAGGAGTTGGTGAAGAAATCAGGACATCAGCAGATAGGGTGAAGAGTTTTAGTATTGATGAGGATCCCTCTCTGGTTGAGCTGTTGTTCCAGTATGGTCGATATCTTCTCATTTCGTGCTCCAGGCCAGGAACTCAGGTTTCTAATCTGCAAGGAATATGGAACCAAGATGTTGCGCCTGCATGGGAGTAAGATCCTTTTATTTTTTGTTGTTATTTTCATTCCTGTTTGACTAATGGACCTTCACACACTAATCATAAGATCTTTTTATTTTTTTGTTGTTATTGTCGTTCCTGTTTGACTAATGGACCTTCACACACTAATCATAAGATCCTTTTACTTTTTGTTGTTATTTTCGTTCCTGTTTGACTAATGACCTTCACACACTAATCATCATCACTGTCACCTACTTAGTACTGCAAGTCAGATTCGGCAATACAACGAATGCATTTTTCATAGCTTTGCAAGGTCAAATTTGAATTATTATTTTTTTATTCATTATTTATATCAAAACAAATTCATTCAACTTGGCTATAAAGAATGCATATTACAGATGCAAAATTTTTATATTTGCCGGTCCACAAAATATCTCATAATTGGTCTAGTACACTCAGTAGTAACTTGCATCAAACCAATTTGTATTAGGTACCAAGAGTCCAAGACCATTATCGTATTTAGCGTGGTCAGCCATAAGAAACTAATTTTATGTGTATCATATAAAGGCACATCGATCGATGGAGAAAACAAATTCCATGTAGATAAACAGTATACTAATAGTGATCATTGTAAGATATAGGAGCCTCTAGACGTTTTTCATTAGCTGGTTATGAATTTGTTGTCTATTTATGCGATCCAATTATTCACACAACTTTGCTTTTCAGTGCAGCCCCTCACCTCAACATCAATCTTCAGATGAATTACTGGCCAGCGCTGCCTTGCAACCTTAGTGAATGCCAGGAACCATTGTTTGACTTCCTTACATTTCTTGCAGTTAATGGTAGCAAGACAGCAAAGGTAAGTTCTAGTCCCCCGAACCATTTTGGTATAGCTGCAAAATCATTACAATAATGATTATGTTACTTGATATATCTCAACATCTTGTGTAGGCTTCATAAACAGTTGGGTTAGAGCTATCCAGAGAAGCACAAGATTATTGGTCCTTTTTTTGTTTTCTAGTGATTACTGAAAAGAATCTGCTACTGAATAGTGAAACAACACTGTGTTTTCTATTTTTTACGAGAAAGTGCAAGATGCAGCAGAAAGAATGCTTTAACTAACAGTAGAGACTATTACTACCAGCATAGCATTCCTCAATGTAGTTGTAGTAAACTATTAAAACGAAATTCTTTACATCAAATCAACACAAAGCTTTCCATTCCCTCATGTAGCAACCTTAAGCCTGTATCCTTTTGCAGCTTACTGTTAAAGCTATGTAACTGTGATAGGTCAATTACCAGGCAAGTGGGTGGGTAACGCATCATGTCTCGGATATATGGGCGAAGTCTTCAGCCTTCCTTAAGAACCCAAAGCATGCAGTGTGGCCAATGGGAGGTGCATGGCTTTGCACACATTTGTGGGAGCACTACCAGTTTTCACTGGACAAAGTAAGAACCAGTCCTGGCGTTACAATCATATTTTAGTCTGCTTCCGTACTTTCATTGTATGTGATTGATCTGATTTCAAAATTACATTTCTTGAAACAAAATGCCATGATGTAATCTTTCTTAGGCTTCCCAGTGAAAATATTTGCCGGCTATTTCCAGCCCAGTTGTACTGTTGCCCATAAATATCCCAGTGAGCCTGTCGTCCGTCTATGAGCCGCCCTCACCTTACCGGCTATGGAGGCTGGCTGCAGGGGAGAGAGATGGTGGACGGCCGCTGCCGCTGCTGGGGATGTATGAGGGTCGCCGGGGATGCAGGCGCGGCTCAAGCGAAGTGGAAGGAGGCGCTGCGAACAGCGAGAGGACGAAGAGATGCGTGGGCGATGATTCCAGCCAATACAGAGCTCTCGGTGTCTGAATCGTGGGATGGAGTTCTACAACAGGCTCAATACCGCTTCGGCATTGGAGCAAGTTTCCAATTCTAATTCTTAGGTCATCCAAACACCTGGTATTGAGTACATCCAATGCCAATTCCGAATTATAGGGTCCAATAACTACATCCAATGCCAATTCCGAATCCTAGTGTCATTGAATCTAAGATTTAGTGCCATTCCCTCATTGTTAGGTACGGTTGCTAAAGACAATTTCGTCCCCTTAGGTTCCACCTGTCAATGCTTCTCCCAATCTCCACTCTCCCTCCTTTCCTGTAGATGCTGATGCAAGGCAGCAACGAACTTGGAGCCGAAGTAGTGCTACATGCAGTTCTTGTGCGTCCGTCAGGCAGTGGAGGGGCAACAGGGACCGTGGCCATTATGTGGCGGAGGGAGATCTTGGCTTGACAAGCACTGACGGGATGAATCATAGATTCAATGGCACTGAAGGCATTTCATGGAATTCTATGTCACTGAGGGAATCCATGTAAATTTTGATGGCATTGAAGAATTTGACTCTATAATCTACGAGTATCCACAGATAAGAATAAGCTGGTGATGCAAAATTGAAACAAATAAAATATGGCAAGGATATTTGGAGTTCCATTTAGAGAATTTATGTTCTAGTTCATAGGTCACAGTTTAAATATTTATTATACTGGAAGACACTAAGAATCTAAGGCATATTTCAAGGATTTTTTGGAGAATAAAGCATATCCATTGCTGGAAGGTTGTGCCACCTTCCTGGTTGACTGGTTGATTGACGGACCTGGAGGTTATCTTGAAACAAATCCCTCAACGTCTCCAGAGCATGCTTTTGTAGCTCCAGATGGTCAGCCAGCGAGTGTGAGCTACTCAACGACAATGGACATCTCCATCATTAGAGAGGTTTTCTCAGCTGTCCTTCTATCTGCAGAGGTATATGTTTATGTGACAGTTACATCTGGTTATTTGTTATTTGCAGGTGGGATGGCGTAACAATCATTAATGCCAGTTCGAAAATAATAATTAGATTTGCCTTACTGTAGGTCTTGGGGAAATCTGATACTGATTTGGTGAAGAACATCAAGAAAGCACTACCAAGACTCCCTCCCATACAAATTGCGAGAGACCGTACTATCATGGAATGGGTGTGTCTTTTAGATCACAGGGTTCATTTTCGTGTTCCAAATTTCATTGATTCTAGAATGATTTTCTGAATGTGACTATGCAGGCACTCGATTTCCAGGATCCAGAAGTCCAACACAGGCACTTGTCCCATCTCTTCGGACTTTACCCTGGACATACTATAACCATGGAGAAAAACACCAATATTTGTGAAGCTGTAGCCAATAGCCTTTATAAAAGAGGTTTGGAAAACATAAAGGAGTTGTTTTCTACAGCTGCTAGAATTCTATAATTGTTTGGTTGAATTATTCGATCAACAGATAAATGAAAATACCATTTGCCTTTTAGGTGAAGATGGTCCAGGATGGTCGACAACATGGAAGATGGCCCTCTGGGCACGCCTTTTCAACAGCGAGAACGCATACAGAATGGTCCTAAAATTGATCACTTTGGTTCCTCCTGGTGAAAAAGTCGAATTCGAAGGAGGACTGTACAACAATCTGTGGACAGCGCACCCACCATTCCAAATCGACGCAAATTTTGGGTACAAACTGCAAACACATTTGATCTAGCTTCTTGTGAACCCTAGGTATTCAGAGCTTACATGGACATGTTCTTACTTGCAGATTCACAGCTGCTATTGCTGAGATGCTGCTCCAGAGCACGCAGAATGATCTGTATCTGCTCCCTGCCTTGCCATGCGATAAGTGGCCCAGAGGCTGTGTCAAGGGGCTGAGGGCTAGGGGCGATGTGACTGTTAACATTTGCTGGGATGAAGGAGAGCTAGAGGAAGCAATGTTATGGTCAAACCATCGAAATTCAGTCACAAGGCTGCACTACGGTGAACGGGTTGCTACTCTCAGGGTTTGCAGCGGCACTGTTTACAAGTTCAACAGAGGATTGAAGTGTTTGAAGGCGTGGACCCTTGGCAAGTAATTGTCTCCTCCGTTTTCGCAGGATGGATCAACTCTTTTATTCCATTTTTTCTTATTTTGTGAACATGTTTCATATAGTATTTTTTTATTTAAATCAAGTCAGGAGGTCATTCAAAGGGATGAGATGGATATTTAATATTTTTCACAAATTACACAAATTTTCATTTTTAGTATTTTATTAGAAGGTTGGCTGGGTTTCGTCTGCTACATGATTCCTTGATGCTTGTGCTTTTATATAGTGTTGGTGATGTGCCCAAGAGGCAATCATAACAATTTGGATTGGAGGCCCAAAAGATATTGATCCATGAAGGATTAGAGTTACAAATGAACCTACAACGTGAAAGTCCATTAGCATGCTCTCTCTCTCTCTCTCTCTCTCTCTCTATATATATATATATATATATTAGGGTCCATAGTTGAAGATATTGGATGCTGCCAACTGATTTTGTCCATAGTTGAAGATATTGAATGTGTTAAGCAAGATTTAAGCTCAAAAAGTGCTAAGTGATTGTACTAAGTTATTGTAGTTTGTATCCTAAGTCATTGTACTTTCTATCCTAAGTTTGGAAAGTGCTAAGTCACTATAAGAAATGAAAGTACACGGTTGACAAGTCACTCACAGGAGTCGGAGTACTGTCACGATCAAAATGTGGTGGACTGAACGGTGGCTGCGAAAAGCCCAAGGACTGCATGTAGTGAGCATAGGCCTCCCATCTCCTGGCATTCTCCTGCTCCATCTTTTCCCTCTTGGCCTGAATCTACGCCTGGACCTGCGCCTCGACATGCGTCTGGACCCTTGCCTCCATCTGGGCCTAAAAATTTGATTCCAGGGTTAAAATACAAAGCTAACGTACGTAAAACTCAATGAATGACAAGTGCAACTGAAATCACCTGGAATGCCTCCATCTACAGTGGTAAAGTGTTTGGCCGCTGGCGTATTGGGGGGCTTGAGTCGGTTTGTCAAGCTTGAAGCTGCGAGAGAGTGGGAGCGTTGGCCGTGTCGATTGCGTTGTTGGCAAGCGAGTACCGGCCATGCTTCTTGTCTCCTCCCACACTCACGACGTCCTCTGCCCCAAGGGGCTCCGTGTGTGGATCGAAATCTGGCCTCGTCACCTCCTTTGCCACCTCGGTGCAGTCACTCATACGGGTGTTGTCGCGCCAAACGCGCACCAATATCCACCGCAAGCGCACGGATCAGTTGTAGCTCTTCCCTCAAGAGAGTACTGCCCCAAGGTTATCAATCTGTAGAAACAAGGTCACAAACCCTAGATTAACTATGCATCAGGAAACATTGTTTTAGTTGCAAGATGATCATGAATAGGTAAACATGAACATACATAAGCACTTATGAACAAGAGGTAACTCATCTAGGATAAAGCCTAGCCTATGCATATGTTGTAGTTCTAGCTGGATTGACAAGCAAAACATGGTTCTCACTGAATGCATCTTTAAAACTCTACCCTCTGGTCCAACTCTCGAGAATGCCACCTTACACGGGCCACACCCTGTCACGATGCTTCCTATCGGCGTGGTTAGTTATAAGGGCACGAACACAAGTCCGTGTCATACTACTAGATAGATCTGGTATGCACCTCTAGCCACCATGACTACAAGAACACCCTATGCATCTATGCTGGCCATATATTCGAATAAGCAAACTCGAGAGAATATAAATCATAGGAGTAGGCAATAAGACCGCAAATGAATCAGTACACATCTATTACTTTACCATGAATGATTGTACATCACAAGACCTCTAATTTGATCGGACAGGTGTAGAAGTTGTTGAAGCAAACCCTAGGCAACCGGATGATCCGATGGGACCATCAAATGAATATAACGCTACTAGAGAATGAGCTATCCGCTCCCCTCATAGGCCTCGGTCGGATATGTACCTACCCGATGCTACTGTGTCTAGCACCGGGTGCAAAGGATATGCGCCTCAAAAAGGAGATGGGTAGGATTTAGCACCGGTTGGTGGCAATACCCACCCATTAGCAATGGGTATTGCCACCAACTGGTTCTAACATGCCCAAATGCATTTAGCACCGGTTGGAGGCTACAACTGATGCTAATGGGCTTACAATCTGCAGGAGGCGAGCACACTTCATCTCCCTTTTTCTTTTCTCTTCCTTCTCTCTCTTCTCTCTTCAACCTTTCCCCTTTCTTTTCTCTCTTCCTTCTCTATTCCTCTTAACCTTATCCTCCCTTCTCTCTTCTCTCTGCAGCAGGGCAAGGCAGGTGGGCGCGCGCGGGGGGCAGCGCGCATGTGCATCAGGGCCGCAGGCGTGGGCTTGCAAGGATGTGGTGGGCAGCGCGCGTGCGCAGGCACAGGCGCAGGCGCGCGCAGCAGCGCGGTGGCTGGCTCCGGCAGAGTGTAAATCTTTTTAAATGTCTTCTTGATTGTTGGATCTTGAATCTTTGTGTTCTAAATTTTTATTCCCTGTTGGATTTGAGTTTTTTCTACTCCTTATCCCTTTCTTCCTCCTCTCAATTTTCTTTCCACCATATATTTTCTTTTTGGTTCTTGAAGAACAGGAACAGAGAGAAGATGCGGTGATGGGAAGAAAATAGAGGAGAGAGAGGAATGAGGAGTAGAAAAACCATTTAATTGTTTTTGCGCCGATAAACCTTTAGCACCGGGTGGTGTTTCACCCGGTGCTAAAGGTTAGACCTTTTAGCACCGGTTGGAAAACTGGTGCTAAAGAGGGTTCCCAACCAGTGCTAATAGCCCTCTGTCTAGTAGTGTAAATAAATACACATGGATATGTAGGCCACGAGGGAATATATGTTGAAGACCAATGAGATGACTGCAACGGAATTGTTTTTTTTTCTTTGTTGATGATAGAATTCCTCCTTTGATTCACATCTAGCTTATTAATTTGTTTTTCGCATGGTTATCTTCTACTGGTTAAGTAATAGTTGTTCAAGCGACTTTTTTGTCACCACCTTATCCCAGATCGTTTCCTAATTGGCAGTGTTATTCTTTGTTTCTTCAATAGTCGGCCTTTTGTTATCTAGTGTCAAATCTGAATTTTTAACTAAATTGTAGTCCTTTTTGAGACCATAGACTTTGTTTGATCACCTTGCACAGACTGATTTTTATAATCAAACAGTTATTACTTTTAGGTGATGAACTATTAATTCCCATCTTCCTATAACATAATCGGGACAAAATTATCTGGGAGGAAACAACATCCATAAATTATAATAGGACCATAGTGGATAAAATTAAGACATGTTGTAGCAAGGTCCCCATGGAATGATCAGTGTAAGGGAAATTATCGCGTTTTCGATTGATCATGGAAATTTTCTTGAAGAAGATTTGCCATTTTGGAATTAGTAGGCCGGCTTGCATCATTGTCTTTGGATTAAGATAGAAGTCGAATAATAGGCTTTTACTTTTGCATTTGATCCTTTTCTACGACATTTTGTTTCAACAGTTTTTCAACCAATCTTGGTTTGTTTGGACATCAACATCTTCAGCTTAGATTTAAAATTTTAAAACTGCTGAAAATTTGGATATTTCGGTTCTAAAACATAATGCACCGGCTTTTGCAGATTTTTCTGTTGCCCCCCGAGTGTGCAAATACAAGATGTATTTTCTATTCTCTTGATAAGCAATGCATTAATATTTTATCTTCTTGGCCAACAATATTAGTGTGCCTATATCATTGCAAGAATCTACATTCAACTCATGAGCATGTCACGTGCAGGGCCACGTACAGACAAAGACGCTCCTTGCAAACACATTCATTAACTCTAGACCCTTTGCTTTATCTTTATCTTTACCTAATAATAAAGCAAGGAACGTCTCTTCTCAATTATGGTCCGGTAACTTTCGGTATATACGTATCGAAACCGAAACCAATACAACAAAAACCGGGCTCCCACACGGTGAACCAGCGCCCAGGACAAAAAATCCGAGCCCTCTCCCCACTAAACCAGCGTCTAAACCGGCTTAAAAAACCGAACCCTCTCCCCACTAAACCGGCTAAAAATTGACCCTAGAAAAACAATAAAAAATAGCATTGGCAGAAGGCTTTGAACCTAGACGCCCATGCTTCAAACCAAAGACTCCGCACCAGCAGGGCTGAGCTACGGTTTTGATTTTAAGGCTCACTAAGAGTTAATTATACTGAAGTAAAATACAGATTAATAACATGGTGCCAAAAGTCTCGGTTGTACATGTACTGGAACTGGTTGCATATGGTATCCATTTGATTGTTTCTTGTAGCCAGTAGCCCCATTTGTTTTCCTTCCCATGCTAGTTTCATCAAGATATAATCGAATCCTACCACAAAGCTTTTTGATTTATATAGTCTGTGTATGAAAAAAAAACATAGATCAACCATGTTTTCATCTTTTTAGTTTGATGAAAAGATGTTTCACCATGGGTGGTCCTTGAAAGAACCAATGAACAATCGTATATGTTGAGTAACTATGACTCAAATACATTGAGAACTGAACCAGAAAAACTATGCAATGGGTGAAGTCTAAAAGGCGATTTGAAACTTTTATAAAACCGGACGTTCCAATTTTAGGAAATCGGATAATCCAATTTGCACGATCGCAGTTTTGCAGGGGAGGTGCTAGTGAAAGTTTTTAACCTTGCAGGATTCTATTCAAGTGCACATAGGTTGGTAATTGTTCGCACCCAAAATTAGCAGGTTTGGGCGAACCGGTCTGACCAGATTGCTCCAACCGATCAACCAGTCTGGCAAAAATTCTCAAATTGTAAAAATTCTCAAACGTACGATTCGAAGTTTGGACGAGTGAGTTATGATTTTAGGAAGATCTATGCTTGGGCACACCGGTTTTCCAATCCGATCCGACCGAATTTGGGCTGTGTAATCTGAGTTGAAGTTGTATTTTAGCACGAGATTTGTTGGGGTTTCAACTCCTTGTGGGGCAAGACCTCCCCTGCCTGTAAATATAAAGGGTTATGGCCGATTGGGAGTATCCAATTGACACAAATCAATATATCTTTTATCTTTTTACCTTTTTTCTTTTTTGTCCTACTTTTTCAACCCAATGTGTTGTTCGTCTCACGTCTTCATGGCATGAGAGGGCGTCCTAAATAACCTGTCGAGCCTAGGGCAAGCCGACGGGGCCTCTCTTGGGTGGGCATTCATTGGATCTTTGTGGTGGTTTGGAAAAACCAATCTGACCGGCTTGCCAAACGGATCTGAGCGGCCTATGTAGAGGCGCTGCAAGGACCTCCTCAGTCTACTGCACGTTCTAGTGCTTTCTTGTGTTGTCCCCAATTTTGCGACAGCTGTAATATCGGCCTCACTCCACAATTTGGATTCAAGTTCTTCATCTCAATTTTACTATCCTTTGGGAGGATTCTAGGGGGTTGGATGTGCGGACATTGATTAGATTAAGATGAAGCCCCAATTGAAGGTGACCATTTAAATTTTATTTGGATTATTCATGGTTTGTTTGGTTTCAGACTTTTTCTTTCTTGCCACAAGGAAGAATGAGCTAGCCAAACAGAGCAATCAAATCTTCTTTGGCAACATTCCAAAAAAACTTGATACAACTGTGGGTGGAATCCATCAGTAACTTGGAGTATAGACTACACTTCAAACAACCAACTTCTTTTAGGCGCCTGCGCCAGACGTTTGATCCAAGCAAAAGCAGCATCCGAACCATACCCTGCAGCAGGATCTCGCACTACCACCCCAAAAGAAAAACTGTGTTCATCTAGTTGAAGCTAGTAGATGGCCTCAGCGCAAATCCAAGAACAAAAACAAAAGCTTTGGGCATCTCAATTGAATAGTGCTCCAGGTTTGACTCCAAAACGATGATGACCAGCACGTTAAAGAAAAAATGATGATGCTCAGGTGAATTGCTTTCAAACAAAATTTGATATGCTGCATCCTTAAACTTTGTATCTGTCTTGTACATTTTCCTAGTCTGAAATATCAGAAACATCTAGACCTCATGATCTGTACATAGAGTTTATTTACAACCAGCTGTGCGCGAAAAAGGGATTTCAGAATCTTGGAAAATCGGGTGAAGCGTATGGCCGAGTGATCCAGATAGCGCCGGCCACTCCTCCCTACGCCAACGACAAAAGCGCACGCGGCGCAGTCTACACCCTTCTGATCCTGCCACAGCCACAGAACAGAAATTGGAAAGCACGAGAAGTCACTTACACCTTCCCACCACCAGCCGCTTATAAAAGCCAGGCGCCGGAGCTCAAACCGAAACCGGAGATGACAACGACGACGGTACACGGTCACATCCGATCTAACTCTCCATGGACGAGACGACGGAAGACCTCAGATGGCAGCAGGGTGAGCTCTAAACTGTCCAAATTAATTGAATTGCTTCTCTGTTCGCAGGAACCCAGTAGAGATGTATAGAAGGATAGTACCTCAGTGGCCTTCTCCTCCTGGCCGGTAAGAACCTGGTTCTCATTGGAGATCAACTTGGCGATGAAATTTTTCCTCTTTCTGTACCTTGCCTGAGAATGGAACAGCGCCGTGTTTGCGTCCCCATCTTTAAGCCACCCAATCCTTGATCTGACTCGGGCCACAGTGCGTTGCAGGGAACTCGAGGCCAGGGAGTGTTTTTTCAGAGAAAACAACAGTCACTGTTCACTATCCGACAAGTTTCTGCTGTCTTGGGCGATTTCAAGCTGATGGATGATTTCTTTCGCCAATGCAAGCTGGGATGTGATGTGGCCTATCTTTTTCTAGCTCCAACTCTGCAGGGCCTTGGTAAGGGATTTGAATTTCAGGGACAAGGTCTCCAGAGGGCAGAAGCCTGCTGTCACAGAATTCCACGCCTCTGTAACCACCTCCTGGAACCCTTCCAATCGCGGCCAGAATGATTCAAAGTGGAACCTTCCTTTTCCAGGCATCAGGTCTCCAAGTCCCAGAATGAGCGGGCAATGGTCTGAATCCATCGAAGCAGTACTTTGTAACAAACAATCTGGAAATTCGTTTTCACATTCTATGCAACAGAAAACCCGATCTAATTTGCTCATGGTTGGACTATTGCCATTACCTGTCCATGTAAACTTGCGGCCTGTTAGAGGTAACTCTTTCAGTGCCAAGTCATCTAGAGTCCTCCGAAAACGCCCCATCATTGCTCTGTTAAGGTTGGCATTGTTCTTGTCTTCCTCTTTGTAAATCAGGTTGAAATCTCCCAATATAGCCCATGGTCCTGGGCATGCTGATCTGATATCCCTCATTTCTTGCAAGAACTGAATTTTGTCCTCGTTTTCTTGTGGCCCATACACACAGGTGAGCCACCAGGCATTTCCTCCAGCCGGCTGGAACTGTACTGATATGCTGTAAGTATCTGGTCGGGTGGCACAGGCCGGTCCTAAATCGTGTTTCCAGGCCACCAAAATTCCGCCGCTTGCGCCGACTGAGGGAAGGAAGGTGAAATTGCTAAAACTAGAACCCAAGGCCGAGAGCACCGTTCCCCTAGTTACACATTCCATCTTGGTTTCCTGGAGGCATACAATGTCCCGTGACGGAGAGGGTGGAGGAGGCTGGCCAAGACCGCTCCGGGAGCCGACCCCACCGCGTAGGATGACAAGTAGCAGCTCGCCGGCGCAGCTCACCAGGAGCGCCTCGCGCACGAGGTGCAGGGCGTTGTGGTGGCAATCAATGGAGGGTGGCACGGGCCTGTGGGCAGAGGCCGTGTTTGACGCAATGCTCAAGAGGATGGTCATCAGCTACTTTGCTTTACCCACATCAAAGAGCAGTCTTACTCCTCTCCCATGTAAGATTTCTTCAGCTACCTTATTGGCTTCTCTATTTGAAACAGTGATCTAAAGTATAGCACGGCTTATGCTCAATAGTTCTGTCTCATTTTCTTGTTCTTCTGCTCATCAGATGTCTTGTACTGTGCTAAGTCAGTCTGTACTTCAATGAATTGTACATATATGAAAGTTCCTCTTGAAAAAAAAACAACACGGCATTTGTTTGCAAATTTAGCTTGCTATCCCATATGTTTAGCTTTTTGTCTGCTGACCACTCTCGCTTCTCTTTCCCCGCTGCTTGTATTGGGTGGATGTTGGTGAAAGGGATATTTCCCTATTAGTTTTGTTTTTTGTGAATACAGGTCAGATAAGTCCACATTCCCTATTTGAAACCTCGACTCCTGTCATTGAATCAACATTTCTTGTTTGTTTATTATTCATGTTCCAAGCTAATGGTGTTTCTTTTTGCTCATGTTTGTGCAGATTATAGGATATTTATGAGATGATGAAAAAGGATATGTGCTGTTGTTTGCTGGTGCGATAACCAAGATTCAATACGGGCTTGTCCATTAGTCCTTGCTTTTTATCAGTCTATCAGATTACTAACCATATTATTTTTTTTAGCAAAGGTTTGTGTACCCTATGCTAATTCTAGAGACCTATGCCTGCAGAAAGTTGCAGTAATGATTGCATTAGGTTTTCTATTTTATTTTCCTTATAGTGTACATTAGTACGATAAAGAACCTTTGGACAGAGAAGAATGTTAATCAAATGCACCATCTTATATTCCCCATTTATGTTGGCAGTTACGAAGGGAAGTAGGTTAGAGGACATAAGAGTGTTGTTAGAGGTCAAATACTAATTCCAGCATTGGGCCAAAGCTGCTAAACATCTTTCTAGTTCCTCTTGTTTATTTCATCCAGGTACTTTGCATTATCATTGTTTGTAAAAGCTGAGAAGAGAATATATGTACCTCTTCATTGTTAATCTCCTACATTGCAGCATTATCTTGTTTCAAGGACCACATGTATTTCTATGTGTCTACTAATTCACATATTTACTGGCAGAGTGCTCAACTCAGGAGTCATAATGATACATTGGAATTTCCTTGACATTCCTAGGAGTTATCTCTGAAAAACTATGGAAGAGATTGCATGGTCGAACCATATAAAGGCCACAACCAATTTTAACCCAGAATGTTGTACCCATTTGACATGGTTCCTTTGAGTACAGTAATAAAATGGTGTGTCCATTTCACTGATGTGCATTACATCTTGATAGTTTCATGAGTTCAGCAACACCCCCCCCCCCCCCCCCCCGTTATCCCAGCCATTGTTTTCTATTGCTATTGCTGTCCCCTATCCATTGTAATTTAACATCTTTCTCTATCTTTATTGACTTAATAGAAATAATTGCAACTGCATAATTTTGTATGATAGACAGGCATCTTTCAAATCATCCAATATGGCGAGGAGCAACAACCATACATGTCTACAAATTCCATTGCATCTGCTAGTTTCACCCTTTATTGGAACCATCTTCCTATATCCTCTCATTCATTCCTTTCTTTCTTATTCACTTATTAAGCTATAACTTAAAACAAACATCCACAAATAATCGTTTAGCAAACCGCCGCGCGCATGGGCACGCGCAAATCACTAGTCATAAAAATAATTGTGGATAAATACAGGCCCATGCTTTCATGATACTCATTGCCAGTCAAAATGTGTTCCAGAACAAGTCAACAGGACGAGCAACTACTCTATGGCTTTGATTTCAAATAATCACAAGTTACACTAGGTCACTAGCTATGCAAGTCAACAGAACTTATTCATTTGGGTTTGGCCCCTCACTGAAAGTAGTTCTTTCTTTTCTATCTCTAACACAAAGACATGCAGCTCTCCTCAGTGCTCGATAAAAAGAATTAAACGCTATTGTTGCCAACACCAATTGTTGCACCCTACATGCAGTGATGATCCAAATGAATCCCTCGCAAGTGTTTAGATAGAAGATCTACCATCAGTCGCAAACAAGTGTCTTTTTGGATATCCAAAAACCATGGTTTTAAAGGCGTTAAGGCGTCCTCCAAAATCTTGGAGCGCCTTATCACCTAGGCGCCCAAGGTGGCCTGATGTCTAAGGTGATCTGGGACCGCCCGGACGCCTCAGCGACGCCTAGTTGTCGCCTAGGCAATGCCTTTTAAACCATGCCCAAAACACAACTTTGACTAGTACCTTTCCTTGTACTATATTTGTAAATTACACTACTGTTATGGAACTACTTTTCAAGAGAAATCTTTGAGGTAAATTTGTATACTATTATGAAACTAGTTTTCAAGACAGAACTAGTACTAACATTTTCAAATATCAAGACTCAACACATATAAGTGATTTCAAAACAAAGTTTAAACGGTTGAATTGCACGCAACTCCAATGGTATTTTTTTACTGGTGGGAGCGCCAGATTAGTAATCCTTGATAGCATCTTACAGTGGCTCCAACAAAGTATGACATATACAAACACATTATTGTTGTGCATCAGAATGGTGTCCAACGTTTGTCCGGTAGTCCAACATTTGGCCAGTAACTTGAATAGTTGTAGAATTTGACAGAATAATGCTGAAACAATCTACCCATTCACAGATGTTGGCGGGTAACATGGTTTGACCGTGCATTTTAATTTTAGGACTGTTTTGTTGCAAGACGAACTGTTAGCTTGATAACTGAGTTAGCATTAACCAACAAGCAATACATAAGCAAATCACAACCCTAAACTAAAATACTTGCAGCAAGCAACCTAACAAATCCCGAAACCAGGCAATTACGGAAGCAGCATATGACTAGCATCAAAAGGCGAACCTATGACCAAGGAACCAGCGAACATCTCCACACTAATCCAGCCCATTCCACAGCAGTTAAGGTTAGCTGCAATCACGGAAACTACACAGCAACCAAAAATAGCAAAGGGGTAGTACCTTCGCCGCAGGGAGACTTGCGGGTTGTGATGTGGAGCACCTTGGTGGGGATTCTGACAGGGCCCTTCACGCGCAGCTCCTTGTTCTTGGCGCCCTTAACCAGATCGGCGCACACTGCGTACACCCGCAAAATACCAGGCCACAACTCATTAAGCAACGCGATTCGAGAGGGAGAAGCCCGAGAACCGGGAACGCGAGATTGATCAGCACAGTTGCCCACCCTTCTCCAGGTTCTTAACGTTCTTAGAGGACAAGGTGATGCGGATGCGGTTGAGCTGTGGCTCCCGGGCGTCCTCCATCCCCAGCTTCCCTCCCTTCATCGCACCGCCGGCGCCGTACGCCGCCGCAGCCGCCATGATTCTCCGCCTTGGTTTGTCTCCGATTGGTTTGGTTTTGGAGTTACCCCGGCAAGAAAAGGACGGCGGCGCCGTTTTAGGCTAGGGTTTCCAACGAGGCTGGGTCCAACTTTTTTTTTAGAATAAGGGCTCGGTCCAACTGTCCAACAAAAAACCAGGCCAGCAAAAATGCGGCCCAGCAATAGCCATGCTTTCTCCCATATCACATTTAACTTAGAAATTGTATATTTATTTATTTTGGTCACCTCTTAGTCTCTTAAAGCAACACAAAGACTCTTTAAATCCTTTCTATTTGCCAGTTTTAAAGATTTTGGTTAAAAAGATACCTTTCAACAAAAATCTCTTTATTTGGTTATTCAAACATAGTCACTCTTTATTTCGGATTTTTCGCTAACAAAATATAGAAAAGAGAATAGCTCTATAGAGTGCATGCAAGATATTGAAGAACTGTTGGAAAACGAAAAGATATAGAAAATGATTTTTATGCAAATCGCTTTTTAAATGATGAATTAGAGAGTGAGTTTTTATAGAGACTCCTGAAGATGCTCTTACGGCTCTTTTTAACCTCGACCCCCCTGGAGACTAGTCCTGCCCTTCCGTAAAATGACGAAACGTTTTCATAGTCAATGTACTTTTTCCATCAATAAAGCAGGTAAAGATTTATTAGCTTTTGACGGTAAAGTCCTCTCTCGCGCTCTTTTTTTAGAAAAAGGTCGTGAACAGACTGAATACAAGAGGTTTTTTACGCCTCAAAAACAGTGCATCCATAAATGCGACCATTGCATTTTACATCGACTCTAGTGCACATTTGTAAATTCTAGTAAAATTTTTATCACATTTCCTAACGAGAACGTGATTTCAATTTTCTACTTTGAAACAAACACTGAATAACCCCCTCGCACAATAGGAGCATCACCACATCATTTTCATTTACCAGTTTCTGTTTACTTATGCTACTCTAAGTTGATTAAATTCTAAGATGTTTTTTTTTTCACGCGTGTAGTCCTGCGGACTATACCCCTACCAGCAGCTTGCAATTATATACACTTTACCTACAAACAATCAATGCCAAGGAGGGATCTGTCAGGTTACTAGATAATCATGCATATGCATGTACGGTGCCCGATACGATACGTACAACAAACAAGAGTAGCTCTTTCGTCCTAATTCTATCTTCAGTACAGAACTACAGCTAAAATATTTCTTGACCAGTAGCAAGACCTTTCCACACATATGTTGCCATTGATGCATGTTTACATGATGGCCCACAGGATTTCATGGCATCAGGAAAAGAGAAGTAAAAAAAGAGCTGAGGTCACTATGGCATGTTATACCGCATCAATGGCGATGTACAATGAACCAATTACATGGGTTCCATTGAGGGGTAATAAAATGATTCTTAATGCCCGTTTCCGTTTCTCTCCTTGTCTGCCTCCTCAGCATCCTGAAACCGTTGGTCGTTGATCTGGAGCTGCACATATAGAAATTAAAGATCATTTGTGCTAAAAACATGTCATCAAACAGGGTAATAAAGAAAGATGGGTCTCGATTTAATGGATCAGTGTGAGTTTGTAAGGCTATGTTTCAACTCTGAAACTTAACACGATCCGAATAAGAATTAAGGTCAAATTCTCGGATGACATTCCTTAACGGTGTTTAGCTGAATAGCACCTAAATAACATTATAACCTCTGATTGATTTCAGAAATACTCCAAGGTACTAGAGTTATAACCTCTGGTTAGGACCATACAACAACAACAACAACAACATAGCCTTTTGTCCCAAGCAAGTTGGGGTAGGCTAGAGATGAAACCCAAAAGAAACAAGGATAAGAAAGATATAGGGGGTGTTTGGGAGAGCTCCACTCTAGAAAAATAGCTCCATCTCCATCAGCTCCACATTTTGGTAGCTCCACTCCACTTATCTCTAGAAAAACATGGAGCTGGTATACGTGTTTGGCAAATTGTGATGCTCCAGCTCCAGAAACATAAACACTTGGTGGGAATAGTCTATTTTGCCCATAGTAAATGGCCCTACTTGTCATTCTCTCCTCCTCTCTTTCCCTCCACCTTCTCTTGTGTTCTTCTTCCTCCTCCAGAAACAAAATGAGCTAGCAGAGCTCCATCTGGTCACCAAAATCAAATCGATGCTCTGTTCGATTGTCCTGCTTGGTTCTTGCGCATGATAGCTCAGGTTCAGTAGCGTGTCCTTTTCGCTCCCGTTTTATCCGGACTTTGCCCATCCACTCCAATCCAATCCAAGCTCTTGCTTGATCCCAAATCCAGGAGAAACCACAGCGGCATAAAAATTCAGAGACGACGGCTGAAACCACAGCACTCACCTGAAAGCTGAACAACTCGCTCCTCGACCAATCAAGCAGCGCGGCTCTGGCAGGCGGCCGGGCAGCACAGGGGCGGCTCCGCCACGGGCGTGCGGCAGGGTCGGCGAGCGGCGGCGGCCCTAGCCACGGGCGCGGCTCCTGGCGAGCAAGGGCAGGCGCGGCGTCTAGGGGCGACCGGCGGCTTCGGCGGGCAGGCGCTGCCTCAAGGCTCCGGCCACGGGCGCGTGTGACGCGGCAGGCGGGGAAGGGGCAGCGCGGGTTCTGATGGCGGCGGGTAGGGGAGGCTTGCGCCGACGAAGATGCCGACAGCGGCCAGGGACGGCCTGGAATCGACGGAATCGAGCTCCACGCCATGGATTCAAGGTCCACACCATGGATTCCATTAGGAAGTGGGAAGAAATCGAAGGCAGGCAGGCTCGACCGCAGGCAGGGGCGGTGTGCTGCAGGGTCAGCGAGCGGCAGCGGCGGCGGCTTGCATGCGGCGGTGCAGCAGGGGCGGCGAGCGGCGGCGGCAGCCCAACCGCAGGCAGGGCTGCGTTGCGGCAGGTGCGGCAGGAGAGGTAGCACGGGTCTGTTTTCTTTTCAGCGAACCGGTAAGTGGTGTGTGTAACCAGTGGTATGGCGGGTAATTACCCACCGTCTCCATGAGGAGGTATGTATTTGGGGTTTTGGAGCACCCCTTGAGGTACTCCAAAAAAAGGTGGAGATGACCCTATCTCCACATTTTTTTCTGGAGATGAAGATGGTGAAGCTAGACATGTTTGGCAAAAAAATTTTTGGAGCTAGTGGAGTGGAGCTGTTTTTAGTGCTCTGGAGCTCTCCCAAACACCCTCATAAAACGGCACAAGACCAAAGATAAGGTTAGGGGTAAATAAGAGAAGAAACAAAAGATCACGGTTCAGGCACGTTAATTGCAAGTCTCCAAGCGCATCTATCTATAGCTAATTCCTTGGAGATATTCCACTCTCTAAGATCCCTCTTGACCGACTCGTCCCAAGTCAGTTTAGGTCGACCTCTACCTCTCTTTACATTATCTACACTTTCTAGAACCCCACTACGCACTGGCGCCTCAAGAGGCCTCCGTTGGACATGTCCAAACCATCTCAACCGATGTTGCGTCAGGACCATAACTGAGTTAAATAGCGCAACAACAACTTTCTATACCAAGTCGCTGCTAAACTGTTCTCCAGTTCTGCCATAATAACCCCATGCTATACTAGGAAGCAGAAAATGCAAAGGCAAAGAAACATTGAGCAAATTAAAGGCAGGAGATTGGAGAACTTATAAGAAAGACAGAGGTCACAAAGAGGAAGATAAGGACTATAGTTAATACTGCCAGATCAAAGAAGAAATTACAAGTCGGTCTAAAGAAAAGTGTTGCTCTGCTATAAGAGAAGACTAAACAAAATTGTTTTCTCCACTGATTGAAGAATCGTATGCATGTTTTGGTTAATCATGACAAGGAGGAATGGAAAGTGCAAAAAGTTTTTAAAAACAATACATACCTCAACTACAGCATGAGTAATGTCACAATCATCAGTTTGACCTATTGGGTTGACATCTGAGAACTCTGCATCACTTCCTGATGCAAGAAAAATACAACAATGTTATGCTCAAGATTTGGCAGACAACCTGCAACAGAAATACAGATAGAATTCTTACCATCTGTCATATCTTCTTCACCTTCATTGCCATGAACCCAGCCATTCTCTTCATCACTCTCTGACAAATTGGAAAAACATGTGAAAAGAGCACATCTTCAAACAGAGGCAAAGCTAGAAGGATACGATAGTGCACACATGTAAACTTTACCATTGCTAGCCGTTTGAATTGGTCAAAATTAGCTGATTGTTTTTCTAGAACTTTTCTACGATGGTGCATGTGCACCACTGTCAATGAACATAGCATCACGCCATCACCTATTTTCAAAGGTATACGAACTATGAGCTACAGCAATAACGTACCAGCATTAGGATCAGGGTTCAACTCGGCACAATGGGAGAATGCTTCAAAGAGTCCATCCACTGAAAAATCTATTAAGGATCCAAGATATATAGACAACATGAAATGATCACAAAATTGTAGACATAACTGATGCAATGAAAAAGCATTCAGTTGGAAATGCAAATGAATATCTGCCACAGTGACCATAGTAGTTTGCTGGCCAAAATGGCACTAAATTAGACAGCAGCAAAATGGCAAAAGGTATATTAAGGCTCATCCAATACAAAGATACAATTACACTGACATTTACTCCCTCCGTAACAAATTATAGGTCATTTTGGCTTTTCTAGCGAAGCAAAAGCTATGTACCTAGAGAAGCCAAAATGACCTATGATTTGGACGGAGGGAGTATATGGCATTTTACTCAGTACATGGAACCACTCATGGGATACATCGAATGGAAAAAATAATATGCACTTCCTAATTAGGCAAATATGTTAATCCTGACACACTGTTTATGGCAAACAGTAAACATTTGTAATGAATCATACAAACATGATTCGACCAAATTCATTACCGTTACAGAATGGAATTCATATGTTCTGTTGATTAAAGCATTTACAGCACAACTACAAATATAATGACGGTATTCATTAAGAAGGTAAAAAATAAGCACTAGCTACTACATTTATATGAATGCACACTAACTTGTGTGATCATACCAAATGATACATAAAAGGATCAGCACACAGTATAGGAGCATCAGAGATAAAATTGGTCCTAAAAGAAACAAACATCTTAATTAGACAACCTACGACATAAAGGATACATTGATCAGGATCTGAAGGTACGATGCGCATCTCAGTGACTTTCAAGAGATCTATTTCTCCATTCATTTCAGAATCTGATTCGTCAGACTCCTCATCAGAGCCAGCTTCTGTGTCAATCTTCATAGTCCAATGACAGAATGTTAGTACAAGAACATGAAAGAAATAACCTCATATGTATCAGAGACTGTAAAATGATTCACAGGATTTTCACGAGTGATGCTTGATGGGGATACAACAACGACAGAGCCCTTCATCCCAGCAAGTTGGGTAGGCTAGAGAATAGAGATGAACCCAGCAAGAGCCATACTAACAAAGAGGATAGTGGCTCTTGTGGGTTTTTCATCTCTAGCCTACCCCAACTTGCTTGGGTTAAAAGGCTTTGTTCTCATTCCATCCCCACCAAACATTACATATGTTCGATCACGATGTTAATTATAATTTTCACATGAATGTTACTGACTTTGTGTATAGAAAGAGAATAGTCCTATTTTTCAAAAAAAAAATGTCAGGCTAGATAGGCTGGCACAAGTTTATAGCTGTAAAGAGAAAACCATGCAACATAAGAATGTGTAGGAGAGTAGAGAGGGATGCGTATAATGTTGTGGATGTATTGGATTGAGGCCTCGGCCGGTATATATGAGAGTACAAGACTTGGGGGCAAGGCTCCCCCGGATACATATGGTAGTTTACGATAGGGTATATCTACAACTACCAAATATACTCTAACACTCCCCCGCAGTCATAGCGCAAGCACCGCAGACGGTGAGACTGGAGAAGAAGCCGAAGGCAGGAGCCGACGGACTTATAGCCCCCCGCAGTCATAACGTTGGTGCGGTGCGGATGCTGCAACTGAAGAGAAAACCGGCGAGTATCTCGTGCAGATGGTAGCCCTTTGCGCCGATATTGAGGTAGCCGAGCTAGAGGGCGAGGAGCCATGGTCGAAGATGCCTTGCATAGGATAGCCGTGGTCGACGTGGAGCTATCGAGAGTGCCGAAGACAAGGTAGCCGCACATGAAGCCGCGGGCACACAAGAAGGCGCCATGATGGTGGCATGATGGAGAAGACGCCGGAGACGAAGATGGCGATGCATCGAGGCAGTCGTAGAGGGAGCGATGCCGAAGTCGATGCAGTCAGGCCATCGGGTAAGGCATACTCGGGTTTGCCAAGCTCGGGAACGTGTCGGGGACGATGGGCACGCACCGGTGTTGCCAATATCGGACGTGCAAGGAAGGGTAGTGCACAACTAGACGCCGTCGCCGGGGGCACCAGCAGAGAAGGCCTCCATAGCGGTCACAGGCGCTGAAGAACAGCGGAGTAGAAGATGTCGACGCCCGTTGTTGCTTGGAGTAGAGGTGGTGGCGACGCTAGCGACGATTCTGCTGGACGAAGCGATGAGGAGAGCCCGACGATCTAGGTGACGCGGTGGCGGTGCTAAAAGGAGACGACGAAAAACTCGAACAGCTTGATGAAGACCATGAGCAAAGGGCGCAGTGGCGCATAGTCGACGACCAGGTCGTGGACATGGTCGGCGGCGGTGAGGAAGCACCGACGGAGAAGACCACAGGTGGCACCACTGCTACCCGAAGAGGCGAAGCAGCGCCAGCACTCCGTGCTCGGTGAAGGAGCGCGCACGACAAGGACAGACATACGTCACGGGAGCCGGTGGATGTGGATCACGCACGTCGGCTGATCAGACTGAGCATGAGCGAGGCGAGACGACGGTGGACGAAGTCGGTGAAGACGTCCTGATTGGTGGAGGCGAAGACGAGCCGGCGAAGAACGACGTGCGGAAGAAGCGGCGATGTAGGCGGCGGTGCAAACAAACGCCCCCGGGTGCCGGCCATCTTCTCGCCATGCCGCATAGTCGTAGAGTAAGAAGAGGCCGGTGAAGTCGATGTCGATGTTGAGGTCATAGAGCTGGGTCGACGGGCGGTGGGCGACGCAATCCCGAATTAGTGATCCGGCAAAAGAAAAACGATGCAGTAGCAGATCTTAGTGTAAACCCCTGGGTGCACGTAGCACAACCCAACGGCATGCGCAGCCATAGGATAGAGGAAGGGACAGAGGAGTCGAGGCGGCCCGGTAGACGGAGGCGGATTCTGCCAGGGAGAAGTTAGTGTAGCGACGCCGCTAGTGAATCCATCAGCGACGAGGTGGAGGCACCGCGCTAAGGCCCCTGCTGCCACCACGGGAGCACGGGATCGAGCGCTGGCATCAGGGAGTCTGTGGCTACCACCATGGCAGCGTGGAGCGGTGTCGTCGACGATTCCCATGGCAGGGTGACGAGGTACAACCCGATCTGCAGCTGCTTGACGTTGTACGGCGGCGGATTAGATCGATCCACCGCGAATGGAGGCGCTGCCCACGGCAGAGGTCATGGGCGACCTCCCTAGGGGCGCACTACCTGGCCGTTTCGGGGTGCCCTGGACTGACGCCGTGGTCGACGACCGGTGGCGCGCAGGAGGCAGGAACGGGTGGAGAGAGGCAGCGGAAGGTTAGGTCAGGATCTGTAACCCTAATCTCGTGATACCATGTAGGAGAGTAGAAAGGGACGCGCATAATGTTGTGGATGTATTGCATTGAGGCCTCGGCCGGTATATATGAAAGTACCAGACTTGGGGGGCAAGGCTCCCCCGCATACATATCTAGTCTATGATAGGGTATATCTACAACTACTAAATATACTCTAAGAGAATGGTTGACACAAATTTCACACGGATTACTTGTATTAATTTTCCTTACAAAAATTCTATCATGGACAGATAAACAAAAAGAAATACTTATAAACTGACAGTGCATACATTTAGGTCTTCAACTGCCGAAAAGAGCACAGAAAAATTCTGTTTGTCGGTGTAAGTGTGTAACAGGACTTGCAACAAATAATAATTGTCACAACAACTGTACTAGAACTGTACTAGATAAGGAGGGTGTTGGGGATGTTGACCTGGGCCTCCCGCCACCGGCTCAAGGCCCATACGGCAGGCAGACCGGGGCCTGACCTGTCCCTCCTTTTCCCCGGTACCTCGCCTTCCTCGGGAGCGTTCCAGGAAGGGGGTCCTTCCGTATCGGAAAGAACCCTCGAGGGTAAACGCGCGTAGGAGGGGGGATGTCTGTGGCTTAAATCGAGACGCCGGGACCGGAAGCCTTCAGTGGGATGGGAGCCTTCCGACGTTCGAAAGACCCCCCGGGATGACGCCATGGACACCCCCAAAGGTATGTGAGTCCCCACGCGCCAAGGGTGGCGTCAGCCCTAGGGGCACGTCCGTGAAGGGCGGTGGACGTCATGTGTACGGAAGGGCGCGTGTCCCTTCCGCAGTACGAGGGTTCGGCCTGGGAGCGACCCATAGCCAGGAAATGACCAAGTGCCCCGCCCCTGGGAAGAAAGGGGGCAAGGTACGGCGTTCCGTACCTCGAGGGTAGATGAGTAAAACGGTCCTCGTTGAGGGGCGGCCGGGGGCTATAAATACCCCGCCAAGGCTGCCCGAGGAGGATATCTTGCATTCTCTAGCCACTCAGTCCCCTAGAAGCCCTCCTGAGCGCAAGCCAACGCTCAAGGGCCTTCAACTACCGTTTGGGCTTTCACACCGCCAACAGAGGGTAGGGGGCTTCCCTGCCGATTTGCTCAAAAAAAAACCCTGTACTAGATAAGGAGACATTGGAGAAAATATCAATCATGTTTGTTTATGCTGTGAATAACCTAATGCATCTGTGCATGCTTATCTACAAAATTAATGTGGTTCAGATCAAATATAGTTGCAAACAGCCTTTCAGTCTTCGGATTTGCTATTTTAACCACACCACCCAAAGTAGGTTGAATATGTTTCTTTTTTATCAAATGTAACTCCAAAAACATGCCTGGTCACACTTCTTAAATCATGCCAAAAAAGAAATAACTAACAAACTCAGACAAATACAAAACGGCGGCACCAGTAACAGGTAAGAATTAACCCTGATTGATAAAAAAAACACTATACTTAATACCAACTTACCAAAGGAAAATCATAGTCACAACTACTTGGACTACCTAGTCCCAATATGGAAATCCTAATCTAAAACAGAATCAAAACACAGGAGTGATATGGAAGATGCCCATTTGGACTATTTTCTAGCAGAAACCATCCGCGTTACATGCCTACAGATATTGACGATTATCGTAAACATAAATTTACTCGGCATTCAGAGAGTTTACATTTAAAAAATCATCTCCAAACCATTTGCTCGTATTCACTGCATGCTAAAACCAACTAACACTATATAATAAAGAAACTCTGGGGAAAAAACACTCTGCCGTCACACATTAACATACATGGAAAATTATTTAAAACATGCGCTTGCAGAAACAAATAAGATAGGTCATAAAATAATTAAGCATAGGCCAAATAAACATACAAGCTTAGCACAAAGTGGGAATATGACTTAAAGTTCTGAAGCAAAGGTCATTCCTGACTAAATAAATAATTACTATAATGGAAAACAAGATGTACAACTGATCATGTTCATTCTACAGCGAACATATCTCTTATTGGGAAGACTCATATCAAACCTAAAAGTCCCATAAACCAAGTAAAATTTTAGATCAAATAGAATTTTACAAGAAACGATAACTTCAACAGTTTACAGAACTTAAAAACTTGTTATGCAAGGGGGTTTGAGCCAAAAGCTAGTGCCACGAAATGTTCCAAACTAAAACAAAGAAAGTAAACATGACATCAATCAACCATACTGACCAACACCACCAAATAAGGATTGGAACAATTGTGCTTGCCAATCAGTCATCAATCAATTGTAACTACCAATAAGACATTTCAAATAAGTATTAATGATCACTAATGTAAATAAGCTAGTAGTACAATTAGCATCACATGCAACAGTTATCCCCACTCAGATGACGTCAATCTGCATGCTACCTACTAACTTCAATCAGTACTTTAAACCTCATCTCAGAGTGTGAATCACATTAATTTAATTTTGCCATCAAATTGAAGCAACGTGCTCCATACTCGCCTCAATTTATTTTGGAAGAAGTCTACATACCCCCTGAACTATCGATAGTAGCCCCCTGAGCTCCTAAACCGTCTAAAACACCCCATCTTCTTCTCATTCCCGTGCACATAACCCCCTGAGCGGTTTTATGGGCAGTTTTGACAGGCTGGACACGCCATGGTGGAAAAGGCTAAGCTGAGCTGGACATATGACATACGGGACCGGCCTGTAAGTCAGATGGGGGTGTTTGCCGATCTGTTAAAAGCGGCGGAAGCCTTTCGGCCTCTCTGCCTTCCGCTTTCTTTCTTCTTCGGCCCGCTCTCGTTGGCTCTGTTGGAGGTACGACCATGGGCCCATAGGGCGCATGGATTGTCCCCAGACAGAGTCGTACTAGGCGTGAAGAACACGAGTAGAGTACTGCAAGGACTCTTCTCGGTTTGGAAACCAGTCGTATGACTTGTAAACTACTCGGATTGCCTTTTAGAGTAATCTCCGAGTAGTAATTGGTTAGGATTCTATCCGAAACCTACCTTGTAACCCTGCCCGCCGTGTATATAAGGCTGGACAGGGACCCTCTCCAAACAACACGATCTCATCAATACCAATCACCACATAGGACGTAGGGTATTACACCTTCTAAGCGGCCCGAACCTGTCTAAAATCCTGAGTCTCTTTGCCTTTGCGTTCCTGATCTCGGCGAAACCCACCTGAAACTCTACTACCTCGGGATACCCCTCGGTAGGATCGACGGTAGAACACCGACATCTGGCGCGCCAGGTAGGAGCGTTCATCGAAGATCCCGTGGCGCACCCAATGGCGTCTATCGAGCTCGGATTGAATTGCTCGAGGCAGATTCAAATCCATCGAGTAATTCGGTTCGAGCACCCACCCACCCTATTCTCCAAGATCAATCTACTTGATGAGAAGTGGTGATTGCTGGCGCTCGCGCAGTCCATCCAGCGACTCAGCTTATCTTTTCGTCGAGTAGTGACAAAGTTGATTGAAGTTTCTGCGCAACTTCACGAGTTGTACAGCTGCTTGGTGATGGCGTCAAGTCCAAGGCCGAATCCAACTCGCATTGGATTACTATTCGGCGATGTTTTCTCTGGTGGGCTGCTACGCCAAGTTGGAAGCCAACACAGATTTATTAGTATCTGAAGTCAAAGTCCGAAGCGGAGAAAAATTGCCAGCCGTGACCATGCGGCGTGTGCGACGCGTGTGCAGAAGTCCTACGAGGAATCGATTTCCTTATTCAAGTCCGAAGCAAATGTCGCTGCTAAAGACTGAACCAACTAGTGAATTAGTTTGCTGTGATGTGTTACACCTGTGCATCAAGATCAAGGAGAAGCTACTGTGTTACATTTATTCAAGCGGAGAGACAACTTTAGCACAGTTTGCAGCGCCAACATGCAACTACTCGGCACAACCTCAGCTTGCACCAAGCGACGATTTCAACTACTCGACGCAGCTCCTACTCACGCCGCCGACTCACCGGCGATGACCTCGACTACTTCAAGCTGACGCCGCCGCCGACATCAACTACTCGGCGACAACTCTCACGCACTCAAACTAGTCGGAATCAACTCCGACTAGTCTACTTCATCGACAAACGACAACAAACAAGCTAAGTTACTTGTTTCAATTATTTTTCTCAAATTCTCTATCTTGTTCTAACAAAATTGGCCAAGTGCCTGTTTGGATGACAACTTTCTAGGCCGCACAACGTGCTATCACATCTTCGCCAGCTTCCAGGCTCGGGGGCTGACGCTAAAATCACAACTCGGTTAGCCATCAGGCTTACCTAGTTGTCTTTCTCCAGCATATTTGAGTCGCCAAGTACCAATGATGGGACATCGACTACATTGGCACCTGACTCCTGATTCATGATTTTGGGGAAGATCGCGGCGTGACAAGTCAACCACGACCTCATCTGTTTTGCTACACTATTGATGATGACTACTTCGACTACATACTACTCGATGCATCTCCGCTGGCTCCTATGCTCGGGGGCTGGGTAGAAGAAAACCACTTGGAAGAAGATCTCCAAAGATGATTGGATGTGACTACTATTTCTGGGTGCAAATTACCACTCGGCTGATGATTTCCAAGATGATTTGAAGAACCCTAAAGCTCGCTGGACCCTTGAATTGATCATTCTGAATCGTTTCAAGGCTCGGGGGCTGGTAGGCGATATACATCGACTGCTGATTTTATTTTTTCTGAAGACTGAAGATTTAAATCAAGACCCTCGGCTTGATTCGTTGATTCAACCCAAGGCTCGGGGGCTACTTGATATCAAGTGCAATTTTTCCAAAATTGCACATTTCAAGCACAAGATGAAGATTCAAGATTCTGTGGACCCTCAACCTGATTCTTCGATTCAACTTAAGGCTCCGGGGCTACTCCATATGGAGTGCGATTCTTATCGCACACCATATAATATTTTGAAGACTACTGATTTAATTAGAATAACGGGGCTTAAGCACCTCATGGCCTCGTGACAACCAAGACCTATCCAAGACTGATCAAGCACTCGAAGAACTCGAAGAAGCACTCGATTGGCTTGGCAAACACTCGGTTGACGATACTCGACGATGAAGCGCTTGGGGGCTTGTTGGAGGTACGACCATGGGCCCACAGGGCGCATGGATTGTCCCCAGACAGAATCGTACTAGGCGTGAAGAACACGAGTAGAGTACTGCAAGGACTTCTCGGTTTGGAAACCAGTCGTATGACTTGTAAACTACTCGGATTGCCTTTTAGAGTAATCTCCGAGTAGTAATTGTTTAGGATTCTATCCGAAACCTACCTTATAACCCTGCCCGCCGTGTATATAAGGCTGGGCAGGGACCCTCTCCAAACAACACGATCTCATCAATACCAATCACCACACAGGACGTAGGGTATTACGCCTTCTAAGCGGCCCGAACCTGTCTAAAATCCTGAGTCTCTTTGCCTTTGCGTTCCTGATCTCGGCGAAACCCACCTGAAACTCTACTACCTCGGGATACCCCTCGGTAGGATCGACGGTAGAACACCGACATCTGGCGCGCCAGGTAGGAGCGTTCATCGAAGATCCCGTGGCGCACCCAATGGCGTCTATCGAGCTCGGATTGAATTGCTCGAGGCAGATTCAAATCCATCGAGTAATTCGGTTCGAGCACCCACCCACCCTATTCTCCAAGATCAATCTACTTGATGAGAAGTGGTGATTGCTGGCGCTCGCGCAGTCCATCCAGCGACTCAGCTTATCTTTTCGTCGAGTAGTGACAAAGTTGATTGAAGTTTCTGCGCAACTTCACGAGTTGTACAGCTGCTTGGTGATGGCGTCAAGTCCAAGGCCGAATCCAACTCGCATTGGATTACTATTCGGCGATGTTTTCTCTGGTGGGCTGCTACGCCAAGTTGGAAGCCAACACAGATTTATTAGTATCTGAAGTCAAAGTCCGAAGCGGAGAAAAATTGCCAGCCGTGACCATGCGGCGTGTGCGACGCGTGTGCAGAAGTCCTACGAGGAATCGATTTCCTTATTCAAGTCCGAAGCAAATGTCGCTGCTAAAGACTGAACCAACTAGTGAATTAGTTTGCTGTGATGTGTTACACCTGTGCATCAAGATCAAGGAGAAGCTACTGTGTTACATTTATTCAAGCGGAGAGACAACTTTAGCACAGTTTGCAGCGCCAACATGCAACTACTCGGCACAACCTCAACTTGCACCAAGCGACGATTTCAACTACTCGACGCAGCTCCTACTCACGCCGCCGACTCACCGGCGATGACCTCGACTACTTCAAGCTGACGCCGCCGCCGACATCAACTACTCGGCGACAACTCTCACGCACTCAAACTAGTCGGAATCAACTCCGACTAGTCTACTTCATCGACAAACGACAACAAACAAGATAAGTTACTTGTTTCAATTATTTTTCTCAAATTCTCTATCTTGTTCTAACAAAATTGGCCAAGTGCCTGTTTGGATGACAACTTTCTAGGCCGCACAGCGTGCTATCACATCTTCGCCAGCTTCCAGGCTCGGGGGCTGACGCTAAAATCACAACTCGGTTAGCCATCAGGCTTACCTAGTTGTCTTTCTCCAGCATATTTGAGTCGCCAAGTACCAATGATGGGACATCGACTACATTGGCACCTGACTCCTGATTCATGATTTTGGGGAAGATCGCGGCGTGACAAGTCAACCACGACCTCATCTGTTTTGCTACACTATTGATATGACTACTTCGACTACATACTACTCGATGCATCTCCGCTGGCTCCTATGCTCGGGGGCTAGGTACAAAAAAACCACTCGGAAGAAGATCTCCAAAGATGATTGGATGTGACTACTATTTCTGGGTGCAAATTACCACTCGGCTGATGATTTCCAAGATGATCTCAAGAACCCTAAAGCTCGTTGGACCCTTGAATTGATTATTCTGAATCGTTTCAAGGCTCGGGGGCTGGTAGGCGATATACATCGACTGCTGAATTTATTTTTTCTGAAGACTGAAGATTTAAATCAAGACCCTCGGCTTGATTCGTTGATTCAACCCAAGGCTCGGGGGCTACTTGATATCAAGTGCAATTTTTCCAAAATTGCACATTTCAAGCACAAGATGAAGATTCAAGATTCTGTGGACCCTCAACCTGATTCTTCGATTCAACTTATGGCTCAGGGGCTACTCCATATGGAGTGCGATTCTTATCGCACACCATATAATATTTTGAAGACTACTGATTTAATAAGAATAACGGGGCTTAAGCACCTCATGGCCTCGTGACAACCAAGACCTGTCCAAGACTGATCAAGCACTCGAAGAACTCGAAGAAGCACTCGATTGGCTTGGCAAACACTCGGTTGACGATACTCGACGATGAAGCGCTTGGGGGCTTGTTGGAGGTACGACCATGGGCCCATAGGGCGCATGGATTGTCCCCAGACAGAATCGTACTAGGCGTGAAGAACACGAGTAGAGTACTGCAAGGACTTCTCGGTTTGGAAACCAGTCGTATGACTTGTACTACTCGGATTGCCTTTTAGAGTAATCTCCGAGTAGTAATTGATTAGGATTCTATCCGAAACCTACCTTGTAACCCTGCCCGCCGTGTATATAAGGCTGGGCAGGGACCCTCTCCAAACAACACGATCTCATCAATACCAATCACCACACAGGACGTAGGGTATTACACCTTCTAAGCGGCCCGAACCTGTCTAAAATCCTGAGTCTCTTTGCCTTTGCGTTCCTGATCTCGGCGAAACGCACCTGAAACTCTACTACCTCGGGATACCCCTCGATAGGATCGACGGTAGAACACCGACATCTGGCGCGCCAGGTAGGGGCGTTCATCGAAGATCCCGTGGCGCACCCAATGGCGTCTATCGAGCTCGGATTGAATTGCTCGAGGCAGATTCAAATCCATCGAGTAATTCGGTTCGAGCACCCACCCACCCTATTACTAAGATCAATCTACTTGATGAGAAGTGGTGATTGCTGGCGCTCGCGCAGTCCATCCAGCGACTCAGCTTATCTTTTCGTCGAGCAGTGACAAAGTTGATTGAAGTTTCTGCGCAACTTCACGAGTTGTACAACTGCTTGGTGATGGCGTCAAGTCCAAGGCCGAATCCAACTCGCATTGGATTACTATTCGGCGATGTTTTCTCTGGTGGGCTGCTACGCCAAGTTGGAAGCCAACACAGATTTATTAGTATCTGAAGTCAAAGTCCGAAGCGGAGAAAAATTGCCAGCCGTGACCATGCGGCGTGTGCGACGCGTGTGCAGAAGTCCTACGAGGAATCGATTTCCTTATTCAAGTCCGAAGCAAATGTCGCTGCTAAAGACTGAACCAACTAGTGAATTAGTTTGCTGTGATGTGTTACACCTGTGCATCAAGATCAAGGAGAAGCTACTGTGTTACATTTATTCAAGCGGAGAGACAACTTTAGCACAGTTTGCAGCACCAACATGCAACTACTCGGCACAACCTCAGCTTGCACCAAGCGACGATTTCAACTACTCGACGCAGCTCCTACTCACGCCGCCGACTCACCGGCGATGACCTCGACTACTTCAAGCTGACGCCGCCGCCGACATCAACTACTCGGCGACAACTCTCACGCACTCAAACTAGTCGGAATCAACTCCGACTAGTCTACTTCATCGACAAACGACAACAAACAAGCTAAGTTACTTGTTTCAATTATTTTTCTCAAATTCT
This sequence comes from Urochloa ruziziensis, assembly GCA_015476505.1. Classification (NCBI taxonomy): domain Eukaryota; kingdom Viridiplantae; phylum Streptophyta; class Magnoliopsida; order Poales; family Poaceae; genus Urochloa; species Urochloa ruziziensis. Next base: position 33,115,151 of record CM027118.1, read on the forward strand.
CTATCTTGTTCTAACAAAATTGGCCAAGTGCCTGTTTGGATGACAACTTTCTAGGCCGCACAGCGTGCTATCACATCTTCGCCAGCTTCCAGGCTCGGGGGCTGACGCTAAAATCACAACTCGGTTAGCCATCAGGCTTACCTAGTTGTCTTTCTCTAGCATATTTGAGTCGCCAAGTACCAATGATGGGACATCGACTACATTGGCACCTGACTCCTGATTCATGATTTTGGGGAAGATCGCGGCGTGACAAGTCAACCACGACCTCATCTGTTTTGCTACACTATTGATGATGACTACTTCGACTACATACTACTCGATGCATCTCCGCTGGCTCCTATGCTCGGGGGCTGGGTACAAGAAAACCACTCGGAAGAAGATCTCCAAAGATGATTGGATGTGACTACTATTTCTGGGTGCAAATTACCACTCGGCTGATGATTTCCAAGATGATTTGAAGAACCCTAAAGCTCGCTGGACCCTTGAATTGATCATTCTGAATCGTTTTCAAGGCTCGGGGGCTGGTAGGCTGATATACATCGACTGCTGATTTTATTTTTTCTGAAGACTGAAGATTTAAATCAAGACCCTCGGCTTGATTCGTTGATTCAACCCAAGGCTCGGGGGCTACTTGATATCAAGTGCAATTTTTCCAAAATTGCACATTTCAAGCACAAGATGAAGATTCAAGATTCTGTGGACCCTCAACCTGATTCTTCGATTCAACTTAAGGCTCCAGGGCTACTCCATATGGAGTGCGATTCTTATCGCACACCATATAATATTTTGAAGACTACTGATTTAATCAGAATAACGGGGCTTAAGCACCTCATGGCCTCGTGACAACCAAGACCTGTCCAAGACTGATCAAGCACTCGAAGAACTCGAAGAAGCACTCGATTGGCTTGGCAAACACTCAGTTGACGATACTCGACGATGAAGCGCTTGGGGGCTTGTTGGAGGTACGACCATGGGCCCACAGGGCGCATGGATTGTCCCCAGACAGAATCGTACTAGGCGTGAAGAACACGAGTAGAGTACTGCAAGGACTTCTCGGTTTGGAAACCAGTCGTATGACTTGTAAACTACTCGGATTGCCTTTTAGAGTAATCTCCGAGTAGTAATTGGTTAGGATTCTATCCGAAACCTACCTTGTAACCCTGCCCGCCGTGTATATAAGGCTGGGCAGGGACCCTCTCCAAACAACACGATCTCATCAATACCAATCACCACACAGGACGTAGGGTATTACGCCTTCTAAGCGGCCCGAACCTGTCTAAAATCATGAGTCTCTTTGCCTTTGCGTTCCTGATCTCGGCGAAACCCACCTGAAACTCTACTACCTCGGGATACCCCTCGGTAGGATCGACGGTAGAACACCGACAGGCTCCGCTACGCTCCCTCCGTCCGGCGAAGCAGATCGAGGACAGGGTGATGATCGAGACGAGCTCTGCCTGATTGGGCTGCTGCAAGATTCGAGGTTAGTGTCCTCTACTCCATCCCCACAGATTGCTCTGTTTTATGTGTTGGATGATCTGAACCAGGGCATGGGAAGGATGGGGTTTTGTTGGGGTTTTGATTGAGCGGGGATTCGAGAATCTGTGTGAGAAATTAGTCAAAAAAGTTAGTTTCTTTCATTTGATTTCATGTGGTACGGTTGATTCTAGGGTTAGAAAGCAAGAATGTTGATGGGAAAGACTAAGACTAAAACAAAATCATGTTTTTTTCTAGAAAAGGTTGCAATCGTAGGCACCTTTGTGAAATACAATGTTGTTTTGCTGTGTGCTAGGTGGTTAATGTACCTTTTTTCAGCATGGATCCATTGGAGTATCTGGCGATTAAATTTCACTATGGAGGGGAATTTTTGCTCGTTGGAGGCCACCTGCAGTATTTTGGAGGGACTACAGGGATGTCCTACATCGAATTGGACAAGATATCTTTGCCTGAGATTGAAGGCCATCTTGCTGATCATGTCTGCTTCTATCGTGAAGTGAGATTGCACTGGTTGTATCCAGGAATGGAATTGAATGAGGGTCTAAGATTGTTGTATGATGACAATGCTTGCTTGAAGATTGCTGAGCACACAACTAATGGTGAATTTGCTGATATGTATGTTGAGGAGTTTGTTGAGGATGAGGAGGCAAAGGACAAGGATGGTAGTGACTGGGAATTGGAGATTGCAGAGGCTGATGATGAAGCCGAGGGTGATCAAGAAGAAATTGTTGTTGATGTTCCTGCATCTATGTTTGTAGACATAAACCCAGAGGAGCAAGTGTTTGTTGGGAAGGAAAAGGCAGCCAAGTCACCAACCAAGTCGTCAGAAAGCAATGACGAGGCAGATGTTGATTACCAACCAAAAGACTTGAATAGCTCTGGAGATGATGATGAAGCCGAAGAACTCAGGCAATTTGCCAATCAGATCAAGATGGACATAAGAGCTAAGAAGCTAGGACAGAATTGGAGCCAAGCATTGGTGGAAGCAGGTGGCAGTGGAGGTGGATCAGAGCAAGAACTTGAGAACTTAGAAGGTGATGACAGCCCATATATGAATTCCAGTGATGATTACTCATATGAGGAGGATAGTGAAGGGGAATCTGTGAGGTGGAGGAGCACCGAAAATAGGTATGACAGTAAAGCCCAAGCGCCTATTTTTGCACTTGGAATGGCCTTCAGATCAAGCAGACATTTGAAGAAAGCTCTTGTGAAGTATGGCTTGACAACACACAGGCACCTTGTATTTCCAAAGGATGAGAAGGATAAGGTCAAGGCTGTATGCTCTTGGAAAGGTTGCAATTGGTTGATTTATGGATCTAAAACCACCAGGTCAGAATGGTTTAAAGTAGTCACTTTTGTGGATGATCACGGCTGTCCACCCAGGAGGGATAACAAGCTGGTGACATCAAGAGTGATTGCTAACAAGTACAAGGATCAGATTAGAGACAATCCCACATGGAAGGTTGATCTTATCAGGCAGGCAGTATTGAGTGATTTTCTATGTGATATGTCTCTTTCCAAGTGCAAGAGGGCCAAGGGTTTGGTGCTACAAGAAGCATTAGATGCTACTAGAGGAGAGTACTCAAGGGTCTATGACTATCAGGCAGAATTACTTAGAAGCAACCCTGGAAGTACTGTGGCTATATTTCTTAACCCTGACATTGTCTTGAAGAAGGTCTTTCAGAGATTCTATGTTTGCTTTGATGCTTGCAAAAAGGGGTTTCTTGCTGGTTGTAGAAGGGTAATTGGTCTAGATGGTTGTTTTTTCAAGGGAGCAACCAATGGTGAGCTCCTATGTGCAATTGGAAGGGATGCCAACAACCAGATGTACCCAATTGCATGGGCATATGTTGAGAAAGAGACTCATGACTCCTGGTACTGGTTTCTTGGTTTGTTGCAGAAAGACCTGAACATATGTAATGGAGGAGAAGGATGGGTTCTTATTTCTGACCAGCAAAAGGGATTGTTGAAAGCTGTTTCTGAGCTCGTTCCAAGAGCTGAACACAGGATGTGTGCAAGGCACATTTATGCCAACTGGAGGAAGAAGTATGGAGGTCAGAAGCTGCAAAGGAAATTTTGGAGATGTGCAAAGTCATCTTGTCAGGTGATATTCAACTACAACAGAGCAAAGCTTGCTCTTGAGACTCCAGATGGGGCTAAGGACATGCTCAAAACATCACCAGAGCATTGGTGCAGAGCTTTTTTCAAGCTAGGATCTAACTGTGATTCAGTTGATAACAACATGTGTGAATCTTTTAACAACTCCATCATGGATTCAAGGTTCCTACCTGTCATCTCTATGAATGAATTATCAGGTGCAAGGTGATGGTCAGGATTCAACAGAACAGGACCAAGGTTGATAAATGGTAGGGTACAATATGTCCAAATGTTTTTAAGAAACTAAAGCTCAATATTGAGAGATCAGGACAGTGCCATGTACTATGGAATGGACAGGATGGTTTTGAGGTCAAGGAGAAGGATAAGATGAAGTTCACTGTCAATTTAGAGCAGAGAACATTGAAGGACCGAATCGGCGACCAGAGAGGGGGGGGGGGGGGGAGTGAATGGGAGCCGATAAAAATTCTTTCCAACCAATCTGGCTATTCTCCCAAATCAACTCCAATGCCTCCGAAAGCGATCTTGCCAAGATCACGTAGCCACTGTCAAGCTACTGACCCTAGGAGCAAGAAACACGCAGCGGAACTCGAATCGATCGAAACGAACACAAAACGAACCGAAACGAGGCAAAACCTTCTCTACCCAGCCAGGGGCGGTTTAACCTCCCTAGGGGCGGTTTAACCGCCTAGGGCAGGCGGTTTAACCTCCTAGGGGCGGTCAATCTGGGAGCTCTCGGGAAAATTCAACTCGTGAGTCGATCTCCCAAACGGCTTGAGCTCTTGAGACGAAACTTTGGGGAGATGATGTACACCTTCAGTGGAGTATATTCCCCAAAAATCTCGGCCTCAAACACTCTAGAACTCCCGGAATCTCAAATCTCGTGAAGAACACTTCCACCCTGAGTTCATCCCGAAAAATGCAAATCCAGAGCGATTCCTGGCGTTTGGGGGCAAGAGATCACCAGCAAAAGAGGCACAAGGCACTCATACGTGAATCCCCCAAAGAAATCCGAGAGAAAACGCCCTAGAAAGAGAAGAACGAAAATCCCCCAAAAATAGCTCCGAAAATACCCACGAAAATAGAAAAGGAAAAAGGAGCTCGTGGAATCAAATCATGGCACAAAGATGAGCAGCACAAACTCCATCACATAACCATGAATTCACCTATACAAACTATGAAGGATTCGAAATAGTTCTAGGTGGAGGGGATGAAGGGGAAACTACAAGTCCAAGATAAATGGAAGGATCCCTCAAGGATGGCAGCCACCAAGGCCTAAGGGCCCTATTAGTAGTCCAAGTGGTGGTGCTCTAAAGACTAAACTACCCTTAATGAGATACATACCCCTCAGGGGAAAATTTGACTTTTGGATCAGATTTTTCCGGCCGGGACACCTTCCACTGCACGCTAGCTTCCCTCCGACGCAAGCCTTGCAGTCACGCCGCATGTCCTCCGGATCGAAGCTCCTCGACGCCGATTTTGGGCCGGCCCAGGGGGAGGCGGTTAAACCGCCCCTGGGGGGCGGTTAAACCGCCCCTGGCAGCCACACTGGCCCAGCTGCCCAAATTCGCCTCGTCGAGTCCTCGGTCCTTGGTTTTGAGGCCCAAACCAAGGGAAACCGTCCACCGATGATTTTGTGGCCAAATCACCAAACCCCGCGCGCAAACTTCGGTTGTTAGCCGCCACCTTGCGCCGGCTTCTCGTCCGCGTACGAGCTTCGGTTGTGAGCCGCTACCTCGCACCAGAACCACGTCCCTTGCTCGTTCTTGCCAGCATGTGAACCGCACTTGATCCACTGGCCACCGGGTCCCTCGAACCAAGCCTACTTGTCTCTCCGCTCCTCGGAGGCCGCCATGGCTAAGACCTTTCGCGCCTGTTCTTCACCTGCACCAATGCAACCAAGCCGCATCCTACACCTGCAATACTTGAGCCAAGGGAAATGTCAATCCACACCACGTTGTCAATCACTCATCACACCAGGAAGCGACCATCCACCGGTCCTCGGACACACCGGGTCCTCAATCTCCCCCTTGATGAGTGCATTGACAACACACACATAGTAACCAATGATATAAAGAAAATATAAAAGAAATCGAAAACAAGACTCAAGCAAGTGACTAAAAGCAAGAACAAGCCGAGAACAAAGTCACTTCGCAAGAGAAAGCTCCAGAAACGCCGACCCTTCAAGAAGAAGCGAAAGGGCTCAACACCATCGGCAAAAGAGCAAAAGCACAAAGCACAAGTCACAAATCTCCAAATCACTTTTCAGGATACTCAAAGCACTCCCCCTGCAAATATGCAACTCCCCCTGAACAAGTGAACTTGTGCGTGCGAAAAAGACTCAAAATGGCTCAAAACTTCACAAAACTTGTGCACACAGCACAGTGGCGGTTAAACCGCCCAGGGGGGGCGGTTAAACCGCCCCTGGCAGATGACCAAATTCAAAAGTGCAAAACTCGCACAAAAATCTCAGAGAAATCCCATTTCGATCTCAAAAGCTTTCAATAACATCCAGCAACGTTTTTCCTTCAGAAACCCATCAGAAACTTCACAAATTCTCCCCAAGCAACTTTGCCATAAACTTTCCACAATCTCACAAAAATTCTCCCCCTTGGCCAAAGCTTCATAAATCTAGCAATTTCTCCCCCTTGTTGACAATGCACAAATCAAGGCGAAAGACCAAGACATGCAACTACAAGCTTCTCAAATATACAATGAGCACTACAAAATACCACTAATTAGAGAGAAGGCAAACTAGATGGTACACAAGGCATTGCCATCAAGGTAAAGACATATAGCTCATCGACAAAGCCAAGGTCAAATTTGTTGAGTTTTTATCAAAAATGGATCACCACATGAGCAAAAACCTAAACATGAATCATTCAAGCATACATGAACATCATCTTATCAAAATCATGAAAGGACAAGTGTTCTCAACAAAAGATCATTACAAACACCCAAATTCTATCTCATGTCATGTCAAAACACGGAGCCATGTGTTCACTTCTCATGGAAGACTTCTCCGGCAAACAACATGCAACCGCTTAGCACCCATGTGTGCAAGTGTGTGCAATGGTGAAAGCATAGAGACAAGAGCAAATTTTTCTTCAAATTCATCTTTTCTCATTTTACTTCTTTCAAGCATAGACATCTCATTTTTCAAGTTTTTCAAATTAAGCATGGTACATGAAATGTCTTTGCGACAAAAAGAAGCTTATGGTCCTCCACAAGATAAAGCATGGGCTAAACATTCATAATGACAAAGTCTTTGACCCAATTGAAAAGAACAACATCTCCTAGCATGATCTAGACAAGATATAGCCATCTCTGCTCAAACAAGACATGCAAGGCATTTACTCATGGGTGAAAAGAGTTTAAGTTCAGTTTGTGATTTTACTTTCAAAAGATGACTATCTCAACAAGATATATATCAAAACCATCAGGAGCATAGCAATCAACAATCCATAGCAAGCCTGCCTAAAATCTAAGAACTGGCAAGTTGTAGCAATCACTGCATATAGGAGAAGCTCATCCTGAGATATGATACAAATGCAGCATGATATATCACAAGATGCAAAATGCAAACTATACATCAAGATACAAAGATGAAAAAGCAAATCAAAATACAATAGTATACAATATGCTACAAGAGAAGCCTCTGGTTTTGGGTAGAAACATGGGCAAGCTCAAACTCAATACACAAGCGCGATCAAAGCACAAATACAAAGCTCCCCCTGAAATGTACATCCAAATATAATTTCAGGGTTCAAGATCAAACCACAAACTCCCCTTGGAATGTGCAATCCAAAATGCAAATCCAAGGTTCAAGTTCAAACATAAGCTCCCCCTGGAATGTGCAACTGAAATGCAAATCCAAGGTTCAGGTCAGCAAACTCACAAGCTCATGCAATCCAAAAGCCATAAGCAAGGTCCTCTCCTTTTCAAATCAACTTGAGCAAATTTTCTCTCTTAATTAAAGCCGAGCTCCCCCTCAACCAAAGATGCCTAGCAAAAGAAGACTAGGAAAAAGTGTACAAAAAGCAAATGGAAAGCTCCAACACAGAGACAAAAGGAAGAGAAATCGAAAAGAAGGTAAATGCAACCCAAAGACAAAGGAACTAATCAAAAGATACCAACTAAAAGGATACCAGAAGAACAACATGCCATAAGCAATTTGAGTCATATGAGGAAACATGGCAAGGAGTTCATGTGGATCACACACTATCATACAAAGGTGACTAGTCCACCAACATATATCACAAAGCTAGCATGACAAGATATACAAGAAGATCATACATGCTAACAAGAAATGTGGCTAGCCAACCATGGTATATACATATCCAACAACGAGAGCAAATATACAAAATGCTACACAAAACATAAAGGCATGATACAAGCACAAAACATGCCAAAGATACACAAGAGAGCACAAGAGTGTACAAAAGAGATACTCACTATACAAAGTGTACAAAGGCCACATTGGGGCCATCCAAAGGGTGTGGAGAACCATCAAACCTTGATCATGCAAAAGACCAAGAGTCACCAAGCTCATGTTCTCCAACCCGCGTCCTCGTACCTACACATGAGAGGACAAACAAACCCGAGTCTTGGATCCCGAAGGGTTAGCAAGCATATACTTGGGAACCCAAGACTTGGTCACACGGGTAAAAAATGTACTCAACTTATCACGTGGGTTAGCATGATGCAAATGCCGGTTCAAACGAGAATGCTTCGGAACACACTTGGAACCATGCCTCAAAGTAGAAACTCGATAAGAAGAACGAGTGCTACCACTAGTAAAAAGGCAACGATCCCTCAAGATCTTAGAAGAAGAACCAGTAGAAGTACCATGAACATCATGTCGTGGACCAACACGAGAAAGTCTAGAAACATGTCCACGATCACGAACTACCCCACTAGAAGAAGAGTCATAAAACCCATCAACAAAATGCGGCTGACTAGGCACACAAGTGTTCATGCCATGAGGTGGGCTATGAACAACCAAAGGCCTAGAAGCACGAGCTTGATTTTGATAAGATGATGATGACTACTTCGACTACATACTACTCGATGCATCTCCGCTGGCTCCTATGCTCGGGGGCTGGGTACAAGAAAACCACTCGGAAGAAGATCTCCAAAGATGATTGGATGTGACTACTATTTCTGGGTGCAAATTACCACTCGGCTGATGATTTCCAAGATGATTTGAAGAACCCTAAAGCTCGCTGGACCCTTGAATTGATCATTCTGAATCGTTTCAAGGCTCGGGGGCTGGTAGGCGATATACATCGACTGCTGATTTTATTTTTTCTGAAGACTGAAGATTTAAATCAAGACCCTCGGCTTGATTCGTTGATTCAACCCAAGGCTCGGGGGCTACTTGATATCAAGTGCAATTTTTCCAAAATTGCACATTTCAAGCACAAGATGAAGATTCAAGATTCTGTGGACCCTCAACCTGATTCTTCGATTCAACTTAAGGCTCCAGGGCTACTCCATATGGAGTGCGATTCTTATCGCACACCATATAATATTTTGAAGACTACTGATTTAATCAGAATAACGGGGCTTAAGCACCTCATGGCCTCGTGACAACCAAGACCTGTCCAAGACTGATCAAGCACTCGAAGAACTCGAAGAAGCACTCGATTGGCTTGGCAAACACTCAGTTGACGATACTCGACGATGAAGCGCTTGGGGGCTTGTTGGAGGTACGACCATGGGCCCACAGGGCGCATGGATTGTCCCCAGACAGAATCGTACTAGGCGTGAAGAACACGAGTAGAGTACTGCAAGGACTTCTCGGTTTGGAAACCAGTCGTATGACTTGTAAACTACTCGGATTGCCTTTTAGAGTAATCTCCGAGTAGTAATTGGTTAGGATTCTATCCGAAACCTACCTTGTAACCCTGCCCGCCGTGTATATAAGGCTGGGCAGGGACCCTCTCCAAACAACACGATCTCATCAATACCAATCACCACACAGGACGTAGGGTATTACGCCTTCTAAGCGGCCCGAACCTGTCTAAAATCATGAGTCTCTTTGCCTTTGCGTTCCTGATCTCGGCGAAACCCACCTGAAACTCTACTACCTCGGGATACCCCTCGGTAGGATCGACGGTAGAACACCGACAGGCTCCGCTACGCTCCCTCCGTCCGGCGAAGCAGATCGAGGACAGGGTGATGATCGAGACGAGCTCTGCCTGATTGGGATGCTGCAAGATTCGAGGTTAGTGTCCTCTACTCCATCCCCACAGATTGCTCTGTTTTATGTGTTGGATGATCTGAACCAGGGCATGGGAAGGATGGGGTTTTGTTGGGGTTTTGATTGAGCGGGGATTCGAGAATCTGTGTGAGAAATTAGTCAAAAAAGTTAGTTTCTTTCATTTGATTTCATGTGGTACGGTTGATTCTAGGGTTAGAAAGCAAGAATGTTGATGGGAAAGACTAAGACTAAAACAAAATCATGTTTTTTTCTAGAAAAGGTTGCAATCGTAGGCACCTTTGTGAAATACAATGTTGTTTTGCTGTGTGCTAGGTGGTTAATGTACCTTTTTTCAGCATGGATCCATTGGAGTATCTGGCGATTAAATTTCACTATGGAGGGGAATTTTTGCTCGTTGGAGGCCACCTGCAGTATTTTGGAGGGACTACAGGGATGTCCTACATCGAATTGGACAAGATATCTTTGCCTGAGATTGAAGGCCATCTTGCTGATCATGTCTGCTTCTATCGTGAAGTGAGATTGCACTGGTTGTATCCAGGAATGGAATTGAATGAGGGTCTAGATTGTTGTATGATGACAATGCTTGCTTGAAGATTGCTGAGCACACAACTAATGGTGAATTTGCTGATATGTATGTTGAGGAGTTTGTTGAGGATGAGGAGGCAAAGGACAAGGATGGTAGTGACTGGGAATTGGAGATTGCAGAGGCTGATGATGAAGCCGAGGGTGATCAAGAAGAAATTGTTGTTGATGTTCCTGCATCTATGTTTGTAGACATAAACCCAGAGGAGCAAGTGTTTGTTGGGAAGGAAAAGGCAGCCAAGTCACCAACCAAGTCGTCAGAAAGCAATGACGAGGCAGATGTTGATTACCAACCAAAAGACTTGAATAGCTCTGGAGATGATGATGAAGCCGAAGAACTCAGGCAATTTGCCAATCAGATCAAGATGGACATAAGAGCTAAGAAGCTAGGACAGAATTGGAGCCAAGCATTGGTGGAAGCAGGTGGCAGTGGAGGTGGATCAGAGCAAGAACTTGAGAACTTAGAAGGTGATGACAGCCCATATATGAATTCCAGTGATGATTACTCATATGAGGAGGATAGTGAAGGGGAATCTGTGAGGTGGAGGAGCACCGAAAATAGGTATGACAGTAAAGCCCAAGCGCCTATTTTTGCACTTGGAATGGCCTTCAGATCAAGCAGACATTTGAAGAAAGCTCTTGTGAAGTATGGCTTGACAACACACAGGCACCTTATATTTCCAAAGGATGAGAAGGATAAGGTCAAGGCTGTATGCTCTTGGAAAGGTTGCAATTGGTTGATTTATGGATCTAAAACCACCAGGTCAGAATGGTTTAAAGTAGTCACTTTTGTGGATGATCACGGCTGTCCACCCAGGAGGGATAACAAGCTGGTGACATCAAGAGTGATTGCTAACAAGTACAAGGATCAGATTAGAGACAATCCCACATGGAAGGTTGATCTTATCAGGCAGGCAGTATTGAGTGATTTTCTATGTGATATGTCTCTTTCCAAGTGCAAGAGGGCCAAGGGTTTGGTGCTACAAGAAGCATTAGATGCTACCAGAGGAGAGTACTCAAGGGTCTATGACTATCAGGCAGAATTACTTAGAAGCAACCCTGGAAGTACTGTGGCTATATTTCTTAACCCTGACATTGTCTAGAAGAAGGTCTTTCAGAGATTCTATGTTTGCTTTGATGCTTGCAAAAAGGGGTTTCTTGCTGGTTGTAGAAGGGTAATTGGTCTAGATGGTTGTTTTTTCAAGGGAGCAACCAATGGTGAGCTCCTATGTGCAATTGGAAGGGATGCCAACAACCAGATGTACCCAATTGCATGGGCATATGTTGAGAAAGAGACTCATGACTCCTGGTACTGGTTTCTTGGTTTGTTGCAGAAAGACTTGAACATATGTAATGGAGGAGAAGGATGGGTTCTTATTTCTGACCAGCAAAAGGGATTGTTGAAAGCTGTTTCTGAGCTTGTTCCAAGAGCTGAACACAGGATGTGTGCAAGGCACATTTATGCCAACTGGAGGAAGAAGTATGGAGGTCAGAAGCTGCAAAGGAAATTTTGGAGATGTGCAAAGTCATCTTGTCAGGTGATATTCAACTACAACAGAGCAAAGCTTGCTCTTGAGACTCCAGATGGGGCTAAGGACATGCTCAAAACATCACCAGAGCATTGGTGCAGAGCTTTTTTCAAGCTAGGATCTAACTGTGATTCAGTTGATAACAACATGTGTGAATCTTTTAACAACTCCATCATGGATTCAAGGTTCCTACCTGTCATCTCTATGAATGAAATTATCAGGTGCAAGGTGATGGTCAGGATTCAACAGAACAGGACCAAGGTTGATAAATGGTAGGGTACAATATGTCCAAATGTTTTTAAGAAACTAAAGCTCAATATTGAGAGATCAGGACAGTGCCATGTACTATGGAATGGACAGGATGGTTTTGAGGTCAAGGAGAAGGATAAGATGAAGTTCACTGTCAATTTAGAGCAGAGAACATGTAGCTGCAGGTACTGGCAACTATCAGGTTCAGCAGACCGTAAAATTTCTACACTCTCAAAAGCAGCCGAGAATCCTCCTCAAGTTGGACATCACAAAAGCATTCGATTCGGTCTCTTGGCCTTTCCTATTGGAGGTACTCACCCAAATGGGTTTTGGTCCGAGATGGCGAGATTTATTAAGTGGTTTGCTGGTTACTTCCTCCACTCAGGTTCTGCTGAATGGCTCACCGGGAGAGGCTATACAGCATCAGCGAGGACTTCGTCAGGGAGATCCTCTATCCCCCATGCTATTTATACTGGTTATGGATGTTCTCAGCCTAATGGTCACTAAGGCGTCAAGAGATGGGCTGCTGCAGCCCCTCTCTACTCGACCGATTCAGCATAGGATTTCTATGTATGCGGATGATGTTGCTCTCTTCCTCCGACCCGCTGCGGAGGACGTCTCATTGACACTGGACATCCTACAACTTTTCGGGGAAGCCTCTGGACTCAAGACCAACGTGCAAAAGAGCAATGTCATACCAATACAGTGCCCGGAAGAAAGTCTTGCTGCGGTTTAGCACTTGCTGCCATGTGAGATGTTAAGTTTCCCGTGTAAGTACCTTGGCCTACCCCTCTCCCTCAGAAAATTGACAAGGGAGCAAGTGCAGCCAATCATTGACAGAATTGCAGACCAATTGATCGGGTGGAAGGCTGATCTGATGACAAGGGCTGGGAGATCTGTCCAGGTACAATTCGTCCTCACATCGATGGTAGTCTACCTGCTAATGGCAACAGACCTGCCGGGTTGGGCCATCAAGGCTATAGACAAGATTAGGAGAGGCTTTCTTTGGAGAGATCGCAAAGAAGCACAAGGGGGGGGGGCATTGCCTGATTGCCTTGCCAAAAGTTTGTCGAGCCCGGAGAACTAGGTGGCTTGGGGATCTCTGACCTGAAGATGCTAGGTATTGCTCTCCGGGTCCGATGGCCATGGCTGAAGAAAACTGAGCCTAATAAACCCTGGGTGAATCTACCGCTCCAGGCCAGCAAGGAAATTGACTGCCTTCTTGATATGGCTGTCACTACAACAGTTGGTAACGGGGCTTCCACACTATTTTGGAAAGACAAGTGGCTGGATGGGAGAAACATACAAGAAATTGCACCTAAGGTTGCTGCTCTTGTATCTAAAAGGAGAGCAAACAGGCGTACTGTGCTTGAAGCGCTCACAAATGACCGATGGCTGGAAGACATTCAAGGGCAGATGTCAATTAATGCAGTAATGGAATACCTGGCCCTTTGGGAGCTCCTCGAAGGGGTGATACTGCAGCAAGACCGTCCAGATCAACATCGATGGAGGCTATCTCCCTCAGGACAGTACTCTGCCAAATCTGCCTATGATGCTCTCTTCGAGGGGGCAATTGCGTTTGCACCTTATGAACGGATTTGGAAGTCCTGGGCTCCCCCAAAATGCCGGTTCTTCATGTGGTTAGTAGCCCACAAGCGTTGCTGGACTGCTGACCGCCTGGCCAAAAGAAACCTCCCCCACCCGACAAGCTGTCCACTTTGTGATCAAGCTGATGAGGATCTCCAGCACCTTCTGGTTGGCTGCGTGTTTGCCCGACAGTTTTGGTTTGATCTGCTCCAACAAGTTGGCCTAGCTGCTCTGGTCCCTCAACCTTGTGACGCCTCTTTTGAAAACTGGTGGACAAGGGTCGATCAACTAGTTACTGGTGATGTGCGAAAAGGACTCAACTCACTGATCATCCTAGGAAGTTAGTGCCTTTGGAGACATAGAAATGACTGTGTGTTTAATGGTGCTACCCCTAGCATCGCTGCAGTCATGGTCATGGCAAAGGATGAAGCCCAACTGTGGAGTATAGCAGGAGCCAAGGAACATGTCCCTGCTCACTGCCATGGGCGTCGGCTAATTGAGCTCTGCTCAGGCCTCATCTATTGCTTCTTTTGGTCAGGTCTCATGGTGTTCCTGGTGTGCTGTGGGTGGGTGACTGGGTGTGTTGTGTGTGTGTGTTTTGTGTGACTGGGTGTGTTTGTTTGTTTGTGTGAGTCTATGTAAGACTCTTCTTCTCCTATTAATACAATGATGCGCAGTTCTCCTGCGTATTCGAGAAAAAAAATCAGGACTGCCTTGTTGCCATGCAATTAGTGCTATCTACATGGCCTCAAAAGGCTTGGATGAGTACATACATCCATGTTACTCAATAACCGAGTACATGAAGACCTATCAGTTTTGCTTGGAACCTGTTGAAGGACAAGAGAGTTGGCCTGTTTCTGACATGCCAAGGCCACATCCTCCTGCATATGTCAAGATGCCTGGGAGAAAGAAGACCAAGAGAACGAAGGAGGTAGGTGAGAAGCCTACTGGAACAAAATTAACCAAGGTTGGGACAAAGATCAAATGCAGCAAGTGCCACAAGTCAAATCACAACATAGGAACTTGCCCTTACAATAGGCAAGCAGGAAAAAAGAAGAATGCACACATCAAAAGGGATGCTACTAGAAAGAGAAAGCAAAGTGAGGCTAGTACATTTGCTGGTGGCACAAGTGTAAGAACAATTCAGAATTTACTTCTTTCTTTCTTTTTATTTCACTTATACTAACACATGTCTCTGATCTTCTAGGTGCCATCTAGAGCACAGAAAAAACCAAGATCATCAGCTGCCCAAGTTCCACCAAGAGCAGCACCTGTCCACCAAGCACCAAGAGCAGCAACTGCCCACGTTCCACCAAGAGCAGCACCTGTCCAGCAAGCACCAAGAGCAGCCGCTGCACCAGTCCAACAAGCCAGGAAGAGCATACCAAGGAGGAGCACTGGACACCTTTCTTATTTATTGTTTGGTGATAACCGCTGAAGATGTCTAGTGGTTGTAAGACATGTCTTTTGTGGCAGATAGTGATAGCCTGAAACATGAATTTTGTGAATGACTTTTGTGATAGCCAAGAACATGACATTTGTGGCAGATAGTGAACCTGGGAAATTCAGGTCATCTTAAACATCTATGTAACATTTGTGAACCTGTGAAGTTCAGATCGTCTCAAAGAGCCATGTAAAAATGTGAACCTGTAAAGTTCAGGTCTTATAATGTTATCTACTTGTCTAGTTAAACATGTCAAATATGTGCCCTCAAAAAAACATGTAAAATATGTAGAATAAAGCAGTAAATTTCCATTCCAAACCTGATATAATATTTACATCAAAAGTTCAGGCAAACCCAACCCAACATTTACATCAAAAGTCATTGCAGTGACTGAACTTGTCACTTTGCTTTCCACATTAGGATGTAGAAGAAGCATAAGACAACAACTACAACAATGGAACTGACAAAACAACAACGATTCCCTTGTTTCATCTTCCTAGCTCGGTACGGCACCGGCGACCTCAACCTCTCCATCTCTCCGCCTCCTCGCTGGTTTGATGATGACGCCCGCGACGAGCGCGACCCTGACGACGCCATGGCTGCAGCTTCTCCGTCGCTCCCCTCTATCTCCTGTCTGGTCTTCTCCCTCCCTCCCTGTCTCCTCGGCTGAAGGAGATATATGCCACAGCCATGGCAGGAAGGCGGGAAAGATCACTCTGTTCCCGCCATTTCCCCTCTATCTGACTTACAGGCCGGCCCCTCATGTTATATGGTCCAACTCAGCGCAGCCTTGTCCACCATGGAGTGTCCAGCATGTCAAAACCGCCTAGAAAACCGCTCAGGGGGATTATGTGCACGGGAATGAGAAGAAGATGGGGTGTTTTAGACGGTTTAGGAGCTCATGGGGTTATGTAGTCCACTATCAATACCTCGGGGGGGGGGGGGGGTATGTAGACTTCTTCCATTTATTTTCGTCCAGCACATGAAAGCTCTCTCATATCTCTCATATGAGTCATATGTGCAATAAGCATAGCCCAAGCTGGCATTCCCGTGGCAATGTGCTAGTGTACACATAGATAATACTACCAAATCTTCTACCATTTTCTTCAGTGCAAGAAACCTACCTTCATTAACATATATATAGGAGAAGCAAAGTACTAGCACTCAACAACTAGGAGGTCGTGAAATTAACCTGCGTCTAGATGCAGGGGGATGGGTAAGGGCAGTCCCAACCCAGACTCCATGGTAGAGTCTATCTCTATTAATTACATTGTCATGTAGGCATTTTGTTGATGTGGCAAGCAATTTAATGAGGAGAGAGAGGCAAAAACGTAGAAACCAGGTCTAAGTTACACACCAAGTCTACACGCAAAACGAGAGAAATCTAGTTGAATGATTGGAGAGGAGTATGGTTGAATGATTGGATAGACTCCAAGATACAAAATCTGCATTGGAGACTATAGTTTCTTGTGATAGAGTCTTCGTCATATGGACCCTATGGCTAGAGTCTGGGTTGGGACTGCCCTAAGCCTCGGGGTCGCGCGACACGGCGTGGAGCGAGACGGCGATGAAGTCCACGGCGTAGCCCTTGCCGCCCTCACTGACCCAGATGACTCTCTTGGTGGTGAGGAAGAGGGTCCCGGGGGGCTCCGACGCGCGGGGGCCGAGGGCGAGCGCAGCAGGCGCGCTCGACGCGGACGAGCTCCTCACCTGCGTCCGCATCGAGGCGGGGAGCGCCGTCGGCGGCCACATCGGCGAAGGGGTAGAGGCCGAGCACCATGGATGCAGGAATCGAGCTAGCGCCTAGCCTAGCGGGGGTGGCTGAAGGAGCTCGGAATGGGAGATGAAATAAACAAACTTGGAAGGGGGCTAGGGTTACGGGCTTATGAGATGTTTGTGCCTTTTGGGGTTTCACTCTATTTTCTTTTTATGTCTTTTTGTCATCTTTTCTGTTTGAGAAATTAAATGTATTTTTTAAAAAAGAAATGGAACAATTTCTAAAACCATATTATTAGTTTATGCAATATAAATCCGTAAAGATGTATGTTCTTTCCCCAATAAGAAAAGGTCTAAACAATTCTAAAGTCAAGCAAAGATACTACTCGTTCTGTTTCAAATTACAGTTGTGGCTTGCTTTATTAATAAAAGTTCTTCAAGAATAACTTCAATTTGACTACGTTTGCACAAATTTTTTAAATAAACTGAGTGGTCAGAAAAGTCAAATGAATTATAATTTGAAACGGATGGAGTAACATATATGCCTATGGTCGCCCCTACTCCCTATAAACACATACAAGATAATCCGAGACTCTGGGCCACACATCTTCATGATAAAGTCAACATTTACCACTCTGGGGTACATCCAAGAAAATAGAACTCGGTAAGGAACCAAACCAACTACATAACACCCTAAATTTAAATTTCACAATAGATTAAAAATTATAGAAATACTTAGAGTAAGACCTAAATTTTAGTTGGAGTAAAAATATTGTATACAATAAATTAAATTTTACATAGGTTATAAAATGCATGTTGCTTCATTTTGGTTCTTATATTTATGTTCATGTAAGTGATGGCCCAAATTGTTCGACTTTACTAATATGTGTTGTTTGTTCTTTCAATTGAGAATATAGTTGCAAAGTGTTTTTACTCACATTGTTTTTTATTGTTTTGTTTTTGGACTAGGTGATCATGACATGCATAGAAAAGTGAGAGGTAACTTTTTTTTCTTGAGCATACACTTATACATATGCTAGTTCTTTTACATTTTGTGTTTGAGACGGTTCAACAAATGGATTGGTTATCTCTGATTTGCAGTTGGGATGGACTGTGATGCTTATATATGATGTTTACAATATTTATTATAGATTTACTATGTGAATTGCTTATCCAGATCATTCTATTTATATGAAAGGTTACGTCAAAATTTTCAATAATTTCTAGATTTGGGTTTTTACATGCCAAAGTACTCTAGCCTAGTTGGTTAGAGGGGCTGAGGCATGGTTGCATCCAGTAGACCCAGGTTTGATTCCTCATTGGAGCGGATTTATGGGACTGTTTTTTTTAAAAAAAATCCCCTCGTCGGCCTAGCCGGGGTTCGAGGGTTTTCTAGACGCGGACAAGGTTACTTGTTCTTAATGAAAAATCGTGGGCTCATCAACCCCTTCTGTCGGACTCTAGGACCGGCAATCCACTAGGGGTACCCAAGTGGTAGATTTATGGGCAAGGGTGATCGCAAGGCTAGGGATCTCGAGGTAACACAGGAGACACAAGGTTTATACAGGTTCAGGAGGCCGGGAGGCACAAACCCTACGTCCTGTGTTCGGTGGTGTCTTGTATTGATGAACTCGTCAAAGCTCTGGAGCAATGGCGAACCGGTGGGTGGTTACAATGGGCGAGGAACAGATGAGATGCCCTCATGGGATTGACCTAGGCCGCCTTATATAGGCTGACGGCCTAGGGTTACAAGTCGGTTGAGATCTAATCCTACCGGCTTACAGTTAGGAAAGCAATCCGAGTCGGTTACAACACAATATCCAAGATATCCGGGCGCGATTTGCCAGCTGGGTCGCGCATATCTCGCATGATCCGGGTGTCGCGCTGCACGCCTTGCGGGCTAAGTCTTCGTAGTCTTATCCGGCAAGTTCAGGCTGTCTTGTGGGCCGGGCCATGAGTCGGCCCACATTGGTGTCAGACGTGGGCCCAAGCCGAGCGTTATCCTGGTCGGTGAGGGCCCCCCAAGTACCAATATCCCACAAGTCCCGAGCAACGTGCAAGCACGTGGAGAGTTGTCGATGAAGAGGCGAGGCCATCGTAAATGGTTGAAGCATCTTGATCACCAGGCCGACACAAGGGTGTGCGGTGTTGATTAAAAATCGGGGCTAATCTTGATCAGGCCCGCGTGGCTGGGTGCCAGCTGGTGGCCGAGTCGGACTCCTGAAGGTGCCGAGTCACTTCGAGAAAAAATGACCTGACTTGTCAGGGCATATGGAGAACGACTGAAAGGAGCTCTCCATATGGAGTAGTCCCCGCGCATTGGTGTGATTAGTATAATCAGGCCAATGATCAAAAAAGAAAAATTAATCCAAGCCCACAAGTGTTGGGCCGCCGAAAGGATAAGGACGCCAAATCATCCAGGCAGGTCAAGCCATAAATAGGGATCCCGTGAATCAAGCATGCATGCATGCGCAACGGACAAAAAACTGCCGAAGGCTGTAAAGGCGGTCAAGCACGTCGGGGCGCGGAATTGGCGTGATCTAGAAATCACGCGCCGCATAGTAAATATGGCCCGTGCATGCAGTGCCGTGGGGACTATAAATAGGGTTGTGTTCGTCTTGAAGATTACCATTCAAGTGTATCAGATGGGTAGTTGAGGACCCAATGTGTCCGAGGACCGGTGGATGGTCGCTTCCCGGTGTGATGAGTGATTGACAACGTGGTGTGGATTGACGTCTCCCTTGGCTCAAGTATTGCAGGTGTAGAATGCGGCTTGGTTGCATTGGTGCAGGTGAAGAACAGGCGCGAAAGGTCTTAGCCATGGCGGCCTCCGGGGAGCGGAGAGACAAGTAGGCTTGGTTCGAGGGACCCGATGGCCGGTGGATCAAGTGCGGTTCACATGCTGGCAAGAACGAGCAAGGGGACGTGGTTCCGGTGCGAGGTAGCGGCTCACAACCGAAGCTCATACACGGATGAGAAGCCGGCGCAAGGTGGCGGCTAACAACCGAAGTTTGCGCGCGGGGTTTGGTGATTTGGCCACAAAATCATCGGTGGACGGTTTCCCTTGGTTTGGGCCTCAAAACCAAGGACCGAGGACTCGACGAGGCGAACTTGGGCAGCTGGGCCGAGTGGGCTGACAGGGGCGGTTTAACCGCCCCCCAGGGCCGGTTTAACCACCCCCCTGGGCTGGCCCAAGAACGGCGTCGAGGAGCTTCGATCCGGAGGACACGCGGCATGACTGCAAGGCTTGCGTCGGAGGGAAGCTAGCTTGCAGTGGAAGGTGCCCGAGCCGGAAAATATCTGAGATCAAAATGTCAAATTTGCCCCTGAGGGGTATGTATCACTTAGGGGTAGTTTAGTCTTTAGAGCACCACCACTTGGACTACTAATAGGCCCCTTCTGGGCTGGTGGCTGCCACCTCTCTAGTTATCTCTTTAGGTTTTCCTTTGAACTAGTTTTCCCTTCATCCTCTCCACCTAGAACTACTTCGAATCTTTCTTAGTTTTGTATAGGTGAATTCATGGTTATGTGATGGAGTTTGTGCTGCTCATCTTTGTGCCATGATTTGATTTCCCGAGCTCCCTTTCCTTTTTCTATTTTCGTGGGTATTTTCGGAGCTATTTTTGGGGGATTTTCGTTCTTCTTGTTCTAGGGCGTTTTCTCTCGGATTTCTTTGGGGGATTCACGTATGAGTGCCTTGTGCCTCTTTTGCAAGTGATCCTTTGCCCCCAAACGCTGGGAATCGCTCTGGATTTGAGATTTTCGGGATGAACTCGAGGTCATGGTGTTCTTCGCGAGATCTGCGATTCCGGGAGTTGTACTGAGTTAGAGGCTGAGATCTTTTGGGAAAACACTCCACTGGAGGTCTAGATCATCTGACCAAAATCTCGCCTCAAGAGCTCAAGCGGTTTGGGAGATCCGCTTTTGTTTTGACTTTTCCCGAGCCACCCAGGCCCGGGCGGTTTAACTGCCCCCCCTGGCCGGTTTAACCGCCCCCCTCTGGGTGTGTTAGATCGAGCCGCGTTTCGGGTCGTTTTGGTGTTCGTTTCGATTGGTTCGAGTTCCGCTGCTCGTTTCTTGTTCCTAGGGTCAGTAGCTTGACAGTGGCTACGTGATCTTGGCAAGATTGCTCTCGGAGGTTTCGGAGTTGTTTTGGGAGAATAGCCGGATCGGTTGGAAAGATTTTTATCGGCTCCCATTCACTCCCCCCCTCTCTGGTCGCCGTTTCGGTCCTTCAATTGGTATCAGAGCCGGTTACGGGTCTTTGCGACTCTAACCAGTCTAAGATCCAAAGATGGCGTACCAAGATCGGGGTTCCGGGCCTCCGCACTTCGATGGGAAGAACTACCCGAACTGGGTTGCGCGTATGGGCGCTTTATTGCGAGGCAAAGGAAAGTTGCTGTGGGATGTGACGAAAGATGAAAACTATGTCAATCCCACCAACTTAGATGCCCAGGATGCAAAGGATAGATTTGAGGCGAATGCTCGAGCTGTTGACTACCTGTTCAGTGCTTTGTCTGCCGAGGAGTTTGAGCGTGTTTTGGGCGAGGACCTAGCTTGCCAGATCTGGCAGAAGCTCAAGGTAGCCCACGGTGATGATAGCCATGTCAAGGCTAGGCTTTTCTCGATGTACAGGAGAGAGTATGAAAATTTTGCTCATTTGCCAGGAGAGTCTGTTGATGCTTTGTTTCAGCAGTTTCACTTCGATTGTCAACAACATGAAAGCCAACATTACCGTGCTCCCATACTCGGATCATGACCGAGCTATCAAGCTCCTGCAAGCACTTGATAGATCCGTGTGGGGTGCCAAGGTTGAGGCGATCATGGAGTCGGCAAACTATGAGACTCTTTCTGTTGATGAGCTTTTCTCGAAGTTGAAGTCTTCCGAGGTCGACAGACAGTTGCTTGCCAAGGCTAAGAGTCCGACTGATCCCCATAGTCTGGCTCTAGTCGGTGGCTCTGGATATGGACATGCTAACACTCCTAGACACTTTGCTTTGTCTTCTCTTGTGTCCCTTCCAGATGAAGAGTATGAGGTGCTGAGCGAGGAGGATCTCGCGTTGCTCACGAGGAGGTTCGAGCGGATGTACCAGAACCGCAAGGGTTCGAGGCGTGCCGGGAGTACGTGCTACAGATGCGGGAAGATGGGCCACTTCATCGCCGAGTGCCCCGAGGAGATCAAGAACGACTACAACCGCAAGCACCGCCCGCGAGACGACCACAAGCACCGTCCCAAGGACGAGTACCGCTCCAAGAACAAGAACAAGGACGAGAGAAGGTCCAAGAACAAGCATGGTGGACACAAGAAGCACAGATCTCGAGCGATGGTGGCTGATGCGAGCGACATCGACACAAGCTCCACCAACACGTCGTCAAGCTCAAGCAGTGAAGATGAGGACCGCGGCCACCGCAAGGAGAAGAAGAGCTTGAACCGCAACTTCAACGGCATCTCCTTCGCCGCCGTCGACTACTGCACCATGGCGCACGACTCCGTGAAGAGCAAGGACGACTCCGACTCCGACTCCGAGGATGAGGTATTGACAGATCCCACCTCTTTGCGTCAGGAGATTGCTAGGCTAGAGCAGTTGGTCGATAACCGCGATGATGTGCTTAGAAAGACCAACAAGGAAAAGAGGGAGTTTAGGTCCTTGCTAGGAGAGTCCAAGGATAGAGTGGCTGAGCTTGAGACCTTGCTTTCTGAGACTGGAAAGAAGGCCATGGAGTTTGAGTCTTTGCTTTGCGAGTCTAGGGAGAGAGCAGCTTCGCTTGAGTCTGAGATTGCTGTTTTGAAAGATGCTCCTCTTGTGTCTGATGAGGTAGAATGCTCGTTCTGTGATGTGCATATTGCTGATCTTGTTGTGCTTAAGGAGAAACACATGACTTGCTTGGATGAACTAGAGGGTGCTAGAGTTGAGCTTGCTGAGTTGAAGTCTAGGTCATCTTTGCTAGGTGCTTGTACTTCTTGTCCTGCTTTGCATGCTCAGTTGCTTGAATCACGCACCATGATTAGTTCACTTGAAGCACAACTTAAATCACCCATTGCGAATTCATGTTCTGCTTGTGATGTTGTTGCATTGAAAAATGTTGAGTTAGAGCAGTGTGTGAATCGCTTGCAAGATGAGAATGATGAGCTGAGACAGTGTTTGGGTTGGTTGTCTGGTCGTGAGCCTCAGCTCAAGATGTTGATTGCGAGTTTCAAGAGAGCTGATGGTTGTGGTCTTGGTTCTGAGAAGGTTGGTGAGAGTAGTGGTGAGAGAGAGAGAGATCCAGAGAGCTCCACCGCAAACATTCCCACAAACCCACCAAAAGCCATTCTCAAGAACACCTTCACACCCAAACCAAACCACCTGCTGAACAAGCTTGACACCACTCCAGATCCTCCCAAGTTTCCACCTAAGTCAGAGAACTTTCAGAGGAGAGTGACCTTTGTGAGGAGTGGGGTTTACCAGCCGAGAGAGAGGGCACAGCCGAGAGAAACCCCAAAGCCAAAGCCAGTCCGCTTCCATTGTGAGCATTGTGGAAGGGATGGACACCTTGAGGAGTTTTGTTGGAGGAAGAAGAGGGAGGTGAGAAGAGAGAAGGAGGTGGGGAACAGGGACAGGTACTACTCTTCTCGTAGTGTGCCTGTGTCTCGTTCACCCTGGCCGAGAGGCGACGCCTTTGTGCGTACAGTTCCTGTGGTTGCTAGTCGTGGTGTTCCAGCTGTTCGTGAGTTTGCTAGGCGGCCTCCGTTTCGCGGTCAGTTTGGTTCAGGGAGGTTCGACCGTAGCTTTGAGGCTAGGAGAGAGTCTAGGCCACGTTTTCCCCCGCGTGGTGCTAGAGGTCCGATGGTGAGAGACGAGAGGGTTTCACGCGGTAGAGTTGATTTTGCTAACCCCTCTTTTGAGCAGATGGCCCGACACTGGTTTGACTCGTTTTGTGCTAACCCCAGTGTCGAGTCATTCGCTCATTCTCGTTCTCGCTTTTGATTGTGCAGGTGGGAGGCTTGGAGAACTTTTGGTTGATGGATTCTGGCTGCTCGAGACATATGACAGGTAATGGTAAGTGGTTCTCCAGTCTCACCCCGGTGGTGTCCAGGCAGTACATCACTTTCGGGGATAAGGGTAGAGGTAGAGTGTTGTCGAGGGTGCTATTCAGGTGAGCGACACTTTCATGTTGAAGCGGGTTGCTCTTGTCAAGAATCTTGGTTTCAATTTGCTCTCAGTTTCTCAGCTTCTTGATGAGGGTTATGAGGTTCGTTTTAAGCGTGGTGATTCGAAAATTCTTGATTCTCGAGGTGACCTTGTGTGTATGATCATTCCTGAGGGACAGATTTTTCGTGCTGATTTTTCTCGATCTTTTGGTCCTTCACGGTGTTTGATCGCTGGTACTTCTTCTGAGCTTTGGAAGTGGCATAGGAGATTGGGTCATGTGAGCTTTGATCTACTCACACGCTTGAGTGCTCTTGACCTTATCCGAGGATTGCCCAAGCTCAAGTTCGAGAAAGATTTGGTTTGTGCACCTTGTAGACATGGAAAAATGGTTGCTGCTTCCCACCCACCTTTGACAGATGTTATGACTGAGCGTCCAGGGGAGCTTTTGCACATGGACTTGGTTGGCCCCGCTCGAGTTCGTTCAGTTGGTGGGAAGTGGTATGTTCTTGTGGTTGTTGATGACTTTTCTCGGTATGCTTGGGTGTTCTTTCTGGCGTCGAAGGATGAGACATTTGATTTTGTTCGAGATCTGATTTTGAGGTTGAAAAACGAGAGTAATGGTGGTGCCATGAGAGCTATACGTAGCGACAATGGTACGGAATTTAAGAACACTCGTTTTGATGCCTTCTGTCGTGATCTTGGTCTCGAACATCAATACTCTTCGCCATATGTTGCTTGTCAGAATGGTGTTGTTGAGAGAAAGAATAGAACACTTTGTGAGATGGCTAGGACGATGCTAGATGAGCATAGGACTCCTAGGAAGTATTGGGCAGAAGCGGTGAACACAGCTTGCTATGTTTCGAATCGGATTTTCCTTCGTGCTTTCAAGAAGAAAACTTGCTATGAGCTTTTCCATGGTCGTTCCCCCCGTGTGAGTCACTTTCGGGTTTTTGGTTGCAAGTGTTTCATCTTGAAGAAAGGAAATTTGGACAAGTTTGAGTCTCGTTCGATGGATGGAATTTTTCTTGGTTATGCTAATCACTCTCGAGCATATCGTGTGCTCAATCTTGAAACTAACCAAATCATGGAGACTTGCGAAGTCACCTTCGACGAGACCATTCCAGTGTAGCTCTTCTGCTTTTGAGTGTGCAGGTGATGATGACTTGGGACAGCCCATCTTTGAGGAAGAACAGCCTGATGATGAAGATGATGAGGAATTTCAGGCACCGTGTGGAGATCGTGTACCTTCTACTTCCACTACTACCACGACGTTCGACGACGGCCCTTCTGCTACACCTTCGTCGAGTCGCGCTCCAGATCGAGTTCAAGTGGAAGCTGATGTTGAGGGGGAGGCAATCTCGAGGCGAGAAGCTCCCCGGCTGGTACAGAGGGATCATCCACCTTCGAAGATCATCGGGAACATGGATGAACGCACTACACGGTCGAGGTCACAGAACATCTCTCATTATGCTCATTCTGCTTTTGTCGCGTCTTTTGAGCCCAAAAATGTTGGACACGCTTTATCTGATTCTGATTGGGTCAATGCCATGCATGAAGAGCTTGAAAACTTTGAGAGAAATCAGGTGTGGAAGTTAGTAGAACCACCTCCAAATTGCCATCCCATAGGAACCAAGTGGGTGTTCAAGAACAAGAGGGATGAGAGTGGTGAGATTGTGAGAAACAAAGCGAGGTTGGTTGCTCAGGGGTTTTCGCAGCAGGAGGGGATAGATTATGAGGAGACATTTGCTCCTGTTGCCCGTTTGGAGGCAATTCGGATCCTTCTAGCATTTGCAGTTGCTAAAGGGTTCAAATTGTACCAAATGGATGTGAAGAGTGCCTTCTTGAATGGGGTGATCGAGGAAGAAGTGTATGTGAGGCAGCCCCCGGGTTTTGAGAGTGAGAGATACCCACACCGAGTGTACAAACTCCACCGAGCTTTATATGGCCTAAAGCAAGCACCCAGAGCGTGGTATGGCAGGTTGAGAGGGTTCTTGCTTAGCAAGGGGTTTGTGATGGGGAAGGTTGATAAGACGCTCTTCTTGCTGAGAAATGGCAATGATCTTTTAATCGTTCAGATTTACGTGGATGATATCATTTTTGGTGGCTCTTCTCATGATCTTGTTGCCATGTTTGCAGACGATATGAGCAGGGAATTTGAGATGTCGATGATGGGAGAGTTGCAGTTCTTTCTCGGGCTGCAGATCAAGCAAACCAAGGATGGGACATTCGTACACCAAAGCAAGTACACCAAGGACATTCTCAAGAAATTCGACATGAGCGACTCCAAGCCGATGACTACGCCGATGAGTACGACTGCAGCTTTGGATGCGGATGAGGACGGAGAACCAGTGGACCAGAAGGAGTACCGGAGCATGATCGGCTCCCTCCTCTACTTGACGGTGACGAGGCCGGACATACAGTTCAGCGTGTGTCTGTGCGCTCGTTTTCAGGCTTCACCGAGGACTTCACATCGTCAGGCCGTCAAGAGGATTTTCAGGTATCTCAAGTTTACTCTTGAGCTGGGTCTTTGGTATTCTGCCGATTCCACTCTTGCACTTCATGGCTTTTCTGATGCGGATTTTGCTGGATGTTGTGTTGATCGCAAGTCTACTTCTGGTCAGTGTCAGTTTCTTGGTTCGTCTCTTGTGTCTTGTTCTTCTCGCAAGCAGTCTAGTGTAGCCCAATCCACCACAGAGGCCGAGTATGTTGCTGCTGCTAGCTGCTGTTCTCAGTTGCTTTGGATCACATACACCTTGAGAGATTTTGGCTTAAACATGTCCCATGTTCCACTTCTTTGTGATAGCACCAGTGCCATAAGCGTAGCCAAAAATCCCATGCTTCATTCCAAAACCAAACACATAGAAGTGAGGTACCACTTTCTGAGAGATCATGTGGAGAAAGGAGATATTGAGCTTGCCCACGTTTCTACCCAAAACCAGCTCGCAGACATTTTCACTAAGCCACTTGACCAAGTTACCTTCACCCGCTTGCGAGGAGAACTTGGTGTGTGTGCGGTTTTCTGAGCTGAGTTTTGGAGGCTTCTCTTGTAGCATATGTATACTGTTGTACCATCTTTGTATCTTGATGTATATTTTCTCGCTTTTGTATCTTGATTTCATCTTTTGTATCATATCTTAGGATGAGCTTCTCCTATATGCAGTGATTGGTACAACTTGCTACATTTTAGAGTTTAGGCAGGCTGGCTAGGGATAGCTTGTATGGATGGCTATGCTCTTGATGGTTTTGATATATATTCTGTTGAGATAAACTTCTACACCCATGAGTAAATGCCTGTGCATGTCTTGTTTGAGCCGAAATGGCTATATCTGGCTTAAGATCATTTTAGGGTGTGATATTCTTTTCAATTGGGTCAAAGACCTTTGTCATTGTAAATGTTTAGCCCATGCTTTATCTTGCGGAGGAGCATAAGCTTCTTTCTGTCGCAAAGACATTTCATGTACCATGCTTAACTTGAAAAACTTGAAAAATGAGATGTCTATGCATGAAAGAAGAAAGATGAGAAAAAGAAATATTTGCTGAATTTATGCTCATGTCTCTATGCTTTCACCATTGCACACACTTGCACACATGGGTGCTAAGCAGTTGCATGTTGTTTGCCGGAGAAGTCTCCCATGAGAAGTGAAGACATGGCTCCGTGCTTTGACATGACATGAGGTAGAACTTGGGCGTTTATGATGATCTTTTGTCAAGAATGCTTGTCCTTTCATGATTTTGGTGAGATGAAGTTTATTTTTGCTTAAACAATCCATGCTTAGGACTTTGCTCATGCGGTGACATTTTTGATAAAAATCCACAATTTGCTCATGGCTTTGTCAATTGGATATATGTCTTCACCTTCTTGATGGCAATGCCCGTGTGACATGATGAACTATCTAGTTTGCCTCCTCTCTAACTTGTAGCATTTTGTATTGCTCATTGTATATTTGAGAAGCTTGTAGTTGCATTTTGTACATTTTGCCTTGATGTGTGCATTGTCAACAAGGGGGAGAATTTCTGGAGCATTTGGCAAGGGGGAGTTGTTGCTGAATTTAGAAGAAAGCATTTGCTCTAGATTTTGCCAGATTTGAGTGAGAGATTGAAAGTTTTGCCCAAATGTGGTTTTCTGAAAATTTGTGAAGTTTCTGAGAGTTTGATCATTGGAAAATCTTGCTGGGCACATGTGGAAGGTTTTCAAGTTGGAACGGCATCGTTGCGAGTTGGTTTGTGAAATTTTGGCTCTTTTATTTGGCAAGGGGGAGTTGTTGCTGAATTTAGAAGAAAGCATTTGCTCTAGATTTTGCCGGATTTGAGTGAGAGATTGAAAGTTTTGCCCAAATGTGGTTTTCTGAAAATTTGTGAAGTTTCTGAGAGTTTGATCATTGGAAAATCTTGCTGGGCACATGTGGAAGGTTTTCAAGTTGGAACGGCATCGTTGCGAGTTGGTTTGTGAAATTTTGGCTCTTTTCACTTTGGTCATTTGCCAGGGGCGGTTTAACCCCCCCTGGGCGGTTTAACCGCCCCTATGCTGAGAGCACACAGTTTGTGGAGATTTGAGCCATTTTCGAGTGTTTTTCGCACGCACAAGTTCACTTGTTCAGGGGGAGTTGCATCTTTGCAGGGGGAGTGCTTTGAGAGTCCTGAAAAGTGAGTTGGAGGATTTGAAGTTTGTGATTTGTGCTTTGTGCTTTTGCTCTTTTGCCGATGGTGTTGAGCCCTTTAGCTTCTTCTTGAAGGGTCGGTGTTTCTGGAGCTTTCTCTTGCAGAGTGACTTTGTTCTTGGCTTGTTCTTGCTTTTAGTCACTTGCTTGAGTCTTGTTTTCGATTTCTTTTATATTTTCTTCATATCGATTGGTTACTATGTGTGTGTTGTCAATGCACTCATCAAGGGGGAGATTGAGGACCCAGTGTGTCCGAGGACCGGTGGATGGTCGCTTCCCGGTGTGATGAGTGATTGACAACGTGGTGTGGATTGACGTCTCCCTTGGCTCAAGTATTGCAGGTGTAGAATGCGGCTTGGTTGCATTGGTGCAGGTGAAGAACAGGCGCGAAAGGTCTTAGCCATGGCGGCCTCCGAGGAGCGGAGAGACAAGTAGGCTTGGTTCGAGGAACCCGATGGCCGGTGGATCAAGTGCGGTTCACATGCTGGCAAGAACGAGCAAGGGGACGTGGTTCCGGTGCGAGGTAGCGGCTCACAACCGAAGCTCGTACGCGGACGAGAAGCCGGCGCAAGGTGGCGGCTAACAACCGAAGTTTGCGCGCGGGGTTTGGTGATTGGCCACAAAATCATCGGTGGACAGTTTCCCTTGGTTTGGGCCTCAAAACCAAGGACCGAGGACTCGACGAGGCGAACTTGGGAAGCTGGGCCGAGTGGGCTGACAGGGGCGGTTTAACCGCCCCCCTGGGCTGGCCCAAGAACGGCGTCGAGGAGCTTCGATCCGGAGGACACGCGGCGTGACTGCAAGGCTTGCGTCGGAGGGAAGCTAGCTTGCAGTGGAAGGTGCCCGAGCCGGAAAATATCTGAGATCAAAATGTCAAATTTGCCCCTGAGGGGTATGTATCACTTAGGGGTAGTTTAGTCTTTAGAGCACCACCACTTGGACTACTAATAGGCCCCTTCAGGGCTGGTGGCTGCCACCTCTCTAGTTATCTCTTTAGGTTTTCCTTTGAACTAGTTTTCCTTTCATCCCCTCCACCTAGAACTACTTCGAATCTTTCTTAGTTTTGTATAGGTGAATTCATGGTTATGTGATGGAGTTTGTGCTGCTCATCTTTGTGCCATGATTTGATTTCCCGAGCTTCCTTTCCTTTTTCTATTTTCGTGTTTATTTTTGGAGCTATTTTTTGGGGATTTTTGTTCTTCTTGTTCTAGGGCGTTTTCTCTCGGATTTCTTTGGGGGATTCACGTATGAGTGCCTTGTGCCTCTTTTGCTGGTGATCCTTTGCCCCCAAAGGCCGGGAATCGCTCTGGATTTGAGATTTTCGGGATGAACTCGAGGTCATGGTGTTCTTCACGAGATCTGCGATTCCGGGAGTGGTACTAAGTTAGAGGCCGAGATCTTTTGGGAAAACACTCCACTGGAGGTCTAGATCATCTGACCAAAATCTCGCCTCAAGAGCTCAAGCGGTTTGGGAGATCCGCTTTTGTTTTGACTTTTCCCCGAGCCACCCAGGCCCGGGCGGTTTAACCGCCCCCCTGGCCGGTTTAACCGCCCCCCTCTGGGTGTGTTAGATCGAGCCGCGTTTCGGGTCGTTTTGGTGTTCGTTTCGATTGGTTCGAGTTCCGCTGCTCGTTTCTTGTTCCTAGGGTCAGTAGCTTGACAGTGGCTACGTGATCTTGGCAAGATTGCTCTCGGAGGTTTCGGAGTTGTTTTGGGAGAATAGCCGGATCGGTTGGAAAGATTTTTTATCGGCTCCCATTCACTCCTCCCTCTCTGGTCGCCGTTTCGGTCCTTCAGTAGTAGTCAGGCGAAAATATTATACGGGACAGGAGAGGTGGTCTGGCCACCAGAGAGGAAGATGAGCGCTGGGTCTCCATGGTGCTAGAAGAAAGCTTGCAAGCGGAGGGAGGAAAGGCCAAACAGCTGGTGGCCCTGAACCTGCTGTAGGCGAAGCAGGCGGCGCAGGAGCTGCTCACATCAGAGCATCGTCGGTGCCGTGAGAAATCTGAATACGCTACCAGCCTTCTACTTCCCTTTCGCAAAAACATCAGTGGCTGTCCGGATGCTACAAGAATGCTTGCGATGAGGTCGTGTGGACCAAATTGTCTAGGCATGTAGCAGATGACACATTGGTGTGTATGTATATGCACCAAGTTGGTGCAAATATCTTTGCTTGTTTGTAAGCAGCCGGTAGCCGGCGTACCTTGCAGTACAGACTCCTTGTAGGAGAATTATGTATAACAGTTTCTAAGGAAGTTCCAATAAAAATAAAGCGCCTAGTGCCCGAGTATACGAGGCTAGAATGGTCTCTTTGACGCACCGCAGCGTCCAGTCCCCGAGTATACGAGGCTGGCGTGGTCTCTTGGACGCGTCGAGTGAAAACGAGCGCCCAGTCCCCGAGTATACGAGGCTCGCATGGTCTCTTGGATGCGCCGAGTGAAAACTAGCGCCCAGTCCCCGAGTATACGAGGCTAGCGTGGTCTCTAAGATGCGCTGAGTAAAAATGAGCGCCCAGTCCCCGAGTATACGAGGCTGGCATGGTCTTTGGATGCGCGCGAGTGAAAACGAGCGCCTAGTCCTCGAGTATACAAGGCTGACGTGGTCTCTAGGACACGCCGAGTGAAAACGAGCGCCCAGTCCCCGAGTATACGAGGCTAGCATGGTCTTTCGGATGCGCCGAGTGAAAACGAGCGCCCAGTCCTAGGGATGAAAGCGAAAACGATAATTTTCGTTTACCGGGGCTCGTTTTCGAGGTTTTCTCGCTTTTTTGGTAAAAACGGTAACGATAACGGTAACCGCAAACACGATAACGATTACGGTAAAGAAAATACGATAACGATAACGAAAACGATTTAGGCTCTTACCGATCGTTTTCGCTTTTTACCGTATTTTACCGGTAATTTCCGCTGGTATTATACCGTTTTTTCCACTAAAGCTCACAACATCAATCTGTTTATAACATGAGGCCCAAGTCCAACAGGCAACAGCCCAATACAGCGTACTACCTTCTCTCGGCCTCTCCTCTCAGATATCGACGCCGCCGCCCCCAATTCTTCGATTCGATGCCGACGCCGCACACCACACGGTCGCACGCCCGCACGCACCAACGCTGCCGGCCGCCACCATCTTCTATTCACCTTTGACCTCTGTCCTCTCGATTCCCAACCCCTGACAGCCGACGGTCCTGCAGTCTGCAGATCAGGACGGCCGATGGTCCTGCAGATCAGGGCGCCGGACGCTCCTTTCAACTTCCAGCCGGAGCCATGCATGGTTACAACATGCCCGAGGTTCATCCGTAGGCGGGGCACATGCATGGTTACAATATTTGCAAACATGTTTTAATTATTTGTGAGCTTTTCTTAATGAACTTGGTGCCTGGTGATTATGTCGTGTGAAGTGTATGGACATATGGTTGGTCATGTCGAATGTTTTTTTGTCGTGTAATGTTGTTTCTTGTTATCATTTTTAAAAGAAATGAATTATCGATTCCCGATCGATATCGGCATGTTTTCGATCGAATAGTTTCGTTTCTGATGTTACCGCAATACCGGTGTCGTTTTCGTTTCCAACAATATCATTTTCGATTTCGTTTCTGCCAAAAAAAATTTGAAACTGGAACATTGGTGTGTATGTATATGCACCAAGTTGGTGCAAATATCTTTGCTTGTTTGTAAGCGGCTAGTAGCCGCCGTACTTTGCAGTACAGACTCCTTGTAGGAGATTACGTATAACATTTTCTAAGGAAGTTCCAATAAAAATAAAGCGCCCAGTGCCTGAGTATACGAGGCTAGAATGGTCTCTTGGAGGCGCCGAGTGAGAACGAGCGTCCAGTCCCTGAGTATACGAGGCTGGCGTAGTCTCTTGGACGCGCCGAGTGAAAACGAGTGCCCAGTCCCCGAGTATATGAGGCTCGCATGGTCTCTTGGACGTGCCGAGTGAAAACGAGCGCCCAGTCCCCGAGTATACGAGGCTAGTGTGGTTTCTAAGATGCGCTGAGTCAAAACGAGCTCCCGGTCCCCGAGTGTACGAGGCTGGCATGGTCTTTGGACGCGCCGAGTGAAAACGAGCACCCAGTCCCCGAGTATACGAGGCTGACATGGTCTCTAGGACACGCCGAGTGAAAACGAGCGGCCAGTCCCTGAGTATACGAGGCTGGCATGGTCTTTCGGACGCGCCGAATGAAAACGAGCGCCCAGTCCCCGAGTATACGAGGCTGGCATGCTCTCTTGGATGCGCCGAGTGAAAACAAGCGCCCAGTCCCCGAGTATACGAGGCTGGCATGGTCTCTTGGACGCGCCGACTGAAAATGAAAGACCGATTAGGCGACCAGAGAGGGGGGAGTGAATGGGAGCTGATAAAAATTCTTCTCAAGCGATTCAGCTTTTCCCAACTCAACTCCAAAGCCTCACAAACCGATCTTGCCAAGATCATGTAGCTACTGAGAGGCTACTGACCCTAGGAACAAGATCACAACAGCGGAACACGAATCAATCAAATTGAATACAAATCGAACAAATCCAAACCAAAACAGCTCCTCTTGGGCAAGGGCAGTCAGACCGCCTTGGAGGTGCGGTTGGACCGGCCCTGTTCTGCTCCCAGGTAGGGGCCGTCAGACCACCTAGGCAGGGTGGTTAGACCGGACTGGTCTGGAGCCTCGAGAAAAACCTAAACCGAAAGTCAACTCGTGAATGGATCTTCTAAACGGCTTGAGCTCTAGAGACGAAACTTTGGGTAGATGATATACACTTCAAGTAGAGGCTATACCCCAAAAATCTCGGCCTGTAACTCTCTATAACTCCTGGAATCTCAAATCTAAGGGAAAACACCTCCATCTCGAGTTCATCCGAAAATCTTCAGATCTAGAGCGATTCCCAGCGTTTGGGGGCAAGAGATCACCAAGGAAAGAGGCACAAGGCACTCATGTGTGATTCCCTCAAAGAAATCCGAGAGAAAAATGCCCTAAAAGTCCATGAATGAAAATCCACCAAAAGGACCAAAAATAGCCACGGGATGAACAAAGAAATCACAAAAGAGAGGATGGGCAAGAGCTAAATCTTTCATACATGATGAGGTCAACTTCTTTACAAAGAGACTAGCAATCCTCCCACATCCTACCCTCTTGAAGATTTCCCTTGAAGCACTAGCTAGCCTATAGAGAAAATAGAAAGAAAATCAAAGGAAAAATAAACCAAGCCAAGAGAGATGGCAGCCACCAACCCCAAGGGGGTCTATTATATAGTCCAAATGGTGGTGCTCTAAACGCCCGGTTAGACCGCTCCAGGGTGGCTGACCGACCCCTTGGCCCATCGCGACGCTGAGTCCTCACCCTAGGTTTTTGTGGCCCAAACCAAGGAAAACCACCCAGCTGATGGTCTTTTGGCCAAACCACCAAACCCCGCGTGCAAGCTTCGGTTGTGAACCGCTACCTTGCACCGGCTTCATGTCCGCGTACGAGCTTCGGTCGTGAGCCGCTACCTCGCACCGAAACCACGTTCTCTTACTCGTTCTTGCCACCATGTGTACTGCACTTGATCCATCTGGCCACCGGGTCCCTCAAACCAAGCCTACTTGTCTCTCCACTCCCTGGAGGCCGCCATGGCTAAGACCTTTCGCGCCTGTTCTTCACCTGCACCAATGCAATCAAGCTGCATTCTACACCTGCAATACTTGAGCCAAGGGAAACATCAATCCACACCACGTTGTCAATCACTCATCACACCAGGAAGTGACCATCCACTGGTCCTTGGATACACCCGGTCCTCAATCTCCCCCTTGATGAGTGCATTGACAACACACACACTCAAGATAGGTTTATAAAAAGGAAAACATAAAAGAAATAAAAAACAAAGCTCAAGTGAGTGACATAAAGCAAGAACAAGCCGAGAACAAAGTCACTCACAAGAGAAAGCTCCAGAAAACACCGACCCTTAATAAGAAGCGAAAATGGCTCAACACCATCGGCAAAAGAGCAAGGTACAAAGCACAAAACATAAATCTCCAAAACACTTTTTAGGATATACAAAGCACTCCTCCTGCATTGATGCAAACTCCCCCTGAACAAGTGAAGTTGTGCGTGAGAAAATGTGTCAAAAATGGCTCAAATCCCTCAACTCATGAGCTCACTGCACAGGGGCGGTTGAACCGCCCTGGGCAGTCCCAGCACAAAAGGGCACAAAACGAAGCAAAAAACTTCACACAAAAGCTCACAAACCTCCAAAGGCGTCCAACAAAGTTTTTCCTTCAGAAACCCATCAGAATCTCTCCCCATTCATCACAAACTCTCCCCCTTGTTGACAATGCACAAATCAAGGTGAGAATGCAAAAAAAATGCAACTACAAGCTTCTCAAATATACAATGAGCAATACAAAATGCTACAAATTAGGGAAAAAGCAAGCTAGATAGTTCATCGTGTCACACGGGCATTGCCATCAAGAAGGTAACGACATATAGCCAATCGACAAAGCCATGATCAATTTGTTCAAATTTGTCAAAAATGTCACCACATGAGCAAAGTCCTAAACATGGATTGTTCAAGCAAAAATGAACTTCATCTCATCAAGGTTATGAAAGGACAAGAGTTCTCAACAAAAGATTATTACAAACGCCCAAGTTTTATCTCATGTCATGTCAAAGCACGGAGCCATGTGTTCACTTCTCAAGGGAGACTTCTCCGGCAAACATCATGCAACCGTTAAGCACCCATGTGTGCAAGTGTGTGCAATGGTGAAAGCATAGAGACATGAGCATAAATATTCTTCAAATGTATCTTTTTCTTATATTTCTTCTTTCATGCAAAGGCATTTACTCATGGGTGAAAAGAGTTTAAGTTCAATTTGTCATTTTACTTCAAAAATTGACTATCTCAATAGAATATATATCAAAACCATCAAGAGCATAGCCAATCATCAACCGATCCCTAGCAAACCTGCCTAAACTCTAAGATGTAGCAAGTTGTAGCAATCAATGCATATAGGAGAAGCTCATCCTAAGATATGATACAAATGCAGCATGATATATCACAAGAAACTATACATCAAGATACAAAGATGAAAAAGGTACATCAAGATAGACTAGTATACATATGCTACAACAAAGTCTCCAAAACTCAGCTCAGAAAGGCGAACACACACCAAGTTCTCCTCGCAAGCGTGTGAAGGTAACTTGGTCAAGTGGTTTTGTGAAAATGTATGCAAGCTGGTTTTGGGTAGACACATGAGCAAGCTCAATATCTCCTTTCTCCACATGATCTCTCAAAAAGTGGTATCTCACTTCTATGTGCTTGGTTTTGGAATGGAGCACAAGATTTTTTGCTACGCTTATGGCACTGGTGCTATCACAAAGAAGTGGTACACTGGACAAATCTAAGCCAAAGTCTCTCAAGGTGCAGGTGATCCAAAGCAGCTGGGAACAACAGCTAGTGGCAGCAACATACTCGGCTTCTGTGGTGGATTGGGCTACACTGGACTGCTTGCGAGAAGACCAAGACACAAGGGACGAACAAAGAAACTGACCCTGTCCAGAAGTAGATTTGCGATCCACACGACACCCAGCAAAATCCGCATCAGAATAACCATGGAGGGCAAGTGAAGAAGCAGCAGAATACCAAAGACCCAACTCAGGAGTATATTTGAGATACCTGAAAATCCTCTTGACGGCCTGCCGATGTGAAGTCCTTGGTGAAGCCTGAAAACCAGCGCATAGACACACGCTGAACTGTATGTCCGGCCTCGTCGCCGTCAAGTAAAGGAGGGAGCCGATCATGCTCCGGTACTCCTTCTGGTCCACTGGTTCTCCGTCCTCATCCGCATCCAAGGCTGTAGCCGTACTCATCAGAGTGGTCATCGGCTTAGAGTCGCTCATGTCAAACTTCTTGAGAATGTCCTTTGTGTACTTGCTTTAGTGCATGAACGTCCCGTACTTGTGTTGCTTGATCTGCAGCCCGAGAAAGAACTGCAACTCTCCCATCATAGACATCTCAAATTCCCTGCTCATATCATCTGCAAACTTGGCAACAAGATTGTGAGACGAGCCACCAAAAATGATATCATCCACGTATATCTGAACGATTAAAAGATCATTGCCATGCCTCAACAAGAAGAGTGTCTTGTCAACCTTTCCCATCTCAAACCCCTTGCTAAGCAAGAACCCCCTCAACCTGCCATACCACGCTCTGGGTGCTTGCTTTAGGCCATATAATGCTCGGTGGAGTTTGAACACTCGGTGTGGGTACCTCTAACTCTCAAACCCAGGGGGTTGCCTCACATACACTTCTTCCTCGATCACCCATTCAAAAAGGCACTCTTCACGTCCATTTGGTACAATTTGAAACCCTTTAGCAACTGTAAATGCTAGAAGGATCAAATTGCCTCCAAACGGGCAACAGGAGCAAATGTCTACTCATAATCTATCCCCTCCTGCTGCGAAAACCCCTGAGCAACCAACCTCGCCTTGTTTTTCACTATCTCTCCATCCTCACCCCTCTTGTTCTTGAAAACCCACTTGGTTCCTATGGATGGCAATTTGGAGGTGGTTCAACTAACTCCCACACATGGTTTCTCTCGAAGTTTCCAAGCTCTTCATGCATACATTGACCCAATCAGAATCAGATAAAGCGTGTCCAACATTTTTGGGCTCAAAAGACGCAACAAAAGTAGAATGAGCGAAATGGGAGATGTTTTGTGACCTTGACCGTGTAGTGCGTTCATCTAAATCACCTATGATCCTTGAAGAGGGATGATCCTTCTGTACCCGTCGGGGAGCTTCTTGCCTCGAGATTGCCTCCCCCTCAACAGCAGCTTCCACTTGAGCTTGATCATGAGCGCGACTCGACGAAGGGGTAGCAGAGGGGCCGTCGTCGAAAGTCATGGTAGTAGTGGAAGTAGAGGGTACAAGATTTCCATTCTATGCACGACCTTTTTCATCATCTTCCTCATCATCATGTTCTTCCTCAAAGATAGACTGTCCCAACTCCTCGTCACCTGCACACTCAAAGACAGAAGAACTACACAGAATGGTCTCGTCGAAAGTGACTTCGCAAGTCTCCATGATTTGGTTAGTTTCAAGATTGAGCACACGATATGCTCGGGAGTGATTAGCATAACCAAGAAAAATTCCATCCATCGAACGAGACTCGAACTTGTCAAGATTTCCTTTCTTAAGAATGAAACACTTGCAACCAAACACCCGGAAATGACTCACACGTGGAGTACGACCGTGGAAAAGCTCATAGCAATTTTTCTTCGTGAAAGCACGAAGGAAAATACGATTTGACACATAACAAGCTATATTTACTGCCTCTGCCCAATATTTTCTAGGAGTCCTGTGCTCATCTAGCATCGTCCTTGCCATCTCACAAAGAATCCGATTCTTCCTCTCAACCACACCATTTTGGCAAGCAACATATGGTGACGAATATTGGTGTTCAAGACCAAGATCACGACAAAAGGCATCAAAACGAGTGTTCTTAAATTCTGTACCATTGTCACTGCGTATAGCTCTCATGGCGCCACCATTACTCTCGTTTTTCAACCTCAAAATCAGATCTTGAACAAAATCAAAAGTCTCATCCTTAGACGCCAAGAAAAAACACCCAAGCATAGCGAGAATAGTCGTCCACCACAACAAGAACATACCACTTCCCACTGACTGAGCGAACGCGAGCTGGACCAACCAAGTCCATATGCAAAAGCTCCCAAGACGCTCAGTCATCACCTCAGTCAAAGGTGGGTGAGAAGAAGTGACCATCTTACCATGCCTACAGGTGCACACACCAAATCTTTCTCAAACTTGAGCTTGGGCAATCATCGGATAAGGTCAAGAGCACTCAAGCGGGTGAGTAAATCAAAGCTCACATGAACCAATCTCCTATGCCACCTCTAGAGCTCAGAAGAAGTACCGGCAATCAAACAACGAGAAGGACCAAATGATCGAGAAAAATCAGCACGAAAAATCTGACCCTCGGAAATAATCATGCATACAAGATCACCTCGAGGATCAAGAATCCGAGAATCTCCACTCTTAAACCAAACCTCATAACCCTCATCAAGAAGCTGAGAAAATGAAAGCAAATTGAAACCAAGATCTTGATAAGAGCCACCCGTTTCAACACAAAGCTGTCACTCACCTGAATAGCACCCTCAGACAACACTCTACCTTTACCCTTGTCCACGAAATTGATGTACTGCTAGGACACCACTGTTGACGGCCATTATAACCCCGTAGCGACCGTCAACATTTCGGTAAAATGAGGATGATCATACCATATTCCATACATAAAAGTATTTTTACTGACAAATTCCGCAAGTTTTGGATGAGTTGTGCTTGCAGGATGAACCAGGAGAAACAAGGGCCAAACCTGGCACAGAGCCAGGCCGGCCGGCCTAAGCCAGGCCGACCGGCCTCCCCTGGCCAGGTCTGGCCACGTCATTGATCCACAAGCCATGCCAAGTGCCCAGGATGATCAAGAACCGTGCAAACAACGTCGGTTTGATCCAAGGACCCGGAAGGCCTAGAGGTGAAAGCACATGGATTGAAGGGCCCACATCCTAGGATTCTCGGACAAGCTTCAACTAAACGCAACTGTTACCGACCTTGGGAGAGCATCAGGACCGTTCCTGCAGAGGACGGTGCCAAGTGGCACCAGGGCCAGGCCGGCCGGCCTAGCCCAGGCCGACCGGCCTCCCTCTGTGGCCGCAACGTCTCCTCCTTCGCGTGAAGCTTAAGCAGAGCCTTGGCGTGCTAATGACACTGACATCCACCCCTGGAGGCTATAAAAGGAAGCTCATCCACCTTGGGAAGACACACACCACATATCTCAAGTCTTTACTTGAAGGGAGCTCTAGTATCTTTTCATTTCTTAGATTAGGATTAGAGTTGGGAGTAGAGTCGAGTCGAGCTTAGCTCGGATCTTCGGAGTCTTCGGAGTTCTGGTAAAGCTCTTGTATCCTTTCCTTCTTTTGAAGAGTTTATTTATACAATTACTTTCTTACTTCAGAGCTTAAGTTATCTTTTATATTTCTCTCTTGCTCTTCTTTAAGAGTAAAGATCTTGCTCTCTTTAGAGCAAAGTCCTATCCCCTTTAGTTTTAGTGTAGAGTTTAGTTTAGCTCTACCGGGTTTTATCTCGCGGGTTTGCTCGCCTTGACCGGGCCGTAAGACGCCTTAGGGAAGACGAGGATTTCTCTTGACAGGCCTCAAGAGAAATCTTAATCATCGAGTGCAGACGTGGTGTCTGGCTTGTTGATTAACTAGGAAGTGTGTTGCACCCCACGGAACTGCAGTGGTAGGCGGCAGGTGGTGACAGCCCTGTCCGTCCTTCGTAGTCCACCACGTTCGGGTGTATTCATAACAGTAGTGCTGAGCCCGGAGAACCCCCTCTCTCACCCCGTTCTGAGGTTCTCCCGTTCTAGCCGTCGAAGCGAGCTCTGTTCCTGGTATCTAAGCTAGGGTCTAGGCTAAGGCTAGAGTGCCTTTTGCTCTGAGTTAGAAAGAGTCTAGGTCCGATATCTCCCAACGTCTTTCCTTTTCTTTAGAAATAGGTGCTCCGTGTGTCGCTGGTCTTTCAGACCTTCTATCCGGTCATTAACTTGACCATTATCCAACCAAACTTAGAGTTTGTGCCCCTGGGTTTGTGGCTTGATATTTCTGGCAAGATATATCATTTCATTCTTCAATACACTTAACCATCTGCTTCCCTGCGGAAATATAAATACGATACCCTGGGGTAACTC
This sequence comes from Urochloa ruziziensis, assembly GCA_015476505.1. Classification (NCBI taxonomy): domain Eukaryota; kingdom Viridiplantae; phylum Streptophyta; class Magnoliopsida; order Poales; family Poaceae; genus Urochloa; species Urochloa ruziziensis. The sequence goes on from CM027118.1 coordinate 33,155,613, forward strand.
CCGAGGTGAAGTGCTACAACGAGATATATTCTATGCGCTTGCAGAATTCATTTTGCATACAACGACATATATCTACGCGCTCTTGAGCGTTGCTAAAACGTGACGCTAAGGAGTGCCAACAACCACCGGGGTGAGGCTGGAGAACCACTTCCTATCTCCGGTCATGTGCCGTGAACAACCAAAGTCCATCAACCAAAAGTTCCCCATGCCTCCCACCTACACAATAAAAAATGAGAACGAGAATGAGCGAACGACTCGACACTGGGGTTAGCACAAAAAGAGTTAAACCAGTGTCGGGCCATCTGCTCAAAAGAGGGGTAGCAAAATCAACGTTACTCCGTGAAACCCTCTCGTATCTTACCGTCGGACCTCTAGCACCACGCGGGGGAAAACGCGGCCTAGACTCTCTCCTCGCCTCAAAGCTACGGTCGAACCTCCCTGTACCAAACTGACCACGAACAGGAGGTCGCCTAGCAAACCCACCACGAGCTGGAACACTACGACCACCCAAAGAAGGAACCGAACGAACAAAGACCTCTCTCCTAGGCAAGGGTGAACGAGACACAGGCACATTACGGGATGAGTAGTACCTGTCCCTGTTACCCAACTCCTTCTCTCATCTCACCTCTCTCTTCTTCCTCCAGCAAAACTCCTCAATGTGTCCATCCCTTCCAAAATGATCACAATGGAAGCGGACTGGCTTTGGCTTTGGGGTTTCTCTCGGCTCAGGCTTCTCTCTTCTGATAAACCCCACTCCTCACAATGGTCACTCTCTTCTGGAAGTTGTTGTCTTTGGGGGAAACTTGGGAGGATCAGGAGTGGTGTCAAGCTTGTTTAGCAGGTGATTCGGTTTGGGTGTGAGGACCAGGTGTGTCCGAGGACCGAGTGGATGGTCGCTTCCTAGTGTGATGAGTGATTGACAACGTTGTGTGGACTGACGTTTGCCTTGGCTTAAGTATTGCAGGTGTAGGATGCGGCCTGATTGCATTGGTGCAGGTGAAGAACAAGCGCGAAAGGTCTTAGCCATGGTGGCCTCCGAGGTATGGAGAGACAAGTAGGCTTGTTCGAGGGACCCGGTGGCCAGATGGATCAAGTGCGGTTCACATTGTGCAAGAACAAAAGCAAGGCAACATGGTTCCGGTGCAAGGTGGTATGCGGACAAGAAGCCGGTACAAGGTGGCAGCTAACAACTGAAGCTTGTACGCGGGGTTTGGTGGTTTGGCCACAAAACCATCAGGAGGAGCCGGTACAAGGTAGCAGCTAACAACTGAAGCTTGTACGCGGGGTTTGGTGGTTTGGCCACAAAACCATCAGGTGGACGGGTTCGGTGCGGCCGGACGCCGTCGAGTCGGAGGACAAGTGGCACCATCGCGAAGCTTGCGTCGAGGCGAAGTAGAGTCGTGAAGGCGCCGGGTCCGTCCGATGCTTCAGGAAAAATCTGGACGGTTTTACCCCTGGAGGGTATTTGGGGTGTTCACTTAATGGAGGGCGTTCTGGACATTTGCAGGACGCCTATATATATGTGGAGGTGCTGTTGTGTGCAGCTATCTCTTGGCTAGTTGGGTGGTGGGCATCTCATTTGTTGAGTGGGAGGCCTTTTCTAGGGTTTGAGAGGGAAAGAGATGAGTGGATCTTTGATTTGATCTTTTTGCTATCCTAACTTTGTTTGTGCTAGTGATTGGCTTGTAATCATACATGGTGAAGTAATCCAAACTTCAATTTCGTGCGAAATCTTTTGTTCCCTCAAGAATCTGCGTTTTTCTTTTTCGGGATTTTCGGAGGTATTTTCGGTGAATTTTCGTTTTTCGCGATTGGCCGAGAAATTCGTGAAATTTGTTGTGGGCTTTTGTTGCTAGGACCTATGTGAGCATCTATAGTGTGATTGCCTCTTGAATCCCTCACGAATTTGGCTTGGATTTGAACTTTTCCCCAAAACCACGGTCTTATGTAGGTGCTCGGTTTTCTCCTCAATTTGCAACGGATTCTTGATCTTTTCGAAATCTTCTTAGTGGATCTGAGAGCCCTCGAGATTGTGATTCTATGGCTCAAAAATCATCTCGAATCATTGTGCACTGAGGGAGATCATTACACTTGAAAGTCGGCGTGTTCTTCGTGTTCTTGCCCTTCTCTGTTCTGTTCGTGTGCAGGGCAAGAGCATCGGGCGAGCCTCGGGTGCAGGCGGCGAGGCGGTCAACGCTGCAAGCGAGGCAGGCTCGCGTGCGGCCCAGGCAGGGGCGCAGCGTGCAGCCCAGCGCGTGGGCGTGCGGCAGTGGCCCGGCAGGCGCGGCGGCCCAGCGCTGCACGCAGCAGCTCGGCCCACATGCGCGAGCGAGCGGCCCAAGCAAGCGGCAGCATGCGGTCCAGCTCCCAGCACACTGCACACAGGCTAGCGTGCAGGTCCAGGCAGCAGGCCGTGCGCAGCACGCAGCCCAGCACGGTGAGATTCTGAGCTTGTTCTTTTCTCTCCTCCAGTAAGTAAGCAGCAAGGAAGTTTGTCAGTTCTTTGATTCTGATTAGCAAGTCGGCATAAATTTAATTCTTCTGAGACGTCATTTTCAATCTCCAGTGATTCAACTGTTGGCTTCAAATTTTATTCCTTGCCCGCATGCTTGAGTTGTGCATGATCAGTGAGAAGTAATTAAAGTGCTATTCTTGCCCAGTAGCTTGTGTCGGTGTGGAACAGTCAACTGCTCTTCGGTTGAACTGCTAGTCACTTGGCTTGGTTCTGAGCTTTGCTTGTGCAATAGCGTTGATCACCAGTTTTTTACCTCGTGCTTATTTTTGTGAACAGTGAGCTGATCATTGCATCTAGTGTTTTTTTTTAAATGAACAGTGAGCTATTGTTGAAGGTTTCCTCGATAAGTTAATTTGCTAATTGATTGACCGTAGCTTGCTGATTCTTTTATGAACTTTGCTCTGTTCTTTACATGTCAGTTGGCAGAAAAGATTTAATGGTAAAGGGCTTAATTATCTAGAGAGCTTGTTTTAGCCGGTGATTAGTGCGAAGCTTTTTTCGTGCCTCTTTGTTTGCTTCCGCGGTGCTTTGATCATCCCCTAATTGTTCCGAAGGTGAGCACGCCACGAGTTGACTTGTGTCGCCTTGGCAATTAGAAGAGAGGCGTGTTGGGCTGTAATTGGGACATAGGCCGAGTTCTCTCTCATAGGAGAGAATTTTTATAAAGGCTCCCATTCACCCCCCCTCTCTGGTCGCCCGTTTCGATCCCACAGGGTGTGAAGTTGTTCTTGAGGATGGCTTTCTGTAGGGGTGTTGGAATGTTTGTGGTGGAGTTGTCTTGTTCTCTCTCTTTCTCACCACTACACTCACCAGCTTTCTCAGAACCCAGACCACGACCATCAGCTCTCTTGAACCCAGCAATTAACATCTTAAGCTGTGGCTCGCGACCCGACAACCAACACTAACACTGTCGCAACTCATCATTCTCATCTTGCAGGCGATCAACATATTGTGCAAGCTCAACATTCTTCAAAGCAACAACATCGCAAGCAGAGCAAGAATTTGCAATAGGAGATTTCAATTCAGCCTCAAGAGAACTAATCATGGTACAAGATTCACGTAACTGAGCATGTAAAGCAGGGCATAAAGTACAAGCACCTAGAAAAGAAGATCTAGACTTCAACTCAACAATCTCAACCCTAGCTCCTTTTAGTTCATCGAGGCATGTCATGTGTTTATCTTTAAGATAAACACAACTCATCCAAAACTTGTGGAATTTGTCAATAAAAATACTTTTATGTATGGAATATGGTATGATCATCCTCATTTTACCGAAATGTTGACGGTCACTACGAAGTTATAATGGCCGTCAACACACCCCCAAGCTTAGACTCTTGCTCGTCCTCGAGCAAGGCTAAAACTCTAGGTTCGGTAGGTCAGGAGTTGCTTCAATGTTTATACTCTTAAAGTACTCTGTGCTTAAGCCAAAACTTCAACGAATCACTTGAATAAGTTGGCATAAAAGAGAACTCATACCATGGTTCCACGTGGGGCTGCATTGATTCACGTTTTGGGCTATTGAGAGCTTGAACGGTCATCTCTAAAGTATTTCCTGCAACTTTTCAGGTTCCATCTCGGAGATATGAATTTTTTCAAAAGATGGTTGATTCATTCCCCGATGGTACTCTCGAGTCACTCAAGGTGTTTTAATCCTCACTCTTGGTCGGGATTGACCAATGTTTCCCTACACTAAGGCCGAAGTGGAGTTGTGGGTAGGGTAAGAGTGGCATACCTTGGTTACTTCTGTTGTCGAGTCGAAGAGTGGTCCGCGAGCGATGGTACTCGTCAAATTCCGGTCTTTGGAATTCATGGGGTTTGAATGGAGAGGGAGAAGGTGTAATGTTCAAAGGTCTTTGGACTCCTTATTGTTTCTCTCTCATATTTTTGAGATGTTTCTTCTTTTTTTTTCAGATGGAGCATTTGTCTCCATTTTTTTTTCGAATACATCTCTTCTCTTACTTTGGTAACAGAGAGGGATTCAGCTTTGTATGGAGTAGTTGAGGACCTTTTGGGGTGAGCTTTGTGATGAGGTGAGTGTATGTCATCGACGGTGGACGTCAACCCCGGAGTGGGACTTTGACTAGTCGGACGTTTTGAGGCTGAGGTGGATGGGAAGACCGGTGAATGTCAAGTACCTTCTGCAAGCGGACTTCACCATTCGACAAGACTCAAAGCAACTCAAGATAGCATATGGTAGTTTCAACAAATATATAACTGTTTAGGCTCTGGATAGGACATTTAAACCATCGAGGAAGATTCACCATGTAACATTTTATAAAAACTTCCGAGAGGTTCCTTACTAAGCATGCAGTTATACCTCGAAACAAACCATATCAAAACTCACAATAACTTAAACAATGAACAAGTGCTCTTGCTCCCACAGTTTTATCATGGCGGATCCTTAAATGCCAACGAACTCAAATACTCAAGAGTAAAGGATTAAGTACGAGGCACTTAGAGGGCATAAACAGAGCAACTATTCATCATTCCAGAGGTTCTCAACCATAGTTCCATACATAAAGACATCTTTTGGAGCTTTTATTTTATTTTGTTTTTATTATTATTTTTTCTTTTATTTATTTATTTATTTTTTAGCATTTCATCATGGCACGGCAAGGCAAGGCAAGGCAAATGGCAACGGCAATGCAAACGGCAAGGCAACGGCAAGGCAAGCGGCGACGGCTTTCGGCATACCTGCGACTCCCCCAAGCTTCGATGAAGCTCACTGGTAGTTCTGGTTGGGGTCGTAGTGCATGTAGTCGAAGAAGCCGTGGATGTCGGTCTGGAGGGATGTGGTCATCCCCCAGTTCTGCTGCGTGAGATCAGTGTTGTGTGCAACTGCATCTCTGAGTTGCTGTTGTTGCAGCGTCATCGTCTCCATCCTGGTATTAAGATCAGCGATCCCCCAGGAAACCGGGTTCTCGTAGTCATACCTGGCGGAGGCGGATGGTCCGACCTGCGGGCCGTAGCCTGCTGTTCCTTGGTGGTAGTCGAATGCTTCCTCAAAGTTCATGTTGGCCGTGGGGTTCTCTGTCGGCTGCTGGTAGTCGTACTCGGGCTGCTGCTGGTAGTCGTACTCGAGCTGTGGTGCGGTAGAAGTTCCGGCTTCGTCATCATGCCTGGCCCGCCTGCCACGTGTTGCAGGGCCTGCAACACTGTGGCGAGCGGGTTCCCTCCTTCTGAGCTGCATGGTTAGACTTCTCGCTGATCTCAGCGACAAAGCTGGGCATGGAAGCTCAACTTCATCGATGAAACTAGGATAGCACATGAAAAGAGTATGGCCAGGGCCCTCACGCATCAAGTGACCCTAGATGAAATGGTCTAAACCAATGCAGTACTGATATTCTTGTGTAGCTGGAAGGAAGGTGACTTGAGCACCCTGCAAAGCACCAACATGGTTGGCGATGCGTGTGACTAGCGAGGTTATGTCAATTGTGGCTCGGCCACTGACTAACCTCTGCCAGTTCTCAAGCATGCTCATGACCGGAGAAAAGCGAATTTTCTTGACCATGGCATACAGGCACTCTAAATCAGGCAAGAGGCAAAGACGCAAATCAGCGCGCGGGTGGACCACCATAGCGATCCACTTCGCCAGGAAACGAAGAGTGGGGTTGTGGATGGCGGTAATGCTATTTTTCCCCGAGGATGGCTCCCCTGTGATGCTATCCCACCATGCGGCACGGTTGTACCGGTGGTTAGTCACCAACAGGTTGGCATCAATGATGCATCTCTTGTTGAAACCAAGTGCCTCACTGAGTTGTTTCGGGGTCAAAACAAAATCCTCATTGAAAAATCGAAAGCAAATGTTTGTCTCGTTGGGACGAACTTCGATTTTCAAACTCATCAAAAACTCCATAGTAAGAAAGTGCGAACCTGTTTCCGTGATGGGGTAGAAGTTTTTCCATCCGGCATTGTTGAACACCCGTTCCATGTCTCCTCCGAGACCGGTCTTGATCAGCAGCATGGGATTGAAATACTTGGCATGTGTGTAGTAGCGGCTCTGGAGCTGGTCCAGCACCGTTCTCTTGTCTTCGGTCCGAGCAACGATGTGCTCGACCCGAGTCATGATCCTGATGCGGAGCCTGTTCCTCGGCACCTCCTCCTCCTGGGAGTCTGTGTCGTGTCGAGTTGAGTCGACGGACATAGTATCCCGGGAAGTAGATGATCCCCGAGAGCGGCGAGAGTTCGAAGAGGTGAGCTTGGTCACGACTCCACATGCCTTAGTCCACATGATTCCTGCAAAAGATTAGTCTCACAATACCCGAAGGAAATCAAGGGTTAGACAGTCAGATGTTAGGCGTTCTTGTGGGAGATTAATCACCACAACTCGGTTAGTCGTTCTTGTGGGGTAGGAACCACCACAAACATTCTCGTTCAACCGGCAGGGGTTTGTTCTCACAAGGATTCAAGAATGGATTTTAGCAGAATTTCCTTGTGGTTTAAACTCTAACCTTACTTAGAGAATTTGAAATTTAAGCGAGGGAGAAGGGAATTGAGCAGGATGCACGCAAACCTGTGCTTGGGGCGTCTTCCTTCAGAGCTGGGCACTGGTATTTATAGAGGCGCAGCAGGGGGAGGCCGGCCGGCCTGAGGCAGGCCGATCGGCCTGCACATGGAGCCGGTCGTCTCCATCCCGTGCGTTGGTGGTCACTGCCCTGTGCTCGGTGCTCTGGTAGGTGAGGATGGGACAGCAACGGTGGTTAGAGGCCGGCCGGCCTGGCTGGGGCCGTTCGGCCTGAAGTTGTGCCAAATTTTCTCCATCCTCTCGTGTCGTGTCCTCCCACATGTTCTTGTTCCTTGCTTGCTGTGATCTGGCCACTGGAATTGACAAGTGGGGCCGGCCGGCCTAGGTGGGGCCGGCCGGCCTGAAGTTTGGCCGAATTTTTTTTTATATGCTTCCTAATGCACAATTGAAATATAAATGCAAGCTTCGAAAATTTAAACATGCTGTGATGAATGAAAAGAATTGAAATGAAAAACCTATTCTATATGCAATGCAAAGATACGTACCATATACCTTATGGCGAGGGCTCGAGTTTTTCGTCCTGAGCGGAACTCTCCGAATCCTTGTTCGGGACTGCTTTTACCCGCCATTCCTTTCGGGGTGGACGGGACTTGGATTCAACCTCCTTATCGCGCTTTGCTTGCTCCTCCAGCGCTTTGGTTCTCGATATTCTTCGCCGTGCATGATAGCGATCATGCCTCTTCTTTTCTTTGGCGGCGAAGGCTTCCACCATCTTCATGAGCGTTTCTACGCTCGGCATCTTGTACTTTCGGGGCATGACTTCTTCGACCATATTGACTTGATGGGGGATCTCCTTAGGACGGAAAGAGAAACTCTCGGTCCCTCCGTTAATCCTCAGTTGAATGGTCCCACGTCCCACGTCAATGTTTGCATTCGCAGTACTTAAGAACGGTCTCCCAAGAATGAGAGAGTTCGTTGCTCCAGCTTCCATATCCAGGACGATGAAATCCACAGGGATGAAAAATCCCTGATCTTGACCGGAACATTTTCTGCGACTCCATGGGGGTAGCGGATCGATTGATCCGCTAGCTGCAAACACATGGGTGTAGAGACAAGCGATATATGTTTAAGGTGGTCAAAGACTACCTTGGGCATTACGCTGACGCTCGCCCCCAAGTCACATAGGGCGTTGTCGAAGTCATGGCCTCCAATGGAGCATGATATTGTGGGGCAGCCAGGATCTTTCTTCTTAAGGTGGGGCCCGAGTATAGCTAAGCTACATTCCTCGGTCAGCTGTACCGTCTCCCTTGTGGGTAGAGTCCGCTTGTTGCTAAGTATATCCTTGATGTACTTGGCGTATGTCGAGACCTGCAAAGCATCAAGTAATGGTATGTTGATGTATACCTTCTTGATTACCTCGACGAACTTGTCGAATTGTTCGTTGGCCACGGGTCTTCTCCTCCGTTCTGGGAACGGGAGGAAAGTGGGATCTCAGCTGTAGCTTGAGGCTTGTGGTGCCTCGTTCCCCTCCTTTGAGACGGGGGTGGTTTCCTCGTCGTCTTCCTCTTCGGCGGCCACCTCGATTTGGCTAGCTTCCTTCTGTCGAGTACCTGCATCCTGTGGATTGTGTGGGTCCTGCGTGGAATTGCCAGTCCGCGTGGTCACCGCACTAACATTTTCCTTGAAAGGAACCTCCGGTTGCCCGGGTAACTTCCCCGCATTTGGGTTAGGGCAGGATGCAGCCAGCTGAGCTACTTGAGTTTCAATCATTTTGTTGAAGCTCAGCTAGTTCTTAATGACAGAATTAAAAGCTTCTATCTGGGAGGTCATTGACTCCATAACTTTATCATTAGCAAGAAATTTCTTGCTAATGCTATCGTTAATCTGTTTTTGGCCATACCAGATGTCCTTTAGCGACGGTTGAAAACCGTTGTTAGAGCCATTACCTTGCTGTTGGCCGAAGGGGAAATTGGGCTTGGAATTCCAACCTTGTTGAGGACGGAAGCCTGAATTGTTGTTATTTCCAATGAAATGGGCTTCCTCTTGTGTCGTCAGGCAAGTGTCGCCCGAGTGTCCTGCTTCTCCACATGTTTCACACGTGACTCTCTCCTCCATGATCTGATTCATCTCCTTGCCAGGAGATTCCATCTTCTTCAAGAGGAGGTCCATCTTAGCGGCCAGCATATCAACGGAGTCAATTTGATGTACTCCCTTGCGGGGAGCTTGTCTTTCTCCTATCCAGCTCTGATGAGTGGATATTTTCTCGATTAGCGCCTTTGCTGCGTCTACATCCAACGAGAGGAAAGCTCCTCCCGCGGCTGCATCCAGCATCTCTTGCGATCGTCGGCTCAGGCTGTGGAAGAAGTTCTGGGTAATCAGCCAATCTTCCACACCATGGTGGGGGCAGGCTGTAATATAATCTTGCAGTCGCTCCCAAGCTTCGGGAATTGTTTCTCCGTCTAGCTGCTGAAAGCTAGTGATTTTTCCTCGGAGGGCATTGGTTTTGCCCACTGGAAAGTACTTGGCCAGAAATGCGTCTGCGCAAGTCTGCCAGCGTCCATCGAATGATGCCTTGTTAGCATAGAACCACTCCTTTGCTTTCCCAAGCAAGGAGAATGGGAAGAGTTGAAGGCGGATGTTGTTGATCGGTGTGCCATTGGGGTTGATAGTACTGCACACCTCCAGGAAATTCCGAAGGTGAGCGTTCGCATCCTCAATCGCCTTTCCGCAGAAAGGGCTGGCCTGAACCATGTTTACCAGGCCAGTTCTCAGCTCAAATGCACCTTCCTGTGCGTTCGACAATCCCGGGAAGTTGCTGCTTGACGGGGCTGAGAACTCACAGAGCGTCTTCTTAGCTTGAGCCATAATCTCTGGGGACTCTGGGGCTGAAGAAAACGACGAATCTGATTCGGACTCGGAGTCAGATGACGACTCGAGTATATTGCTTGAGCTGAGTGAAATCTGAGGAGGTACGACTCTCTTTCACACTACTCTTCCAATGCGTTATGGATTTGGATCAAAGTTTGATGGTAGGTTGAAACCAGTCATGCACTACCCTGCAAAACACATCAAAAATAGACGAGTGTTGCAGTGGTGAGGTCACTAAGGTTGGTGGTTTGGTAAATCTGTAAAGATAATCAAATGATTCAACAATAACTTTAGCCAATTGCTTCCCCGGCAACGGCGCCAGAAATGCTTGTTGGCACTCCTTAGCGTCACATTTTAGCAACGCTCAAGAGCGCGTAGATATATGTCGTTGTATGCAAAATTAATTCTGCAAGCGCACAGAATATATCTCGTTGTAGCACTTCACCGTGAGAGTTACCCCAGGGTATCGTATTTATATTTCCGCAGGGAAGCAGATGGTTAAAGTGTATTGAAGAATGAAATGATATATCTTGCCAGAATTATCAAGCCCAAACCCAGGGGCACAAACTCTAGGTTTGTGTGGATAATGGTCAAGTTAATGACCGGATAGAAGGTCTGAAAGACCAGCGACACACGGAGCACCTATTTCTAAAGAAAAGGAAAGACGTTGGGAGAAACCGGACTTAGACTCTTTCTAACTCAGAGCAAAAGGCACTCTAGCCTTAGCCTAGACCCTAGCTTAGATACCGGGAACAGAGCTCGCTTCGACGGCTAGAACGGGAGAACCTCAGAACGGGGTGAGAGAGGGGGTTCTCCGGGCTCAACACTACTGTTATGAATACACCCGAACGTGGTGGACTACGAAGGACGGACAGGGCTGTCACCACCTGCCGCCTACCACTGCAGTACCGTGGGGTGCAACACACTTCCTAGTTAATCAACAAGCCAGACACCACGTCTGCACTCGATGATTAAGATTTCTCTTGAGGCCTGTCAAGAGAAATCCCCGTCTTCCCTAAGGCGTCTTACGGCCCGGTCAAGGCGAGTAACCCCGCGAGATAAAACCCGGTGGAGCTAAACTAAACTCTACACTAAAACTAAAGGGGATAGGACTTTGCTCTAAAGAGAGCAAGATCTTTACTCTTAAAGAAGAGCAAAGTCCTATCCCCTTTAGTTTTAGTGTAGAGTTTAGTTTAGCTCTACCGGGTTTTATCTCGCGGGTTTGCTCGCCTTGACCGGGCCGTAAGACGCCTTAGGGAAGACGGGGATTTCTCTTGACAGGCCTCAAGAGAAATCTTAATCATCGAGTGCAGACGTGGTGTCTGGCTTGTTGATTAACTAGGAAGTGTGTTGCACCCCACGGAACTGCAGTGGTAGGCGGCAGGTGGTGACAGCCCTGTCCGTCCTTCGTAGTCCACCATGTTCGGGTGTATTCATAACAGTAGTGCTGAGCCCGGAGAACCCCCTCTCTCACCCCGTTCTGAGGTTCTCCCGTTCTAGCCGTCGAAGCGAGCTCTGTTCCCGGTATCTAAGCTAGGGTCTAGGCTAAGGCTAGAGTGCCTTTTGCTCTGAGTTAGAAAGAGTCTAGGTCCGATCTCTCCCAACGTCTTTCCTTTTCTTTAGAAATAGGTGCTCCGTGTGTCACTGGTCTTTCAGACCTTCTATCCGGTCATTAACTTGACCATTATCCAACCAAACCTAGAGTTTGTGCCCCTGGGTTTGTGGCTTGATATTTCTCGCAAGATATATCATTTCATTCTTCAATACACTTTAACCATCTGCTTCCCTGCGGAAATATAAATACGATACCCTGGGGTAACTCCCGAGGTGAAGTGCTACAACGAGATATATTCTGTGCGCTTGCAGAATTCATTTTGCATACAACGACATATATCTACGCGCTCTTGAGCGTTGCTAAAACGTGACGCTAAGGAGTGCCAACAACCACTGGGGTGAGGCTAGGAGAACCACTTCCTATCTCCGGTCATGTGCCGTGAACAACCAAAGTCCATCAACCAAAAGTTCCCCATGCCTCCCACCTACACAATAAAAAATGAGAATGAGAATGAGCGAACGACTCGACACTAGGGTTAGCACAAAAAGAGTTAAACCAGTGTCGGGCCATCTGCTCAAAAGAGGGGTAGCAAAATCAACGTTACTCCGTGAAACCCTCTCGTATCTTACCGTCGGACCTCTAGCACCACGCGGGGGAAAACGCGGCCTAGACTCTCTCCTCGCCTCAAAGCTACGGTCGAACCTCCCTGTACCAAACTGACCACGAACAGGAGGTCGCCTAGCAAACCCACCACGAGCTGGAACACTATGACCACCCAAAGAAGGAACCGAACGAACAAAGACCTCTCTCCTAGGCAAGGGTGAACGAGACACAGGCACACTACGGGATGAGTAGTACCTGTCCCTATTACCCAACTCCTTCTCTCATCTCACCTCTCTCTTCTTCCTCCAGCAAAACTCCTTAATGTGTCCATCCCTTCCAAAATGATCACAATGGAAGCGGACTGGCTTTGGCTTTGGGATTTCTCTCGGCTTAGGCTTCTCTCTCTTCTGATAAACCCCACTCCTCACAAAGGTCACTCTCTTCTGGAAGTTGTTTGTCTTTGGGGGAAACTTGGGAGGATCAGGAGTGGTGTCAAGCTTGTTTAGCAGGTGATTCGGTTTGGGTGTGAAGTTGTTCTTGAGGATGGCTTTCTGTAGGGGTGTTGGAATGTTTGTGGTGGAGTTGTCTTGTTCTCTCTCTTTCTCACCACTACACTCACCAGCTTTCTCAGAACCCAGACCACGACCATCAGCTCTCTTGAACCCAGCAATTAACATCTTAAGCTGTGGCTCGCGACCCGACAACCAACACTAACACTGTCGCAACTCATCATTCTCATCTTGCAGGCGATCAACATATTGTGCAAGCTCAACATTCTTCAAAGCAACAACATCGCAAGCAGAGCAAGAATTCGCAATAGGAGATTTCAATTCAGCCTCAAGAGAACTAATCATGGTACAAGATTCACGTAACTGAGCATGTAAAGCAGGGCATGAAGTACAAGCACCTAGAAAAGAAGATCTAGACTTCAACTCAACAATCTCAACCCTAGCTCCTTTTAGTTCATCAAGGCATGTCATGTGTTTATCTTTAAGAGCAACCAAATCAGCAAAATGCACATCACAGATAGAGCATTCAAGTTCATCAGAAACAATGGGAGCATCTTTCAACACACCTATCTCTGTTCTAGCACTTGCCAGCTCAGATTCAAGCTCAGCCACTTTCCCGTTAGACTCACTAAGTAAAAACTCAAATTCCATCGCCTTCTTTCCAGACTCAGAAAGTAAGGCCTCAAGCTCCACAACCCTATCCTTAGACTCTCCAAGCAGAGACCTAAATTCTCTCTTCTCCTTGTTGGTCTTCCTAAGCACGTCATCACGATTATCGACCAACTCCTCTAGCCTAGCAATCTTCTTACGCAAAAAGGTGGGATTGGTCATTATCTCGTCCTCGGAGTCGGAGTTGGAGTCGGCATTCTTGGAGTCATGCGCCATGGTGAAGAAGTTCATAGCGGCGCAGGAAAGCCCATTGAAGTTGTAGTTCATGTGCTTCTTCTCCTTGCGGTGGCCGCGGTCTTCATCCTCTCTGCGAGCTCGACGAAGTGTTGGTGGAGCTTGTGTCGATGTCGCTTGCACCAGCCACTATCGCTCGAAACTTGTTCTTCTTATAGCCACCGTGCTTGTTCTTCCTCCTTCTCTCTTCCTTGTTCTTGTGCTTGGAGCGGCACTCGTCCTTGGAGCGGTGCTTGTGCTCATCTCGCGATCGGTGCTTGCGGTTGTAGTCGTTCTTGATCTCCTCCGGGCACTCGGCGATGAAGTGGCCCATCTTGCCGCACCTGTAGCACGTACTCCCCGCATGCCTCGAGCCCTTACGGTTTTGGTACATGTGCTCGAAACCTGCTGGTAAGCAACGCGAGATCCTTTTCGCTCAGCACCTCATACTCCTCATCTGGAAGGGACACAAGAGAAGACAAGGCAAAGTGTTTGGAAGTATTAGCATGTCCATAACCAGATCCATCGACTAGAGCCAAACTATGGGAATCAGTCAGACTCTTAGCCTTGGCTATAAGCTGTCTATCAACCTCAGAAGACTTCAACTTGGAGAAAAGCTCGTCAACTTTCAAAGTTTCATAGTTAGCCGACTCCATGATCACCTCAACCTTGGCACCCCACACGGACCGATCAAGGGAAAGCAAGAGCTTCAAAGCTTTATCATGATCCGTGTATGGGAGTGCGGTGATATTGGCTTTCATGTTGTTGACTATGGCAGTAAAGCGCTGAAACATAGCATCAACCGACTCACCAGGCAACTGCTCAAAGTTCTCGTACTCTCTATGATAGACCGAGAAAAGCCTAGCCTTGACATGGCTATCACTACCATGGGCTACCTTGAGCTTAAAACAGATCTGGCTAGCTAGGTCCTCGCCCAAAACACGTTCAAACTCTTCAGTCGACAAAGCACGAAACAAGTAGTCGACAGCCCTAGCATTGGCCTCGAACTTAATTCTTGCATCCTGGGCATCTAAGTTGGTAGGATTGACATAATCTTCGTCTTTCGTCACATCCCACAACAACTTTCCTTTGGCTCGCAAGAAAGCGCCCATACGTGCAACCCAGTTCGGATAATTCTTCCCATCAAAGTCCGGAGGACCCAAACCTCGATCATGGTACGTCATCTTTGGATCTTAGACTGGTTAGAGTCACAAAGACCTGTAGTCGGCTCTGATACCAATTGAAGGACCGATTAGGTGACCAGAGAGAGGGGGGGGGGAGTGAATGGGAGCCGATAAAAATTCTTCTCAAGCGATCCGGCTTTTCCCAACTCAACTCCAAAGCCTCACAAACCGATCTTGCCAAGATCATGTAGCTACTGAGAGGCTACTAACCCTAGGAACAAGATCACAGCAGCGGAACACAAATCAATCAAATCGAATACAAATCGAACAAATCCAAACCAAAACAGCTCCTCTCGGGCAGGGGCGGTCAGACCGCCTTGGAGGGGCGGTTGGATCGGCCCTGGTCTGCTCCCAGGTAGGGGCAGTCAGACCGCCTAGACAGGGCGGTTAGAACGGCCTGGTCTGGAGCCTCGGGAAAAACCTAAACCGAAATTCAACTCATGAATGGATCTCCCCAACGGGTAGATGATATACACCTCAAGTAGAGGCTATACCCCAAAAATCTCGGCCTCTAACTCTCTAGAACTCCCAGAATCTTCAGATCTAGAGAGATTCCTGACGTTTGGGGGCAAGGGATCACCAAGGAAAGAGGCACAAGGCACTCATGTGTGATTCCCGCAAAGAAATCTGAGAGAAAAATGCCCTAAAAGTCCATGAACGAAAATCCACCAAAAAGACCAAAAATAGCCATGAGATGAACAAAGAAATCACAAAAGAGAGGATGGGCAAGAGCTAAATCTTTCATACATGATGAGGTCAACTTATTTACAAAGAGACTAGCAATCCTCCCACATCCTACCCTCTTGAAGATTTCCCATGAAGCACTAGCTAGCCTATAGAGAAAATAGAAAGAAAATCAAAGGAAAAATAAACCAAGCCAAGAGAGATGGCAGCCAATAACCCCAAGGGGGTCTATTATATAGTCCAAGTGGTGGTGCTCTAACGACTCAACTACCCCTAAGTGATACATACCCCTCAGGGGCAAATTTGACATTTTTAGCGAAGATTTTTCTGGCTGGGACACCTTCCATCGCAAGCTTGCTTCCCTCCGACGCAAACCTTGAGATCACGCCGCGTGTCCTCCGGATCTGAAGCTCCTCGACGCCCGCGGTTTACACCTGCCTAGGGGGGTCTGACTGCTCCTGGAGGGCGGTTAGACCGCTCCAGGGTGGCTGACCGGTGAGTCCTCACCCTTGGTTTTCATGGCCCAAACCAAGGAAAACCGTCCACCTGATGGTCTTTTGGCCAAACCACCGAACCCCGCATGCAAGCTTCGGTTGTGAGCCGCTACCTTGCACTGGCTTCATGTCCGCGTACGAGCTTCGGCCTTGAGCCGCTACATCGCACCGGAACCATGTTCCCTTGCTCGTTCTTGCCACCATGTGAACCGCACTTGATCCATCTGGCCACTGGGTCCCTCGAACCAAGCCTACTTGTCTCTCCACTCCCTCGAGTGCCATGGCTAAGACCTTTAGCGCTTGTTCTTCACCTGCACCAATGCAATCAAGCCGCATTCTACACCTGCAATACTTGAGCCAAGGGAAACATCAATCCACACCACGTTGTCAATCACTCATCACACACCAGGAAGCGACCATCCACCGGTCCTTGGACACACCCGGTCCTCTGAAAACGAGCGCCCAGTCCCCGAGTATATGAGGCTGGTATGGTCTCTAGGATGCACCGAGTGAAAACGAGCGCCTAGTCCCCCGCCCAATCCCTGAGTATATGAGGCTGGCATGGTCTCTTGGACGCGCCGAGTGAGGTGACATAAGCATGACATACATGACGCCATTCCGAGACGTTAGGGCACCTGCCGTTACATCTGGCTGTTGGGCAACTAACGGCAGCGCCGCGGATTCCGTCCATGGGCGACGACGCGATTAGGGTTAAAAGGGTGCGGTAGATATTAGGGGAAGGTGGATTTGACCGCAGTCATCCTCACCATTTCCGCACCAGCCGCCACCATAACCGCAACTACGCCTGCCGCCGCATCCCGCCGTCGTGGTTTGCCAGAGCGTGTGCTGCGCCGCCATAGTCGGAGACGCCAGCACCGTAGCGGGGAGTGAATGCGACTGAAGAAACTGGTCACTGTTCGGAGCACCGAGATGGCCAACGAACAAGGGAAACAAGAGGTTATTGAGGGGTCACCAGAGAGGATCGCCACACCCACCGCGGGGCAAGGAGGCCTGGTGCCGGATCAGGAGCGGCACTGGTCACAGTCGCGCGTCACTGAGGCGCAGTTGAAGGCGATGGAGGAGCGCGGGCTCATGGGGCCCAAGGAGCGATTGCAGTGGCGGGCGCCGGGGCAGGACACCCGGTCGTGGGAGAGCACTGGTGAGGTTACGGTCTTCACTTCTTTCTTTGAGCGTCGATTTAGGATTCCCACGGGCGATTTCTTCCGTCGCTACGTTGAGTCCTCGGCCTTGGTTTTGAGGCCCAAACCAAGGGAAACCGTCCACCCGGTGGTCTTCTAGCCAAACCACCAAACCCCGCGTGCAAGCTTCGATTGTGAGCCGCCACCTTGCACTGGCTTCATGTCCGCATACGAGCTTCGGTCGTGAGCCGCTACCTCGCACCGGAACCACGTCCCCTCGCTCATTCTTGCCACCATGTGAACCGCACTTGATCCATCTGGCCACCGGGTCCCTCGAACCAAGCCTACTTGTCTCTCCACTCCCTGGAGGCCGCCATGGCTAAGACCTTTCGCGCCTGTTCTTCACCAGCACCAATGCAATCAAGCCGCATTCTACACCTGCAGTACTTGAGCCAAGAGAAACGTCAATCCACACCACGTTGTCAATCACTCATCACACCAGGAAGCGACCATCCACCGGTCCTCGGACACACCAGGTCCTCAATCTCCCCCTTGATGAGTGCATTGACAACACACACATAGTCACCATAGATAAGAAAGAAAATAGAAAAGAAATCGAAAACAGGACTCAAGCAAGTGATTAAAAGCAAAGAACAAGCCGAAACAAAGTCACTTCACAAGAGAAAGCTCCCGAAACGCCGACCCTTCAAGAAGAAGCGAAAGGGCTCAACACCATCGGCAAAAGAGCAAAGCACAAAAGACAAGTCACGAGTCTCCAAATCACTTTTCAGAACACTCAAAGTACTCCCCCTGCATTGATGCAAACTCCCCCTGAACAAGTGAACTTGTGTGTGCAAAAATGCATCGAAAATGGATCAAATCCCACAAAGCCTCGTGCCACTGCACAGGACCGGTTGAACCGCCCTGGAGGGTCGGTTGCACCGCCCTTACTTCAGGGCCGGTTGCACCGCCCTGCAGGGTCAGTCAGACCGCCCTGCCCAGTCAAGGCAAAAAATGCAAGTCACAAAAAAAATGCTCGCAATGATGTCGTTTCAACTTGAAAACCTTCCATAAGTGCCCAGCAATGTATTCCAATGCTCAAACTCTCCCCCTTGTTGACAATGCACAAATCAGGGCAAAAATGCAAAAGTTTCAACTCTAAGCTTCTCAAATAGACAATGAGCGATACAAAATTCTACAAGTTAGAGAAAAGGCAAACTAGACAGGTCATAGCATCATAAGGGCATTGCCGTCAAGAAAATGAAGATATATAGCCATTTGACAAAGCCATGATCAATTTGTTCAATTTTCTCAAAAGTTTCACCTCATGAGCAAAGTCCTAAACATGGGTCATTTGAGCAAAAATAAACTTCATTCACCAAGATTATGATAGAATAAACATTCTCGACAAAAGATCATTATAAACGCCCAAAATCTATCTCATGTTATGTCAAAGCACGGAGCCATGTGTTCACTTCTAAAGGGAGACTTCTCCGGCAAACAACATGCAACCGCTTAGCACCCATGTGTGCAAGTGTGTGCAATGGTGAAAGCATAGAGACATGAGCATAAATATTTTCAAATATATCTTTTTCTCATCTTTCTTCTTTCATGCATAGACATCTCATTTTTCAAGTTTTTTCAAATCAAGCATGGTACTTGAAATGTCTTTGCGACAAAAAGAAGCTTACGCTCCTCCACAAGATAAAACATGGGCTAAACATTCACAATGACAAAGGTCTTTGACCCAAATGAAAATAATATCATCCTAGCATGACCTTAAGCAAAATATAGCCATTTCGGCTCAAACAAAACATGCAAAGTCGCCCTGCAAATGGTGCGGAGCGGATCGCTCCTGCTACCGACTCGTCGCTCCGTCTGTGCCAAGTGAGGTTCGAGGGGCGGCCCGCTCCGTCTATGCAGCTGCCCCGCCTGACCCGCAGTGACCCGGGGTTTGACCCTATCAGCTGCTCAGTTGATCGCCTGCTCCCTCTGGCTGTCTGCTGTTCTGCCGTCGCAGCTTCGCAGGCTAGCTGCTGCCCTGGCATCATCAAACTAACACAAACACACGTAGACATAATAGATGTGTATCGATCAGCTAGACAGCCACAGTACATAGCTCATGAGCGCTCGAGCAGAAACATGGTTTCATTTTGTATTCCCTCAATCCATTTGCTATGCTGTAGAGCTCGTGTACATGGCAAATCGCGAATGTTCTTGTATCTCGAAGCTCGTACGGAGGCGGTGCTGACTGCTGAGACGGGCTGTGACCAGTGATGCGTCTCTAAGTCGCCAATACAAAGATCTGAACACTAGCGAGGTCGATCGATCTGGTGACTGGTGGGCAACAAGGAGCATCGTCCAAGGAGAACGAAGCAGCGCAGATGGGCGAGACGACGCAACAGGAGGCGGCGGAAGGGAGAGATTAGGCCTGCGAGGATCGACTCGGGGGTCACTTAGGGTCGAACGGATGAAGACCTGTTGCCCCTCTTCTTTTTAGGGTCGGCCCGCCCCGCTCCATGCGCTTAATCAAGGAGCGGAGCGACTTTGCAAGCGGATCGACCCGCCCCGCTCGCAGGCCTAATGCAAAGGCATTTACTCATGGGTGAAAAGTGTTTAAGTTCAGTTTGTCATTTTAATTCAAAAATTGACTATCTCAAAGGAGTGTCAGTTCCCTCAATAGCGCAATGGAGTACTCTGAAGTTACGGGTGGTTCGGATGATGTCTTCGCAACTTTCAATTTCCTCCATCCATTGCTTGCTCATGATCGCAGATAAACCCTCAATCTGCGGCACGACTTCTGGAATGAACGCCTTAGACCTTGAACTTGCGCACACTTGTTCCATAGGCACACATGATGTATTGCCAATCTCCAAGTACTCTTCTTCTGTAAAGAGCTCGGGAATGAAGTGCGGCAGATCGTCGAGAATAGTTTCTTGGTCTGAGGACTTGTGGTGTTCGAGCACTTCCTCTATGATCGGAGGAGGTGGATCAAATGTAAGGGCAAGGATTGGCTGCTTGTCTGTGGGGGTTGTTGGTGGTGTTGGTGGGTCGTCAAATACTCCTATGTACTCGGTAGAGCTGAGAACCTTTTCCAAGATTTCTTGTACCTCAGTCCACTGTCTTGTATAATACTGACCCTGTGGAACCGATGTTCAAGAACTGTGCATTTTCCGGCTTCAATCCACCAACAAAATGCTGCATAAGCATTTCCTCTGGAATGTTATGTGGTGGCCCTGAGTTGGCCAGCTGAATAAATCGCTCCCACGTGGCTCCAAGTGACTCATCACCTTGCTGATATGTGGAGGACCGATTAGGCGATTAGAGAGGGGGGAGTGAATGGGAGCCGATAAAAATTTCTTTCCGAATCCGGCTTCCCAACTCAACTCCAAATCCTCCGAAAGCAATCTTGCCAAGATCACGTAGCTACTGTGAAGCTACTGACCCTAGGCACAAGATCAACGCAGCGGAACAAGAATCGAACAAAGATCTACCAAGAACAACTCAAATCAGCATCTCTCTACCAGGGGCGGTCACACCTATATGCGAAACCGGTCGCACCGGTCTGCCTCCCCAAACCGGTCACACCTATATCTAAAACCGGTCGCACCGGGTTGCCCAGGCAGCACGGGAAAAAGGTCAACTCGAGAACGGATCTCCCAAACGGCTTGGAGTCTTGAGATAAGATTTTGGGTGGATGATATACACCTCAAGGAGAGGCTATGCCCAAAGATCTCGGCCTCAACCCTCCTAGAACTCCGGGAATTTCAAATCTAGCGAAGATCACACCCTCCACGAGTTCATCCCGAAATCTTCAAATCAAGACCGATTCCCGGCGTTTGGGGGCAAGGGATCACCAAGAAAAGAGGCACAAAGCACTCATGCATGATTCCCCCAAAGAAATCTGAGAGAAAACGGGCTAGAAAGTGAAGAACGAAAATCCCCCAAAATGGCTCCGAAAATACCTCCGAAAATGGGAAAAAGAAAAGGAGCTCGGGAATTCAAATCATGGCACAAAGATAAAGAGATTAAGCTCAATTAACCAACCATGAATTCACCTATACAAACTATGAATGATTCAAAATAGTTCTAGGTGGAGAGGATGAAAGGGAAGGGAAACTAAACAAGCCAAATGAAATATAACTAGAGAGATGACAGCCACCACCCCTAGAGGGTCTATTATATAGTCCAAATGGTGGTGCTCGAAAGACTAAACTACCCCTAAGCGATACATACCCCTCAGGGGCGAATATGACATTTTCCGCGAAGATTTTTCCGGCTGGGACACCTTCCACCGCAAGCTAGCTTCCCTCCGACGCAAGCCTTGCGATCACACCGCGTGTCCTCCGGATCGAAGCTCCTCGACGCTCACGGGCGACCTACCCAGGTGGGACTGGTCACACCGCCCCTGGGGGGCGGCTGGACCGCCCCTGGCTGGCAGGCCGGGCCGTCGCTACGTCGAGTCTTCGGCCTTAGTTTTGAGGCCCAAACCAAGGGAAACCGTCCACCCGGTGGTCTTCTGGCCAAACCACTAAACCCCGCGTGCAAGCTTCTATTGTGAGCCGCCACCTTGCACCGGCTTCATGTCCGCGTATGAGCTTCGGTCGTGAGCCGCTACCTCGCACCGGAACCATGTCCCCTCGCTCGTTCTTGCCACCATGTGAACCGCACTTGATCCATCTGGCCACCGGGTCCCTCGAACCAAGCTTTCTTGTCTCTCCACTCCCTGGAGGCCGCCATGGCTAAGACCTTTCGCGCCTGTTCTTCACCTGCACCAATGCAATCAAGCCATATTCTACACCTGCAATACTTGAGCCAAGAGAAACGTCAATTCACACCACGTTGTCAATCACTCATCACACCAGGAAGCGACCATACACCGGTCCTCGAACACACCGGGTCCTCAATCTCCCCCTTGATGAGTGCATTGGCAACACACACATAGTCACCATAGTTAAGAAAGAAAATAGAAAAGAAATCGAAAACAAGACTCAAGCAAGTGACTAAAAGCAAAGAACAAGCCGAAACAAAGTCACTTCGCAAGAGAAAGCTCCAGAAACGCCGACCCTTCAAGAAGAAGCGAAAGGGCTCAACACCATCGGCAAAAGAGCAAAGCACAAAACACAAGTCACGAGTCTCCAAATCGCTTTTCAGAACACTCAAAGTACTCCCCCTACATTGATGCAAACTCCCCCTGAACAAGTGAACTTGTGCGTGCAAAAATGCATCGAAAATGGATCAAATCCCACAAAGCCTCGTGCCACTGCACAGGACCGGTTGAACCGCCCTGGAGGGTCGGTTGCACCGCCCTTACTTCAGGGTCGGTTGCACCGCCCTGCAGGGTCAGTCAGACCGCCCTGCCCAGTCAAGACAAAAAATGCAAGTCACAAAAAAAAATGCTCGCAATGATGTCGTTTCAACTTGAAAACCTTCCATAAGTGCCCAGCAATGTATTCCAATGCTCAAACTCTCCCCCTTGTTGACAATGCACAAATCAAGGCAAAAATGCAAAAGTTTCAACTCTAAGCTTCTCAAATAGACAATGAGCGATACAAAATTCTACAAGTTAGAGAAAAGGCAAACTAGACAGCTGTGGCAGAACCGCTCAAATTAATCCGGCTTAAGTGCGCTAACCTTCCATTGGTCATCACGCAATTAAATCAGAGTAATCTGACAGTCTGTCGGTTCGAGCCCGATGCAACCACAAACAGTTACCTCGATCGAAACAAGTCATACAAATACTCATTCGAAGGTGGATCCCAGAGATTACAACAATCCACAATATTAAATAGGTCCCACTTGAGGTAATTTATTACAAACCAAGTTCAGTGCATAAAGTAATTGTTATCTCAGAGTTTTGAAGCAGCGGAAAACAACTAATTTTATTCGAAAGCGGTAGTAACATCACGTGAAGCCGTCGTGACGTCACTCAGAAGCATCCTCGTCCCAAACAACAGTCCAGCCAGGAGGAAGGGTGGTTGGCCAGGTAAGACCTGCAACCATCTCCTCAAGAGCACTACCTGAAAACAATTCAACAAGCAAGGCTGAGTATACTAATACTCAGCAAGACTTAACCGTCGGGTGTTAGCTACAACACCAACTTCTAGACATGCAAGGCTTTTGGCTGGTGGGTTTGTTTTGCCAAATAGCGACTAATGCTGGATCCTTACTTTCAATATTTTAGCATCAGGTTCTAGTTAAGTTAACCATTCTAGGTAAGCCACCTGTACTAGTCAAGCAAGTGGAGCAAGCAATTAAGCAAGCATCAAGTTTCTTTCCATCATGTTCCACTTTCATTACTCGGTGCGGCAAGAGGTCAAGTAGTCTCATTAGCTGTGAGAAAGAGACAGTTCGAACCGATTTTAACCTTGCAAGGGGAGACCCAAGCACTCGGATCATCGCACTCAGCCAAAGGCTAGCGCTACCAGGTAGTTCCCATCAATCCCCTAGTCGCGTCCAGGACCAAACTCCCTCTGGCATACGAGGTCTAAGGCTGGCCGAACCAACACTTACGCCCCTCGTACCCACATGTTCGAGGCATGGGGAAGAAGTTCCCGATAGGAGCAGGAAAAAGTCCGCACCCTGAAGTCATGTAGGTACTAAACTTACCGACCCCATAGAATCGACAAGTGCTTAGTACGTTCAAAAACTTAACCAGCATCGCCGTCACTCTT
Organism: Urochloa ruziziensis; assembly: GCA_015476505.1. Taxonomy (NCBI): domain Eukaryota; kingdom Viridiplantae; phylum Streptophyta; class Magnoliopsida; order Poales; family Poaceae; genus Urochloa; species Urochloa ruziziensis. The sequence continues at coordinate 33,179,185 of CM027118.1, forward strand.
CGACCTTAGCAACTTTTCATAAACAGACGGGGCATCAACATGACCAAAATCCCCTGTCCGTCATCCTTATGGTTCCAACATAAGTAAAGCAGTTGTATCCTATATCTCGCGAGTGACAGGAAATCACTCGACCTATCATACTAGTATTGCATAGCATATGTACCTAGGATCATGCAACTAGGGTTTCAATTCAACTCCTGAACGTAAATGCACAAACATAAACTTAGCAAAACATAGTTGCATGTATTTGAAACATAGCACATGCTCCGGGGCTTGCCTTCGGGCACAGAGTTAGCTTGGGAGTCCTCGGCAGCAACGTTCGGGTCTTGCTCGACCTGGACAGCGTTCACTTCGCCTTCCGCTTGACCTTCTCCTTCAGCGGGGACCAGCTCGTAGTCTCCGTCGGTGAGGGCAGGTTCTACACGAATGCATATGCAATAAGAATATGATCTTGTGTGGAGTCGTCATTGTTGCACAATGATGAACCCGGGTGTATTTACAAAGGTTGTAATTACTCATTAAAGCAATTGGGTTAGTCGATGGTGATTGTGTACACATATATTATTTATTTTCTAATTTATTACAAAACAGCAAGGGTGTGTGTGTGATGTTTTCAGTTTATTTAACCATTTATTCAAATAACTTATTCTTATTTAACTCCTTTTTAGCACTGAAACTTTCATAAATTATTCTGGCAGTTTGGTTTACTATTATAAGGTGAACAATTTACTGTGTGCTCTTTGTGGTTTACTTGATTTGCTGACCAAGATTTAAGCCAAGATCATGCATACATTTACCACAACAAAATAAACAAGAACAACACACTATCATCAAGAATAAATCCTAAGAAATCACACTATCATCCAAAGGTCCTTAGAATTTTACCAGAGCCTAACCTAACCTAAACAAGCTCACATGCCAAAGGATAGCTCCAAAAGATCTAAAGATCCTGCTGTTTGAATTTCTCCAGTTTAAACTGGTACGGATTAAAAGTGCAAGCTAGCCAGCTCAAACTAAGCTCTAACTTTTACCAGACATGCATCAAGGTACCACAAGACTTCTGCGAAAAGATAGAACTCAGAAGCTTCTCAGACTAGTTATTAAAAATGTTGAACCACTCGTGTACTGCCAGCCTAAACAATTAATAACTCAAGATCTAGTGTGTAACTTTGTGCCAACTTCCTACAGTAGCCTAGATACTTCACCATCTACAACATACTCAAAAGCTAGCACAAACAAGCCAATGGATTTCAAACTGTGCACAAACTAGAGTTTGAACAGATTTGAATCTAACTCAAAAACGAAGCAGTAAACACCTATACATGCTTTCTAGGAAAGGTAGAACACAGCACTAGCAGTACAACAAAATTAGGTTTGCATTATTCTGATTTTTCTACGATTTTTACTCGATTTTCAAAGTTCTAAGACTTGGATCCTAGATCTGAACAATCTATCTACAGATTAGCCCCTGGAAACTTGCGCTAAGGCCTCTAGAAAGATTTGTGGCTTTACAATGTGGTCCCTGGGCCATGGCCGGCGGCGGGTGGCCGGATTCCGACGAAGTGGGACCACGGCGCTCAACAATAGCCAGTCGTGGGTGCTTAGGGATGCTCACCACCTCACCTCGAGTGGATTCCGAGTAGATTGTGCGGCCGGAGGTGGCGCGACGGCGGCGGTCGGCGGAGCTGGGCGGCGGCGGCTCTGTTCGAGCTCGCTTCGGCGGCTAGAGTGGCAATTGGCGCTCGACTGAGGGCTGGGGGAGCTCGAGGGGTGTGCTGCAGGTGCGCTCGAGTGGTTTGCTATGGGCTCGAGTGGTTTGCTGCAGGGCCCGAGTAGTTTGCGGCAGGGCCCGAGTGGTTTGCGGCAGGGCTCGAGTGGTTTGCTGCAGGGCTCGAGTGGTTTGCTGCGCTCGAGTGGTTGCTGCAGGGCTCGAGTGGTTTGCGGCAGGGACAGCGGCGTGCGAGGATGGCGGCGGAGCGGATCTGAGGAGGGGATTCGACGGCGGGGCAGAGAGTGGCAGCTGGGGCTCTGGGAAGCTAGAGCAAGGGCGTGGCGAGTACTGGTGGTGAAGAACGACACCGGAGCAGCGCGCACGGCGGAGAGCGGCGGAGGGGCAGCCTGGCGGCGACAATGGCGAGCGGCGGAGGGGGTTCGCGTGCAGGGGGGTGCGGGGCCTTTTATAGGCAGTCGAGGCGAGGCTCGGACTGCGGCTCGGAGCGGCGAAGCTGCCACGCGGAGCTCTGGGCGGCACGTTGCTGGCTGCCGCAGCGTACTGGCTCGCCGGTCGGCGGCCTGTCGCGGCGGGGCGGCGCTGGGCGGGGGTGTCGGTGGCCGGTCGGGGCGAGCTCGTGCGCGGGTTGGCAAGGAGCTGGGGCCCACCGGCGACTGACTTGCCGGCTTTGGTCGGGCAGCGGCGCTGCAGCCCGCCGGCGGGTCGACAGAGACCACGTGGCGCACAGCCGGGCGCCCGTCGCGTCTGGTCGGAGTGGCGCGGGGGGACAAAGCGGCTCTGTCAGGTGGACCGCAGGGACAGCGCGCGGCGCATTTATGGCGCGGGCGCGGCCTCGGCGTCCGTGTCAGAGGCTGGCCGCCGCGTGGCGTAACTGACGTTCAAAATCTCCAAAAAGCAAAGTTGTGTTACAGGTTACTAGCTACAACTTTTGTAAAGGTTGACCTATGAAAAAGTGAGTGGATTCGAGAGAAAACTCAGTAGAAAACAGCATGGACTCGGGTGCCAGCCTGCGGTGAACTTCTATGTTTGACTGACTTTGACTGAGATTTAAGGTGCCTTCCACTCAAAATCTCGAAACGAGCCAATTGACAAAAATGTGTCCCGTGAAAAACTGAACAACTTTCGTATTGGTCGATTTTCAAGTTCTTAAGTGAAATTTCGAATTCGAACCATGCCAACCGTGAAAGGTCAAAAGTTCACCGAGGTGCAAGGGAATTTTTGGTAGGATTCCTTAAGTGAAAATCTAGGTGGGGCCAAATTAAACTTAATTAGGCTAAGACAAAAGGTTTAGCAGGTGATTAAGCTAATTAACACCTAGATTGTCACAACCTACCCCCCTTAAACAGAATCTCGACCCGAGATTCGAGTGTAGAAAGAACTAGTGTGTGCAAGAATGCTTACGATCATGTAGAAGAAGAAAACCCGGAAACTTGGTGTTCAGATAATCCTCTGTCTCCCATGTGGCTTCTTCCTCCGTGTGATGATTCCACTGTATCTTGTACATTTTAACGATCTTTCTTCTCGTTCCTCTTTCCTTGCGGTCGAGAATTCGGAGAGGGTGTTCCACGAGAGCCAGGTCTGGTTCTACCCATGCCAAGTCTTGATGACAATCTCAACTTCGGGAACTCGAACACATTTCTTAAGTTGAGATACGTGGAAAACATTGTGGACACCTGATAGCTTCTCGGGGAGTTGTACTCGGTATGCTACCGGTCCACAGACTTCTATGATCTCATAGGGTCCAATGTAACGAGGTGCCAACTTTCCTTTTACTCCGAACCTTAGCACTCCCTTAGTGGGTGAGACTCGAAGGTAGACGTGTTCTCCCACAGAGAACTGTAGGGGCTTCTTCCTTTTATCAAAATAACTCTTCTGTCGGGACTGGGCAGCCTTCAGGTTAGCCTGAATCACTTTCACTTTCTCCTCTGCCTCGGCCACTAGGTCCGTACCGAACATCGATCTCTCGCTGGTCTGGGACCAACTCAACGGAGTTCGACATCTTCGGCCATACAGCGCCTCAAAAGGTGCCATCTTTAAACTCGCTTGGTAGCTGTTGTTATAAGAGAAATCAGCGAGGGGCAAACATTTATCCCAATTCTTGTCAAAGTGTATTACACAAGCTCTCAGCATATCTTCCACTATCTGATTAACCCTTTCTGTTTGGCCATCTGTTTGGGGGTGGTATGCGGAACTGTGGATTAGCTTGGTTCCTAGTGATTTATGCAAGTGCGCCCAGAAGCGGGATACGAACTGAGGACCTCTGTCTGATATGATCGTTTTGGGCGTGCCATGAAGACGATAGATTTGGCTGAAATAAATGTTAGCATACTCCTTGACGGTGCAGGTGGTGTGGACTGGAATAAAATGTGCGGTCTTGGTAAGTCGATCGACAATAACCCATATAGAATCATGCTTCTGGGAAGTGAGGGGCAACCCAACTATGAAATCCATGCTTATATCCTCCCACTTCCAAGAGGGTATCGGAAGGGGTTGTAACATTCCCGCTACCTTAAGGTGACTGGCCTTAATTCTTTGGCAAGTATCGCACTCAGAGACGTACGTGGCAATGTCCCTCTTCATTCTTGTCCACCAAAAATTTTGTTTCAAATCTTGGTACATTTTGCTGCTCCCCGGGTGAATGGAAAATTTAGAGAGGTGAGCCTCATCCAAAATTTCCTTTCGGAGCTCCGGATCTTTAGGTACTACTAGACGTTCTCCAAAGTGTACGACCTCTTTTTGATCTAATCTGAAACAACGATACTTCTCATCTCCGGCAGAGAGCTTTCTTTAATGATCTTGATGCATTTATCTTGAGATTGAGCGGCAGCGATTTTGTCGTAGAGAGTCGGTTCTAAGGAAATGTTATTGAGTGAGCCATGAGGAACAATCTCCAAGCTAAGCTTCCTCATCTCAGCACATAGGGTCTGGCTATAGGTGTCTGCGGTGAGACAGTTGCAATGTGCCTTCTGACTCAATGCATCGGCTACCACGTTGGCTTTTCCCGGATGGTAAAGTATTTCCAAGTCATAATCTTTGACCAATTCCAACCATCTACGTTGCCTCATATTCAGATCTGACTGTGTAAGGATGTACTTGAGACTTTTGTGATCGGTGTACACCTTACACTGTGCTCCCATGAGGTGGTGTCTCCAAAGTTTCAGAGCATGAATCACCGCTGCTAACTCAATATCGTGAGTAGGGTAATTCACCTCATGTGGGCGGAGGGCTCGAGAAGCATAAGCAATGACTCTGTTATCTTGCATGAGAACACATCCTAACCCGGTGCCTGAAGCATCACAGTAGATGTCATAAGGCTTCGTGTTGTCAGGTTGTGCTAGAACGGGGGCCGAAGTAAGGAGTCGTCTCAAGGTGTGAAAAGCCTCTTCACATTTCTCCGTCCACTTGAACTTAGCTCCCTTCTTGAGTAGTTCAGTCATAGGCTTAGCTATCTTGGAGAAGTCAGGAATAAAGCGACGGTAGTACCCTGCTAGTCCAAGGAAACTACGGATTTGGTGAACAGACGTGGGAGTTTCCCAATCCATGACCTCTTGTACTTTCTCGGGATCCACTGAAATGCCTTCATCAGAAATTGTGTGCCGAGAAACTTGACACTGTTGAGCCAGAATTCACATTTAGAGAACTTGGCATAAAGCTGGTGATCTCTAAGTGTTTGCAGAATAATGCGAAGATGCTCAGCATGTTCTTCCTCATTTTTGGAGTAGATCAGAATATCGTCGATGAAGACCACGACGAATTTGTCAAGATAAGGCATGAAGACCGAATTCATGAGATACATAAAGTAAGCAGGTGCGTTGGTGAGTCCAAAAGACATGACTAGGTACTCATATAAACCGTACCTAGTAGAGAAGGCGGTTTTTGGAATGTCGCTAGGGCGGATCTTGATTTGATGGTACCCAGAACGGAGAACCTCAGAACGGGGTGAGAGAGGGGGTTCTCCGGGCTCAGCACTACTGTTATGAGTACACCCGAACGTGGTGGACTACGAAGGATGGACAGGGCTATCACCACCTGTCGCCTACCACTGCAGTTCCGTGGGGTGCAACACAACCTGAGGTAGCTAGCCAGCACAGGCACCACGCCTAAGCTTTCAGCTACTGACCTCCACCCAACGCGAAAGGCTATAGAGGAAACCCCAAACAAGAGTCGCTGTCACTCGCGCAGACTCAGGTACCCACAACTAGAGAAAGCATTCAAGAACTACTAATGTAAGGAGAGAAAGCAGTAAAGACAAAAGAAGAGGAACTTTACTCGAACTGAAGCTTCATTCCTCGGAGGCACAAAGTTGGAGAGGGGCTGACACTTCGGCTGTTCTCCGGACTCTCACCTCACCACTCAACCTATTTTCTAAGCTAGATAGGTAGCACTACACTACACTTGGACTTCTCCCTTTCATCGTGGTGTGTAGAATGGGGGGTGGAGGTAGCCTTTTATAGCCTTCCAAGGGCGGTATCACGCGTAGGAATGACGCCAAGGACCTGCTTAGCTTCCACGCCAAAGGGGAGGAGTAACGGCCATAGTCATAGGCCAGCCGGCCTCCTTCAGGCCGTTCAGCCTGGAGATGGTGCCATTTGGCACCGTCTTTCTCCTGGACGGTCCTGATGCTCTCCTAATGACGGTTGCAGTGGCGTTCGATCCACGCTCGACAGTTAGAGGTCGGTCGGCCTAGGCTAGGCTGGCCAGCCTGGCTCTAGCCCCTCTCGGCCCTCCTTTGCACCGACACGCTCGTGGATGGTTGCTTGTTGTCTGAAGAGGCGGTTCCAATCCAAAAGTTCGGTTTAGTCGCTGCATGTGGGCCTTCCACTCCATGTCCTAGGCCTTTCGGTCTCAACTTCACTCATCCTTGTCAATTCCATGCTTGGGGGTCCTATGGTGAGTCCCTAAGGCCATCTTGCAAAGGTTGAGATGGTTTGGTGGAGGTCCAGGGCCAGCCGGCCTTGTCCAGGCCGATCGGCCTTAGTCAGGCCGACCGGCCAGACAGGTTTCGCCGGCGATTTTCCCGCAGGCGTAACTTTTTCGTCCGGACTCCGAATTGGGTCATCCAAATATCCATTTCGATCATCTCGAAAGCTCTTCGGCATGGAACTGTCAAATATGTGATTTGGATAACTTTTGCACCATGTTTAAGTCTCCTTTGCCTCGGGATGAACCTTCACTTGTATGACTTCACTGATGTTGGTATTTATGCACCATATTACCTATATTTCCTTGCAAAACGTATTGGTGCACAAAACTTGTGGAAATCATTAGTTTAAATAAAATATTATATGAGCATCACTTAGTTCCTTCATTAAGTTGGGAAGGTTGACGGTCAAAAGTGGCATATAGTGGCCGTCAACACCGTCGAAGCGAGCTCTGTTCCCGGTATCTAAGCTAGAGTCTAGACCAAGGCTAGAGTGCCTTTTGCTCTGAGTTAGGAAGTGTCTAGGTCCGGTCTCTCCCAGCGTCTTTCCTTTTCTTTAGAAATAGGTGCTCCATGTGTCGCTGGTCTTCTAGACCTTCTATCCGGTCATTCATTTGACCATTGTCCCCCCAAACCTAGAGTTTATGCCCCTGGGTTTGTGGCTTGATATTTCTGGCAAGATATATCATTTCATTCTTCAATACACTTTAACCATCTGCTTCCCTGCAGAAATATAAAAACGATACCCTGGGGTTACTCCCGAGGTGAAGTGCTACAACGAGATATATTCTGTGCGCTTGCAGAATTAATTTTGCATACGACGACATATATCTTCACGCTCTTGAGCGTTGCTAAAACGTGACGCTGAGTGCCAACAAGCATTTCTGGCACCGTTGCCAGGGAAGCAATTGGCTAAAGTTATTGTTGAATTATTTGATAATCTTTACAGATTTACCAAACCACTAACCTTAGTGACCTCACCACTGCAACATTCGTCTATTTTTGATGTGTTTGCAGGGTAGAGCATGAATGGTTTCAACCTACCATCAAACTTTGATCCTAATCCAGAACGTATTGGAAGAGTAGTGCGCAAAAGAGTCGTACCTCCTCAGATTTCACTAAGCACAAGCAACATTTTCGAGTCGTCATCCAACTTCGAGTCCAAACCAGACACAGGTTCATTGTATTCTTCGGCCCCAGAATCACCAGTGATGGCTCAGCCGAAGAAGACACTCCGTGAGTTCTCAGCCCCATCAAGCAGCAACTTCCCGGGACTGTCAAACCCACAGGAAGGGGCATTTGAGCTGAGGTCTGGCCTAGTGAACATGGTTCAGGCCAGCCCTTTCTGAAGAAAGGCGATTGAGGATGCGAATGCTCACCTTCGGAATTTTCTGGAGGTGGGTAGCACCATCAACCCTAATGGCACACTGATCAACAACATCCGCCTACAACTCTTCCCATTCTCCTTGCTTGGGAAAGCGAAGGAGTGGTTCTACGCCAACAAGGCATCATTCGAAGGACGCTGGCAGACTTGCGCAGACGCATTTCTGACCAAGTACTTCTCGGTGGGCAAGACCAATGCCCTCTAAGGAAAAATCACTAGCATTCAACAGCTAGACAGAGAGTCAGTTCCTGAAGCTTGGGAGCGACTGCAAGAGTACATTGCAGCCTGCCCCCACCATGGTGTGGAAGATTGGTTGATCACTCAAAACTTCTTCCACAGCATGAGTCGTCGATCGCTAGAGCTTTTGGATGCAGCCGCAGGAGGAGCTTTCCGCTCGTTGGACGCAGACGCAGCGAAGGCACTGATCGTGAAGATATCCGCTCACCAGAGTTGGATAGGAGAAAGACAATCTCCCCGCACCAAGGGAGTACATCAAATTGACTCCGTCGATATGCTGGCTGCTAAGATGGACCTCCTCTTAAAGAAGATGGAATCTCCTAGCAAGGAGATGAATCAAATTATGGAGAGAATCACGTGTGAAATGTGTGGAGTGTTGACGGCCACTATATGCCACTTTTGACCGTCAACCTTCCCAACTTAATAAAGGAACTAAGTGATTCTCATATAATATTTTATTTAAACTAATGAGTTCCACAAGTTTTGTGCACCAATATGTTTTGCAAGGAAATGTAGGTAATATGGTGCATAAATACCAACATCAGTAAAATCATACAAGTAAAGGTTCATCCCAAGAAAAAGGAGACTTGGACATGGTGCAAATTTGACCCAAATCACATATTTGAAAGCACCATGTCGAAGAGCTCTCCGAGATGATCGAAATGGATATTTGGATGACCCAATTCGGAGTCCGGACGACAAAGTTACGCGTCCGGGAAGATCGCCGGCAGAACCCTGCCAGGCCGGTCGGCCTGACTTAGGCCTATCGGCCTGGACAAGGCTGGCCGGCCTACAATCATCCCCAAAATGCTCCAAACTTTGCACAAGGACCTTAGGGAGTCACCAATGGACCCCCAAGCAAGAATTGACAAGAATAAATGAAGTTAAGACCGAAAGGCCTAGGCCATGGATTGGAAGGTCCACCCACCTAGGATTCTCGGACAACTTCAACTCTACGCAACCAAAACCGCCTCAAGGGACAACATGCAACCATTGATGAGCGAGTCGGTGCAAGGGAGGGCCGAGAGGCGCCAGGGCCAGGCCGAACGGCCTCCCCTAGGCTGGCGGGCCCCCAACTGTCGAGCTTGAGGTGAACGCCACCACAACCGTCATAAGGACATCATCAGGAGCGTCCACGAGAAAGACAGTGCCAAATAGCACCATCTCCAGGCCGAACGGCCTGAAGGAGGCCGGCCGGCGTATGACCGTGGTCGTTACTCCTCCCCTTTGGCGTGGAAGCTAAGCAGGTCCTTGGCGTCATTCCTACGCGTCACACCGCCCTTGGAAGGCTATAAAAGGCGACCTCCACCCCCATTCTACACACCATGGTTAAAGGGAGAAGTCCAAGTGTAGTGTAGTGCTACATATCTAGCTTAGAAAATAGGGAGAGTGGTGAGGTGAGAGTCCAGAGAGGAGCCGAAGTGTCGGCCCCACTCCAACTTTGTATCTCCAAGGAATGAAGCTTCAGTTCAAGTAAAGTTCCTCTTCTTTTGTCTTTACTGCTTTCTCTCCTTACATTAGTAGTTCTTGAATGCTTTCTCTAGTTACGGGTACCTGAGTCTGCGCGAGTGACAACAACTCTTGTTTGGGGTTTCCTCTATAGCCCTTCGCGTTGGGTGGAGGTAAGTAGCTGAAAGCTTAGGCGTGGTGCCTGTGCTGGCTAGCTACCTCAGGTTGTGTTGCACCCCACAGAACTGCAGTGGTAGGCGGCAGGTGGTGACAGCCCTGTCCATCCTTCGTAGTCCACCACGTTCGGGTGTACCCATAACAGTAGTGCTGAGCCCAGAGAACCCCCTCTCTCACCCCGTTCTGAGGTTCTCCCGTTCTAGCCGTCGAAGCGACAAGTATTCCTGATAGTAGGTTAGTAAGTTGACATTAGATTACCTCAGCCCAGCTTATCTGTTCCTCTTCACTCCTGTCATTCCTGGATAAACCAGAACCACTTCTAGTACACTTCTCGTTCCTCGTGGATTCGATACCTTGGAACTCTCCCAGGTGAAAGCTTCATCGGTATCCGTACGCTTGCAGATTTATCTGTAGGCAAAGGACCGCCAACATGGAGAAGCAGGACACTCGGGCGACAATTGCCCGGCTGAGGACCCGGTGTATCCGAGGACCGGTGGATGGTCGCTTCCTGGTGTGATGAGTGATTGACATGTCACACCCTGAAATTCTCCAATTTCAGAATCTGAATTTAGAGAATAATTAAGCAACGATTTTCTCTCAATTTTAAAATTTTTCCAACATTTATTTATTTTACAGAGAATTTAGCGTAGAATCTTCTAGAATCTTCTGGACTTTTCTAGAATTTATTCTCATTTTTGCTAGAGCAAATTCTAATTATTAGAAGGCTCTATAATTGTCTTCATGAGCTCCAAATATTTTATTTGGATTTCTTGTATCCCAAACTATCTTTGAGCCACTGCCGAGCTTTGCCGTCCGACTTGCCGATCTACGTCCGTCGCTGTTCGCCGAAGGAGCCCGTCATGCAACGCTCGAGCCGGCCGCCATCTCCGTCGTCTTCTGTCGATTCTGGCAACCTCTGTCCATCCCCGTTATTGGGGAGACACCGAAAACCATCGACGATCAGACTCGCCATGATTTTCTTTTGCCCGGCTTCCATCCATATGCTTGTCTATGAATTTTCCTCACCGAAAGATCATCAGAAGACGTCACAATGCAAGGTGCAGCTAGCACTCTAATTCCTTTGTCACGTTACCTTACTACCTAAGTACCCGATGATGTCACATTTACATCATGCTTATGCATTGATTCTGTTTTCCCTTCATCTACACACACGTATTCACCACACAGCATGCAACGCGTGATTAATTAATTAATTAGCTGCTGTTGTGTGCATTGCAGAAGGCAAGTTGGAGTCCTGGCCAATTACGTGCTGCGAGAGGTGGTCTTTACGTAACACTAACTCAACCCAGGTCGAGTTCGGTTACCTGGCCGCCTCGTCGAACCAACACGCGCACGCCGAGCCTAAACATGCGGTGAATAAATGAGAAGCCGCCGCTGCCTACGCCCTCTTTTCGTTATTAACCTTAGCAATCCCAGATGCCCTAGCTCCTTCACAAGCCGCCGGCAAATTAAATGTCGTCCTGGCTCCGAGCTTCGCGGTGCGTCTCGTGCTGTCACGAAGCCCGTTCCGCCGTCGTGCTGTCACCCTGACTGAGCTGCGGCAGGACGCAGGAGGAGCTGAAGCATGTCCACGGCTCCATGCTAAGGTTGGACCGTAGCCGAGCACCAACACCGGTCTTCGACACCCAGTTGCTCGCCGTTCTCATTCTGTTGCCAAGGGAGCATCCATGTGCCTCGCGTCCCCTGCTGCCCTTGCCGCCTCGCCCCGCCTTGCACGGCACCGCCATGAACTTCGCGCCGCTGAGCTGCACGTGCCGCCGCAGGTGATCTTCTCCTAACTCCAAGGATTGCTGTCGTGTATCAATGACCCGATCTGTCGCTGCCTCGAGTTCGTTCAAAGAAGCTCCTATTTTTCCTTTATCCATCGGCGTGGTTAAAGACAAGCTAAATTTTTCTCCATACCGTGAGATCAATTACCACGTCAATTTCTCTTGCAACGTCATTTTATTGCCTAATACCTTAATGATGTCATGCGTACATCATACTTCTTGATCAATGTTACCTCGGTGCAAAGCTGGTCTAGGTCAGCGTATTCTTTTTTCCTAGCTGTAGACGGACACGTATTGAGCTTGACCCGAGAGTTTGTTTCGTCGTGGCTGCATTTTGGTCTATGCCACGCACGATCAGGAATCGATGGGGCCCAACGTGTGCCTTATAAACAGCACAAGCTAATAACCCCTGGACTCTCTTTTTCATATCTTCACAATTCTCTCGTGCGCCCTAGGAGCCCTAGTTCCTTTCTAAGCCCGCCGCCAGCCTCGTCCAAGCTTTGCAGCCACCGCCGCCAGTGATCTCATCTAAAGCATCGCTGGCCGAGCTAATACCAATAATCTGGTCTGTGGTTGCCTCGAGTTCCATTAATCAGGGAAGTTGTCGCTGATCCGCCATCGGAGCGTGCCGTCCACATGAAGCTGGACCACCACTCCTCTTCTTCGAGTTTCAGCCATCAGCCGCGGCGATTTCCCTCCTGTTTCGATCGCCGGTGAGATTCCCTACATGATGCCGAGCTAATCGCTGTCTATGTTTCTTCGACATCTTCGTTGATCTCATCTTGCCGTAAGCTCTCGCTGAGTCCCTTTTGTTTTTATGGATCAGTTGTTGGCCAGATCGATCTTGTCCAGTGCTGATTAGACACCGGCCGTGCACCATCGCCTGAACTTGCACGCCAACCAACGGGTCTCTGCGTTCACGCTTGCGACGACCGTCCCAGCCGTAAAGCTTCACCGGGGCCGTCAGGAAGACGATTCCATGGTCTCTTTTGCCGTAAAACTCCCAAGGTCGCTGCCGTCCCCCAAGCCCTGCTGTGCGAGTCGACGCATGAAGGAGAGCTGCCGCCGGCGAGACACCCAACAAATAAAATCATCGTGGACGACAATGAAAGGTTCAGCAGTCCCTGCATCTAATTCCTTTTCCATATTACCTTATTGCCTAAGCACTTAATGATGTCATGTTTCCATCATAGTTTGAGAAATATTTCATCTATACTTCTTCACGTACATGCACGTTACGATCAGAAGCTAGCTTTGTGCTTATTATCATCAGCTAGCTACGCATGCACACTCCTCCATCTATGTTTTCTCTCTAATTCATGTTACCTGCAATTCGTGCTGTCTACATTCGTGCTCTGTTATCCCTCGAGCCAGCTGTTGAGCAACCTCCTATGTTCTCTTTACAGCCATCGCCGGTCATCAGATGCAAAGCGCCGGCTATGGAGATGACAGCCCTGCAAAGAAAGCCACATACGTGCAAAAGAAGCAAGTAAGACCCCTACCATGCAACTGATGACATCATGGCTACGCATGCAATAACTAGGATTCTTCCATTAGCAAAGTAATTAGGACATATTCTGTACACTTCACTAATATATTCCACCATGATTAGAAATCCTGAGTTCACTACAATCCTTTGTTCAGCTAATACAATCCTTGATGATCAACACCCTAACTCCAACAACCACTTATTTTCCTTTTCCTTGTTGTCATGCTGACATTGCTCTTGTGCAATAAATCCTAATTATCATTTATTCCTTATTTCAGAAATTCCTTTTCATATATTATCATTGCATAAGTCTCGCCAGCTTTATATTACGTACTCATATCTTTCTCATTTTAAATCCAATATCAGTGATTCTTGCACTCCTGTGACCGTACCAACGAGTCATATCCTTTAGTACGCTCTTTAAAGCTTTTATTTTGATTGGTATATTGTTCTTAGTAGTCTTCGTTTGTTTGCTGTAGAATGTTTGCTTTGCTTGGATGATCGCTGCGAGTAGAAGGAACGCGGTTCGAGAGCTTGAAGAGTTGAAGATATTCTGAGCAGCTATTCTCTGGATTTAAGGCAAGTGTGTCCTTGTGCTTTTGTCCCAATAACTTTATTAATCACTATTGCATGTGCTTGCATTAATTTTGATGGGTCCTATTAAGGTTTGCCTAGTCTTTCATGATTATTCCTTGTCTGCCTGGGTTTATCTTTATGTTGGGTAGCATTGCTAGTTGCTATACTTGGGTTATGGTGGTTCTAATGAACGTTAATGATGAACATGCTTTACTTTGTGTTATACCTCTGGTTAATTACAAGATCATATTATTTAATCGGAACATGGAGAACCACCCGGGAAAACAGTGCAACCATAAGACTAATGGGCTCTGGTCTTGGCTGAATAATTAGAGACTCTAGTTTGTGGTAGCTTTACTCGCAAGAGGCAAGAGGGGGAGACTGTAGTTGGTGTATAACCCGGCCCCTATTTGGGAGGAAGCCTTTGCTAAGGTGTGCCCATTGGAGAGGTTTATACATCACGCTGATCATGAATCCTTAGCGAGCTATCCTTACTAGGGAATCTTTGTAAAGGCCTCGTAGCGTCCCTATACAGTCACACATTGGTAGTGTGATACGTGCTTGGCCAGCACAGCGTGGTTGGGTTTAAAGTTCTTTTGGACTTTTACGCGACTTATGGTGAAAGTGTACAACCTCTGCAGAGTGTAAAACTGATATATCAGCCGTGCTCACGGTCAAGAGCGGCCTGGACACTCACATGATAATTGAACTTGAAGATGGACTTAAATCGTGGTTCTCGTTGTGCCATGTGCTTATGGCGCTCTGTTTATATTAATGTGGGTTTTGGTATATACTTATATGTTAGTAAATATGTGCTAATAAAAGTTTGTCCAACTAAAATTGCTTATCGCTTTAAACCTCAGCCTCTCCTTGATTTAACCTTGCATTCATACTTTCTCCACACTTGCTGAGTACGACATGTGCTCCACACTTGCTGAGTACTGTGGAGTTCACTGAAGACGTTGCTGAGTGCTAGGCGTACACAACCCCCGGTCGTCTGCTTGTGGAGTTGGAGCCTCCGTTTCCAGGATTTGAGCTGTGTAATACTCTGATTCATTTTCTTTTACGTGATACTGTCTCTATTATACACCTTTTTGTTCGCCGTATGTGTGAAACTTGATCCTGTCACACATACAGTGTGCACTCGGTTTTGTTTTGCAGAACCGGGTGTGACAAAGTGGTATCAGAGCTGTAACGACCGTAGGACGTAAGCCTAGATAGCAATGGTCGTTTCTAAGATCTATTTCACAAAAATTGTTCGTATCCTGTCCTTGACCTCCTCCTTGTGTACTTATCTCATCCTTGATAATTTAATTCACAATCTCAACCTTTGTTATTTATTACCCTTCCTTCCTCTTACTAATTTTTTAACCCTTGTCTATCTACTTTCATCTCTTCCTTGACCATTCACTCCCCTGTTAATGGTTTTACTATTCTCAAATCTGTTCGCATCACCGTCTGACCTTGCTTTACTGTTTGAATTAATTCTAGAGCTACAGGCATCAGTTTGACGTGAAACCAATTTTCTCGGATTCATAATTTGATGAGTTATTTTCTGGCTGCTTTTCACGATTTTTCGACTTTCTGACAGAGAGCTATGTGCCTGTCTTTCCAAATGTCCGAATCTGCCATGATTGTCATCCTGAATCCAATTTATATAATCTTTCTCTTTTATTCTTAATCTCGATCATTCATTTACTCTTTAAATTTCTATTTCACTTTTTATTTCCTTGCGTTCTTATTTATTCAACTTTTCCTAAAGAGAAACCTCATGCTTAGGATAACCCTTTCTCCCTTACTAACAACGTTTAGATCGCTCTTGTTGTGCTGAGTGGTGGATTCCCGTGCTTGAATGATGATGTTTGTTTTATGATCATGTTTGATTTGATTCTTTGTATTGATTGTTGGTGTATTGTGGGTCTTATACTTACAATGACATCAGTTGCCTAGCCGGGTTCTTCTTTTGCCTTCCACCTCCTTGTCACTCTCCTTTCTATCTGTTGTTTCGATGGAGGTCATAGAGAAGGAAGATGAAGGCAACACCAATGTCGACAAGTAGAGGCCATCATCATCACCAACGACTAGATGGAAGCAAGTTGAAGAAAACAAGAAAAGACGAAGACTCAAGATTTGCCTCGCTCGACGCTAGTCCTGTTCATCAGTCTCCTCCTTGTTTCTTTTTTTCTTCGAATCTCGGGTCGAGATTCCTTTTAAGGGGGTAGTTTTGTCACACCCTGAAATTCTCCAATTTCAGAATGTGAATTTAGAGAATAATTAAACAACGATTTTCTCTCAATTTTAAAATTTTTCCAACATTTATTTATTTTACAGAGAATTTAGCGTAGAAAGAAAAACAATTGTTTGTTTTTATGAAATTAAATAAGTTGTTCTCTGTGTGTTGCATTCATGCCGATGCATCTTGGTGCTTCTTGAGTGCAAAGGTTTTGAAAACCCGTTTATCCAACGTTTAGGTTCTTTCGAGAATCTTCTGGACTTCTAGAATTTATTCTCATTTTTGCTAGAGCAAATTCTAATTATTAGAAGGCTCTATAATTCTCTTCATGAGCTCCAAATATTTTATTTGGATTTCTTGTATCCCAAACTATCTTTGAGCCACTGCCGAGCTTTGCCGTCCGACTTGCCGATCTACGTCCGTCGCTGTTCGCCGAAGGAGCCCGTCATGCAACGCTCGAGCCGGCCGCCATCTCCGTCGTCTGCTGTCGATTCTGGCAACCTCTGTCCATCCCCGTCATTGGCAAGACACCGAAAACCATCGACGATCAGACTCGCCATGATTTTCTTTTGCCCGGCTTCCATCCATATGCTTGTCTATGAATTTTCCTCACCGAAAGATCATCAGAAGACGTCACAATGCAAGGTGCAGCTAGCACTCTAATTCCTTTGTCACGTTACCTTACTACCTAAGTACCCGATGATGTCACATTTACATCATGCTTATGCATTGATTCTGTTTTCCCTTCATCTACACACACGTATTCACCACACAGCATGCAACGCGTGATTAATTAATTAATTAGCTGCTGTTGTGTGCATTGCAGAAGGCAAGTTGGAGTCCTGGCCAATTACGTGCTGCGAGAGGTGGTCTTTACGTAACACCAACTCAACCCAGGTCGAGTTCGGTTACCTGGCCGCCTCGTCGAACCAACACGCGCACGCCGAGCCTAAACATGCGGTGAATAAATGAGAAGCCGCCGCTGCCTACGCCCTCTTTTCGTTATTAACCTTAGCAATCCCAGATGTCCTAGCTCCTTCACAAGCCGCCGGCAAATTAAATGTCGTCCTGGCTCCGAGCTTCGCGGTGCGTCTCGTGCCGTCACGAAGCCCGTTCCGCCGTCGTGCTGTCACCCTGACTGAGCTGCGGCAGGACGCAGG
Organism: Urochloa ruziziensis; assembly: GCA_015476505.1. Taxonomy (NCBI): domain Eukaryota; kingdom Viridiplantae; phylum Streptophyta; class Magnoliopsida; order Poales; family Poaceae; genus Urochloa; species Urochloa ruziziensis. The sequence goes on from CM027118.1 coordinate 33,196,333, forward strand.
AGGAGCTGAAGCATGTCCACGGCTCCATGCTAAGGTTGGACCGTAGCCGAGCACCGACACCGGTCTTCGACACCCAGTTGCTCGCCGTCCTCATTCTGTTGCCAAGGGAGCATCCATGTGCCTCGCGTCCCCTGCTGCCCTTGCCGCCTCGCCCCGCCTTGCACGGCACCGCCATGAACTTCGCGCCGCTGAGCTGCACGTGCCGCCGCAGGTGATCTTCTCTAACTCCAAGGATTGCTGTCGTGTATCAATGACCCGATCTGTCGCTGACTCGAGTTCGTTCAAAGAAGCTCCTATTTTTCCTTTATCCATCGGCGTGGTTAAAGACAAGCTAAATTTTTCTCCATACCGTGAGATCAATTACCTGATGAACTTAGTAGTATCGTCTAGGAGTAGATCGAGAGGGACTTGATGTGAGACATACCTCATCTCTCTCTCAGTAGGCGCTGACCATCACAGGTTCGGTGATGAAGCTCTGCGCACGGCAGCGACGGTCGGAGTAGAGGTGGAGGAGCAGTGCTGTACTGCCGGTGGAGCTTCCCGTCACTTCAGCACCTCCCTCTCAGATCGGGTTAGGGTTAGAGGACGGTGGGGTTTGGCGGCAGCGGTCAACCTCGTGTCTTGTGCCATAGCCCCCACCTTCTCTATATAGGGCTGCGCGACGGGGGCCCACCAGCCTTCTATTGGGCTGGGCGTCCCCGATCAGGATGCGAGTCAAAAGCCCAGTTGGCCTTTGGGCCAACTGGCTGGAGATCAACCTAACAATCTCCCCCTTGATCTCACCATAAGTTTTCTTACACTTCAGCTCTTCGCTTAGCATCCACTTCATTACAAACAAGCACATTGAGCATGGGTCATCATGATTGTTATTTCAATCGGATTAACCAGCCACAATACACTTATCCATTTTGAAGGATCATAACTTTGGGCCTTTATAGTCCGGAAATCATAGGCTATACCATGAAACCATGTCGACTGTGTGTCCTCTGCACATACTGGACGGTAAGCCTTTAATAGACGGATCCGTAAGTACTTGATTGTTGCTTTTCAACATGATTCCGGACTTTCTCCTTTACAACGTATGCCTTTATGTCAATGTGTTTGGCACCACACTTGACTCGTTGTCATAGGAGTGAAATACTTGGATGGTTGTTGCTGTTGTCAACCATTATCAACTCCGGGCACTGGTTTTCTCAACCATTTTGCCTGTCCTTCAGCCTCATATCATGCTATATTATATCTTTACATCACATTGATGATAATTGTTCAACTCTTTGGAGATTTTCCACACAAAAACCCCAAAATATGAAAGTTAGCGACAATTGTGGATTTCGCTACACATTTCACAAGTTCTACCCTGCACTCACAATCTTTTGAGAGCACTGGTTATTTCTTTCTTAATATAGCATGAGACCGATACACTTAACTCCAATCCAGTGATCTATATCTGGACTGATCATTGCCAAAACAACCCGGATACTTGAACTACGTCAAGGTAATGTTATTCTTTTGCATCTTTTGCATTAAGCTTCCAACAGCTGAAGCATATGGTACCATATTATTTTAATCTTCTCATTATTGGTTCTTGGAACACTATAGTTCCCATAACCACTTCTTATTCATAATTGAAACACTAAAGTTTCCAAAAACATTACCCTTGACTTTAAGGACAGACGTAGGCTTTCTCGTATGCACATTTTAATTTAATCAGAAACATTTCTTAACGTGCATGTGCGATATTCCTAATACCCCTTTTCTTTCATCTTGATGAATTTCACCAAGATTGAATCTTTGAGGACAAAAACTTCCTTGTTTTCATTAACAGACTGACATCACTGCTAGTAAGTAAAATGTCATCTACATGAACTTGAATTAGGAAAAAGATCTTTCCATTCCATACCTTTATACAAATATAATTATCCTTTCTTTTTCTCTAACCCAAAAATAACTGAGTCTTAACTTCAAACACTATTGTCTAGAGACTTGCTCTAGCCTATAAATAACTTCTTCAAGCAGCATTCCTTATGTTCTCCATGTCAAAACCTTTGAGTTATGACACAAATCACATCTAAGGATGTTGTCTTTACTTTCATCTGATGTAACTCAGATAATGATGTGCCATTACTTTGAGCAAAATCTTTCGATTTATGCGGGCTTCACTTCTCTACATGTTCCCTTTGGAGTCACAATTCGACTGTCAGACCTATCACGGCCTGATGTTTTCTCTCCATTAGGAAATAACTACTGAGTCCAAAAACACGTTGGAACATATCGAGTTCAACTCATTTTCCATGGCCATGAGCCACTTCGATAAGTGAACGCTCTTCATGGCACAAACTTTATCATGTGGAGCTGGTAACGTTCTTTCTCATGATCAATATTGTTGCCACGAGTATAGCCGTCAAGACGGCTCCAGAATCATCGAAGCCTTCTCCTCAAGATCAATTTATCAAGTCACCATACTCCCCCTCACCTTTTCATCCTTTATCTCAAGTTTGCCAATGAAATGGCAGCTTTTGGGATCTGCTTCCCTATATATGGGTTAAATACTTCAGCCTCAGTTGATCTCCTCTACATACACGCAAGTGGTTTAGCGAGGGTACTTACTTTGTACTCTATTGAGAATATGAATAGGGTTTGCTGAGACTTGCCCAGTATAGAATACTGGGTAACTGCGCTATCTTCCTTGAAACTTAATAAAATTCAGGAATTTAGCTATTTCTTTACTTTTAGGGGTATTGTCATTATGACCGTCGTACTCCCCCTGACAATCACATTCATCATTTATAGATCACTTTGCATTACATTAAGTATTGAGAAAGTTTCATCTATTCTCTTTTCTTAATTGATCTCATATTTCTCCCCCTCGAAATGTGGTTAGAATCTTTCTTCCACAATTTCGAATCCTTTTAAAACTAATGTGAATGAGGAAACTTTAACTATCTTCTTTGTCGGCATGGTTACATCATGCAAAACAGAATTATTACTTAGTTCGTACGGGAGTACTTTTTCCTCATCTTTCTTCAAGAACTCAACATAGTTCTTAATCCTTGGTCTCTTTCAAGTCACACTCACATATCATTCAAATCTTTAGGTTTGTCTGTGACTTTGTATTCTCGTTAAAACCCATTGTTTTATGACCATGACACAATAAAAGTGCACGATTAATACAAGGGATAGCATAAAAGCTACTCCATACTTTTCTCCCTCTGTGGGATACCCAAAAACACATGAGTTATAACAACTTTCTCCCGCCTTGCAGGATAAGTCTTTTACCAACCTTCTCCCGGCGTGCGGGATTGTCTAACATAAGCATTATTCAACTTTACCCCGCCATGCAGATTTCTTTCTCAAACTTTTCCCGCTAAACGGGCTCTGCCGTTAACATTCTCCCCCTTACGGGTATCTCCCATGAGGGACATAAATGTCAGAATTGGCTCTTTGTTTGCATATTCAATCATCAAATTCAGATATTTAAATCTGAATATTCTTTAACACACACGCTTAGCCCGACTTTGGTCAAAGTAAGCATGCATGTCAATTATTACTTCTCATCATGATAATTGAAAATGTAAATACATTCTTCTTTATAGAGTACATGAAAAAATAATTCTCAATAATCTATCTTTTTTCTTGGATCACTGTCCAAGAATGCTTTCTTTTGAAGGCGCTCTTCAAAGAGAACACTTCCCCTTGTGCTATGACCTTCTTCTTTTGTCATTTTCTGAGTCTCAAGTACCCAGATGATTTTTCTTACTGCAGTCAAGCATGAATATCTTTTGTCTGAGAAAATAATCAATAATAATGTTTGTTAGACTTTAAAACATTTATGTTCTAATCTATATCACCTTTGGGCAGAAAATAGAATAGAACAACATCTCCTTACATTAATTCTCCATCACCTTTGGGCAGAAATAGAAATAACGTAAAACTTTAAACATTTCTCTACTTCAAGAGTATTTCTTAAACTTTATCTCTATATCAATTTCACATCACCTTTGGGCAGAAATGAAAATAACATAGAAAAATACTCAATCGCAGCGGAAACTTTAAATATTGCTCTACTTTAAAAGCATTTCTTAAGTTTTATCAATTCTCTGAAAAATTGATCACTTTAATACAAAATTTATCAGAGATATGAACTATAAACCAATGAACTTATAGAATTATAATGTTGTTATCATCAACTTTGGTCAGAAAAATAACAATACCATAAATTTAACTTAAATAAATGTCTTTCTACTCCTCTAAATTGAACTTAATTTAGAGGATGGAACTTTACTTTGCAGCGGAAACATTAAAATTATTCAGAAGCAACAACTCGATTAAACTTCAGAAGCAACATCTCATTTAAACTTTACTTCTCTCCAAAACAAAACTATCCCTTTGGTTCAAGTTTAAAAGGAGATAAAACTTTACAAAACTCAGCATATAATTGCTTCTAAAAAAGATCATATTAAATGCAAAACGTCACTGTTTGCATCTTTACTTTTGGCCCAGTCGCGCATAAACAACCCACAGTCTGCTTACGCACATGCAGTCCATTTTCTCTTGGCACGTCTACGCCTCTGTGTATCTCGGCCCACGAGCTGGCCAAACGGCCCAGCTCGACTTTCTTGATCAGTCCGACGCGGTCCGAAAACCCCGCACACGACCCGTATATTCTCTTAAAACTTAATTCTTCCGTTGATTCCAATTACATTAAAAGGAGCAACGATTTAAACTTTTATAGTGGCTATAAAAACCAAAACATACTTTACACAAAAAGCAACATAACATTAAACTATAAAAACCAAATCATACTTTACACAAAAAGCAACATAACATTAAACTTTCCCACTAAAATTCAACTTTTCAGAAGCATTCTACTCTCTGTAAAAATTTAACCCTTTGGTCCAAAATTTAAACAGAGATGTAAACATAAAATTCATACACAATTCATCAAAAACATACTTCTGAAAATGAAAAACGTAAATGTGAAAAGATTCTATTCACAAACTTCAATTTCGGCCCGCGAAAAATAAATAGCCCGGCCTACGAAAACATGCGAACGCATGGGCCGTGCCCGCGCTTGCGGTCCACTAGCGGCCTAGCTACTCAGCAGCTTAGCTCGCTCTCTTTCGCGCGCGTGGCTCCCCCGAAAAATGGCCCAGCCGCTCGCCTCTTTGCCCAGCTCGGTTCGCTCGGCTTCCTGGGCCAAAAATGGCCCAGCCTTTCGCATGCGGCGCTCGCATCGCGGCTTGGAGCCCGGTTGAGCGTGCGGATCGGGGCCTGCTTGGCCCAGTCATCAGCCGCTTGGCCCAGTCATCAGCCGCTGGTTGATCCTACCCGTCGAGCGGATCGAACGGCTCGCCACCATTTTCGCCCGAACAAACACCCCTGAAGCCGGCCGTCTCCCCAAAACCCTAGATCATAACTTTCTTTCCGCCCTGCTTTTCTCGGTCCGAGCCGGCAGCGCTCTCATCTCTCGCTCGCCTTTCTCCCGGCCGGAGCCAGTGGCGCCGCCAGCGGCACTCGCCGCCGTGCCATGGCCTAGCCGTGGCCGGTCGAGCTCGAGTCGGCCCTCTTCTTTTCTCTTGTCTGGTAGGTCACCACCAAGGACAACGCCATGGCGTCGCTGCCCCTTGCGCCCTCGCGGGCCTCTTCGCCGGCGTCGCGTGCGACCGTGTCGCGCGCGGCTCCGTCGAGGAGCTTCGCCGGGGTGCCCTCGCGACGTTGCCGCCGCCATGAGGGACACCGACGCCGCAGGTAAGGCCTCCGTTTTTTTTTTCAAGTTAGGGTTAGGGTTTGCTCCTGTGTTTTCTTCGATACGATTTCCCGCGCTACGGCGGTTCTGCCCGCTGGCCATCGATGGACGACCGGCGGTGGTGACGGAGAGCACTTCGTAGTTCTTCATCCTCTCCGTCCTTTCCTTTGATTCGAGATCGAATCCTTTGTTCTCTGTCTTCTTTCTTTACCTCCCTAACTCAAAACTACTCACTAGAAAAAACCTGGCTCTTGATGCCATTGATGAACTTAGTAGTATCGTCTAGGAGTAGATCGAGAGGGACTTGATGTGAGACATACCTCATCTCTCTCTCAGTAGGCGCTGACCATCACAGGTTCGGTGATGAAGCTCTGCGCACGGCAGCGACGGTCGGAGTAGAGGTGGAGGAGCAGTGCTGTACTGCCGGTGGAGCTTCCCGTCACTTCAGCACCTCCCTCTCAGATCGGGTTAGGGTTAGAGGACGGTGGGGTTTGGCGGCAGCGGTCAACCTCGTGTCTTGTGCCATAGCCCCCATCTTCTCTATATAGGGCTGCGCGACGGGGGCCCACCAGCCTTCTATTGGGCTGGGCGTCCCCGATCAGGACGCGAGTCAAAAGCCCAGTTGGCCTTTGGGCCAACTGGCTGGAGATCAACCTAACATTACCACGTCAATTTCTCTTGCAACGTCATTTTATTGCCTAATACCTTAATGATGTCATGCGTACATCATACTTCTTGATCAATGTTACCTCGGTGCAAAGCTGGTCTAGGTCAGCGTATTCTTTTTTCCTAGCTGTAGACGGACACGTATTGAGCTTGACCCGAGAGTTTGTTTCGTCGTGGCTGCATTTTGGTCTATGCCACGCACGATCAGGAATCGATGGGGCCCAACGTGTGCCTTATAAACAGCACAAGCTAATAACCCCTGGACTCTCTTTTTCATATCTTCACAATTCTCTCGTGCGCCCTAGGAGCCCTAGTTCCTTTCTAAGCCCGCCGCCAGCCTCGTCCAAGCTTTGCAGCCATCGCCGCCAGTGATCTCATCTAAAGCATCGCTGGCCGAGCTAATACCAATAATCTGGTCTGTGGTTGCCTCGAGTTCCATTAATCAGGGAAGTTGTCGCTGATCCGCCATCGGAGCGTGCCGTCCACATGAAGCTGGACCACCACTCCTCTTCTTCGAGTTTCAGCCATCAGCCGCGGCGATTTCCCTCCTGTTTCGATCGCCGGTGAGATTCCCTACATGATGCCGAGCTAATCGCTGTCTATGTTTCTTCGACATCTTCGTTGATCTCATCTTGCCGTAAGCTCTCGCTGAGTCCCTTTTGTTTTTATGGATCAGTTGTTGGCCAGATCGATCTTGTCCAGTGCTGATGAGACACCGGCCGTGCACCATCGCCTGAACTTGCACGCCAACCAACGGGTCTCTGCGTTCACGCTTGCGACGACCGTCCCTGCCGCAAAGCTTCACCGGGGCCGTCAGGAAGACGATTCCATGGTCTCTTTTGCCGTAAAACTCCCAAGGTCGCTGCCGTCCCCCAAGCCCTGCTGTGCGAGTCGACGCATGAAGGAGAGCTGCCGCCGGCGAGACACCCAACAAATAAAATCATCGTGGACGACAATGAAAGGTTCAGCAGTCCCTGCATCTAATTCCTTTTCCATATTACCTTATTGCCTAAGCACTTGATGATGTCATGTTTCCATCATAGTTTGAGAAATATTTCATCTATACTTCTTCACGTACATGCACGTTACGATCAGAAGCTAGCTTTGTGCTTATTATCATCAGCTAGCTACGCATGCACACTCCTCCATCTATGTTTTCTCTCTAATTCATGTTACCTGCAATTCGTGCTGTCTACATTCGTGCTCTGTTATCCCTCGAGCCAGCTGTTGAGCAACCTCCTATCTTCTCTTTACAGCCATCGCCGGTCATCAGATGCAAAGCGCCGGCTATGGAGATGACAGCCCTGCAAAGAAAGCCACATACGTACAGAAGAAGCAAGTAAGACCCCTACCATGCAACTGATGACATCATGGCTACGCATGCAATAACTAGGATTCTTCCATTAGCAAAGTAATTAGGACATATTCTGTACACTTCTCTAATATATTCCACCATGATTAGAAATCCTGAGTTCACTACAATCCTTTGTTCAGCTAATACAATCCTTGATGATCAACACCCTAACTCCAACAACCACTTATTTTCTTTTTCCTTGTTGTCATGCTGACATTGCTCTTGTGCAATAAATCCTAATTATCATTTATTCCTTATTTCAGAAATTCTTTTCATATATTATCATTGCATAAGTCTCGCCAGCTTTATATTACGTACTCATATCTTTCTCATTTTAAATCCAATATCAGTGATTCTTGCACTCCTGTGACCGTACCAACGAGTCATATCCTTTAGAACGTTCTTTTAAAGCTTTTATTTTGATTGGTGTATTGTTCTTAGTAGTCTTCGTTTGTTTGCTGTAGAATGTTTGCTTTGCTTGGATGATTGCTGCGAGTAGAAGGAAGGCGGTTCGAGAGCTTGAAGAGTTGAAGATATTCTGAGCAGCTATTCTCTGGATTTAAGGCAAGTGTGTCCTTGTGCTTTTGTCCCAATAACTTTATTAATCACTATTGCATGTGCTTGCATTAATTTTGATGGGTCCTATTAAGGTTTGCCTAGTCTTTCATGATTATTTCTTGTCTGCCTGGGTTTATCTTTATGTTGGGTAGCATTGCTAGTTGCTATACTTGGGTTATGGTGGTTCTAATGAACGTTAATGATGAACATGCTTTACTTTGTGTTATACCTCTGGTTAATTACAAGATCATATTATTTAATCGGAACATGGAGAACCACCCGGGAAAACAGTGCAACCATAAGACTAATGGGCTCTGGTCTTGGCTGAATAATTAGAGACTCTAGTTTGTGGTAGCTTTACTCGCAAGAGGCAAGAGGGGGAGACTGTAGTTGGTGTATAACCCGGCCCCTATTTGGGAGGAAGCCTTTGCTAAGGTGTGCCCATTGGAGAGGTTTATACATCACGCTGATCATGAATCCTTAGCGAGCTATCCTTACTAGGGAATCTTTGTAAAGGCCTCGTAGCGTCCCTATGCAGTCACACATCGGTAGTGTGATACGTGCTTGGCCAGCACAGCGTGGTTGGGTTTAAAGTTCTTTTGGACTTTTACGCGACTTATGGTGAAAGTGTACAACCTCTACAGAGTGTAAAACTGATATATCAGCCGTGCTCACGGTCAAGAGCGGCCTGGACACTCACATGATAATTGAACTTGAAGATGGACTTAAATCGTGGTTCTCGTTGTGCCATGTGCTTATGGCGCTCTGTTTATATTAATGTGGGTTTTGGTATATACTTATATGTTAGTAAATATGTGCTAATAAAAGTTTGTCCAACTAAAATTGCTTATCGCTTTAAACCTCAGCCTCTCCTTGATTTAACCTTGCATTCATACTTTCTCCACACTTGCTGAGTACGACATGTGCTCACCCTTGCTATAAACAATGTTGCTCAGAAGAAGAAAGCTACTGTGGAGTTCACTGAAGACGTTACTGAGTGCTAGGCGTACGCAACCCCCGGTCGTCTGCTTGTGGAGTTGGAGCCTCCGTTTCCAGGATTTGAGCTGTGTAATACTCTGATTCATTTTCTTTTACGTGATACTGTCTCTATTATACACCTTTTTGTTCGCCGTATGTGTGAAACTTGATCCTGGCACACATACGGTGTGCACTCGGTTTTGTTTTGTAGAACCGAGTGTGACCGTGGTGTGGATTGACGTTTCCCTTGGCTCAAGTATTGCAGGTGTAGAATGCGGCTTGATTGCATTAGTGCAGGTGAAGAACAGACGCGAAAGGTCTTAGCCATGGCGGCCTCCGAGGAGCGGAGAGACAAGTAGGCTTGGTTCGAGGGACCCGGTGGCCAGATGGATCAAGTGCGGTTCACATGGTGCAAGAACGAGCGAGAGGGACGTGGTTCCGGTGCGAGGTAGTGGCTCACAACCGAAGCTCGTACGCGGACGAGAAGCCAGGTGCAAGGTAGCGGCTCACAACCGAAGCTTGCACGCGGGGTTTGGTGATTTGGCCACAAAATCATCAGGTGGACGGTTTCCCTTGGTTTGGGCCTCAAAACCAAGGCCGAGGACTCGACGAGGCAAAGTTTGGGCAGCTGGGCTGAGGTGACAAGCCAGGCCCAAGTTCGGCGTCGAGGAGCTTCGATCCGGAAGACACGCGGCGTGACCGCAAGGCTTGTGTCGGAGGGAAGCTAGCTTGCGGTGGAAGGTGTCCTAGCCGGAAAATATCTGAAACCAAATGTCAAATTTGCCCCTGAGGGGTATGTATCACTTAGGGGTAGTTTAGTCTATAGAGCACCACCACTTGGACTATATAATAGACCCCCTAGGGGTTGGTGGCTGCAATCTCTTTGGCAATCTCTCTAGTTATCTCTTTGGTTTTCTCTTTGGACTTGTATTTCCCTTTCATCCCTTCCACCTAGAACTATTTCGAATCATTCGTAGTTTGTATAGGTGAATTCATGGTTGGTTGATTGAGTTTGTGCTGCTCATCTTTGTGCCATGATTTGAATCCACGAGCTCCTTTTCTTTTTCTTATTTTCAGAGGTATTTTCGGAGCCATTTTTGGGTGATTTTCGTTCTTCACTTCCTTGGGCGTTTTCTCTCGAATTTCTCTGGGGGATTCACGTATGAGTGCCTTGTGCCTCTTTTCCTGGTGATCTCTTGCCCCCAAAAGCCGGGAATCGCATTGGATTTGAAGTTTTTGGGATGAACTCGAGTTCTTGGTGTTCTTCATGAGATCTGTGATTCCAGGAGTTCTAGGAGGTTTGAGGCCAAGATCTTTGGGGCATAGCCTCTCCTTCAGGTGTATATCATCTACCCAAAATCTTGTCTCAAGACTCCAAGTTGTTTGGGAGATCCATTCTCGAGTTGACCTTTTCGCTGTGTTGATCTATTGATCCGATCGGTCTTCCTTGGCTTGGTCGGATCAATCGACCGCTAGGACTTCGCAGCCTTGCAATCTCGAGTTGACAGTTTTCTCTGTGTCGATCTATTGATCCGATCGACCTTCCTTGGCTTGGTCGGATCAATCGACCAACACTCTGCCCGACGGTGTAAACTCTCTGGTAGAAGCTCTGTATTTCGATTGAATGCTCCGATCGACTCTCGGTCGGATGATCCGATCGCTTTGAGAGAAAAGTGAGGTAAGGGGCACGACTGTTGACCTATTGATCCGATCGGTGGTTCCTGAACTGGACGGATCAAACGACCTGTTGTTTTCTCTCAACAACGGTCGGAGAATAGGCGATCAATCAGACCGGTGCTTTTCATGTGCATTCAGATCAATCGACCCGTGTATTTTCCGCTGATTCGATCTGTTGTTTTCTCACGGTAGCTGTCGGAGCATAGGCGATAAGTCCGACCGACTTTTCATGTCCAGTCCGATCAAACGACCCGTGCAATTTTCGTTGAACTCTTCCTGTTGAGGCCGCGTCTTGTACTCGATTTGTTCGATTCTTTTTCCGCTGCTTTGATCTAGTTCCTAGGGTCAGTAGTTTCTCAGTAGCTATGTGATCTTGACTAGATCGTTCGGTTGGCTTGGAGTTGATTTGGGAGAAGCTGGATTTGGGAAAGAAATTTTATCGGCTCCCATTCACTCCCGCCCTCTCTGGTCGCCTAATCGGTCCTTCAATTGGTATTAGAGCCGGTTACGGATCTTTCCGACTCTAACCAGTCTAAGATCCAAAGATGGCATACCAAGTTCGGGGTTTCGGGCCTCCGCACTTCGATGGGAAGAATTATCCGAATTGGGTCGTGCGTATGGGCGCTTTCTCGCGAGGCAAAGGAAAGTTGTTGTGGGATGTGACCAAAGATGAACACTATGTCAATCCCTACCAACTTAGAAGCCCAGGATGCGAGAGATAAGTTTGAGGCAAACGCTAGAGCTGTCGACTACTTGTTCCGTGCTTTGTCCACTGAGGAGTTTGAGCGAGTTTTGGGCGAGGACCTAGCTAGCCAGATCTGGCAGAAGCTCAAGGTAGCCCACGGTGGTGATAGCCATGTGAAGGCTAGGCTTTTCTCGATGTATCGCAGAGAGTATGAGAATTTCGCTCACTTGCCTAGAGAGTCTGTTGATGCTTTGTTTCAGCGGTTTACTGTCACAGTGAACAACATGAAAGCCAACATCACCATCCTCCCATGCTCGGATCATGATAGAGCTATCAAGCTCTTGCAAGCACTTGATAGATGCGTGTGGGGTGCCAAGGTTGAGGCGATCATGGAGTCAGTTAACTATGAAACTTTGTCGGTTGATGAGCTTTTCTCGAAGTTGAAGTCTTCTGAGGTTGATAGACAGCTGCTTGCCAAGGCGAAGAGTCCGACTGATTCCCATAGTCTGGCTCTAGGTCGGTGGCTCTGGTGATGGACATGCTAATACTCCCAGACACTTTGCTTTGTCTTCTCTTGTGTCTCTTCCAGATGAGGAGTATGAGGTGCTGAGCAAGGAGGATCTCGAGTTGCTCACGAGGAGGTTCGAGTGCATGTACCAGAACCGGAAGGGTTCGAGGTGCGTGGGGAGTATGTGCTACTGGTGCGGCAAGAAGGGCCACTTCATCGCTGAGTGCCCGGAGGAAATCAAGAAACGCAAGTGTGGCGGAACCGCCCAATTTAAACTGGCTCAAGTGCGCCCAATCACTGCCACAACAGTAATTAAACTCAAAGCACTTGAAATAGTATAAATCCGGTAGTCCGTCGAGTGTCCCCGGGACAACCCGAATCATCCACGAACAACTTTTATCTCAACCATACATCAGGATCACTTTCGTGAAGGGAAAGCATCAACAAGCATTGCCTTTTTACAAAATATCTCAAGATGCGAATTATTACAAACCATAAGTTGAAACAAACTTAGATGCAAGTCAAACCTTTCTAAGAGTTTGAAACAAACAAGCCAAGGTGCTTATTGTGACAAGGTTAATTACACAACTAAGGCCGACACCAGAACATCCGAGACCCATCGATGTTCTAGTTCCTCAGGACTTCGTCTTCAACATCTAGCCACGGTACTTCTTGTGACAATCTACGTGTTCATTAACTTAATCACCTGCTAAACCTTTTGTCTTAGCCTAGTTAAGTTTAATTTAGCCTCACCTAGATTTTCACTTAAGGAATCCTACCAAAATTTCCCGTGCGCCTCGGTGAACTTTTGACCTTTCACGGTTGGCATGGTTCGAATTCAGGATTTCACTTAAGAACTTGAAAATCGACCAGTACAAAAGTTGTTCAGTTTTTGATGGGACACATTTTTGTCAATTGGCTCACTTTGAGATTTTGAGTGGAAGGCGCCTTAAATCCCAGTCAAAATCCGTCAAAGCACAGAAGTTCACTGCAGACTGGCACCCGAGTCTATGCAGTTTTCTGCACAGTTTTCTCTCAAATCCGCTCACTTTTCCTTAGGTCAGCCTTTACAAAAGTTGTAGCTGGTAACCTGGAGCACAACTTTGCTTTTTGGAGATTTTGAACTTCAGTTCAAAATTTCGGAGAAAAGTTCGGTTCGACGAATTTCTGGCATGTGTTCGACGAATTGCCAGCACTCCGGCGCTGCGCAAGTCACGCGCCCGACAGCACCGCCACGCGGCGGCCAGTTTCTGACGCGGACGTTGAGGTCGCGCCCGTGCCTTAAATGCGCCACGCGCTGTCTCTGCGGTTGTCTCCGGCAAAAACGCTTTGTCCCCCGCGCCCCCTCAGACCGGACGCGACGTGCGCCATGTGGTCACCGGCGACCCGCCGGCGAGCCGCAGCGCCGCTGCCCCGACCAGGGCCGGCAAGCAAATCGCCGTGGGCCCCAACCTCTTGCCAACCCGCGCGCGAGCTTCCCCCGACCGGCCACCGACCATCCAGCCCCGCGCCGCCCCGGCGCGACAGGCCGCCGACCGGCGAGCCATGTCCGTCGCGGCAGCCATCGATGCGCTGCCCGAAGCTCCGCGTGTCCGCTTCGTTGCTCCAAGCCGCAATCCGAGCCTCACCTCGACCGGCTATAAAAGGCCCCGCACCCCGCACGCAAGCTTGCCCCTCTGCCGCTTGCTTTGCCACCGCCAGCGCTGTTCTTCCGCCGCTCGCCTTTGTTGCCGCCAGGCCGCCTCTCCGCCACTCCTCGCCTTACGCACTGCTCCGCCGCAGTTCCTCGCCACCCACACTCGCCTCGCTTGCCCTAGCTTCCCAGAGCCGCAGCCGCACAGCTCCACCGTCCGCCACCGTCGCGCCACCTCCGGTCACCGATCCACTCGTGATCCACTCGAGGTAAGGCGGTGTGCATCTCTAAGCCTCCAAGACTGGTTCCCCCTTGTTTATAACCAGTCGGCGAAGCTTCCGAGTGCTTTTCTGTTCACTGAAGCCTTGTAGAACTCTGTTGCCTGTCTGTTTAATAGAAGAGCTTAGTTGAGCTGGCTAACTTGCATACCAGCTTAGAACTGGAGTAGTTCAAACAGCAAGATCCTTTGATCTTTTAAGCTATCCTTTGGCATGTGAGCTTGCTTAGACTAGTTTAGTCCCTGGTAAATTTCTAAGGACCCTTGAATGGTAGTGTGATTTCTTAGGACTTAATCTTGGTAATAGTGTGCTGTTTTGGTTAATGAATGCTTGATCTTGGCTTAAATCTTGGTCAGCAAGTCAAGTAACTCACAAAGAGCACACAGTAACTTTCTCAAATTTTATTGGTTAACTGAACTGAAATCATCGCACACACTCTTACTATTTTGTGGTGAAATCTAAGGTAAGTAATTTATGTGTACTCAATCACCATCAACAAACCCTAATACTTTAATAAGTAATTGCAACCTTTGTTAAAGAAAGGGAAGATCAGACAAATTTTGTCCAGGTGAATGTGTCACCAAATACACCCGGGTTCCTCATTGTGTAACAGTGATGACTCAACCAAAGATCATACTCTCATTGTGCATCTGCATCCGTGTAGAACCTACCCTCGCCGACGGAGACTACGAGCTGATCCCCACTGAAGGAGAAGGCCCAGCAGAAGGCGAGGTGAACGCTGTCCAGGTCGAGCAAGACCTGAACACGGTTGCAGAAGGCTTCCAAGCTAACTTTGTGTCCGAAGGCAAGCCCCGGAGCATGTCCTACGCTTTCTAATACATGCAATTATGTTGGTTATGTTTATGTTTGCGCATTTACGTTCAGGAGTTGAATTGAAACCCTAGTTGCATGATCCTAGGTACCCATGCTTTGCAAACACTAGCATGATAGGTCGATAGCTGCTCCGCTATAAGGATCCGGTAAAAGCCGAGTGATTTCCTGTCACTCGCGAGATATAGGAACCGACTGCTCTACTTATGTTGGAATCATAAGGATGGCGGGCGGGGATTTTTGTCATGTGGATGCCCCGTCCGTGTATGCTAATATTGGTTAAGGCCGAATGGTGTGGTACCGACGGTTAAGCTTTTGAAAGTACCAAGCGCTTGTCGATTCTATGGGGTCGGTAAGTTTAGTACCTACATGACTCCAGGGTGTGGACTTTTTCCGACTCCTTCTGGGAATGTCTTCCCCATGCTTCGAACATATGGGTACGAGGGGCGTAAGTGTTGGTTCGGCCAAGCCTTAGACCTCGTATGCCAGGGGGAGTGTAGTCCTGGACGCGACTGGAAGATTGGTGGGAACTACCTGGTAGCGCTAGCCTTTGGCTGAGTGCGATGATCCGAGTGTTTGGGTTCCCCCTTGCAAGGTTGAAATCGGTTCGAACTGTTTGTCTCTCGCAGCTAATGAGACTGCTTAATCCCGCTGCTGCATTGAGTAAGAAGTGAAACAGGATGATGGAAAGAAGCTTGATGGTTGCTTAATTGCTTGCTCCACTTGCTTGACTAGTACAGGTTGCTTACCTAGAATGGTTAACTCAACTAGAACTTGATGCTAAAAGACTGGAAGTAAGGATCCACTCTTAGCCGCTCTTTGGCAAAATAAACCCACTAGCCAAAAGCCTTGCATGTCTAGAAGTCGGTGATGAAGTTGTCACCCGTCGGTTAAGTCTTGCTGAGTATTAGTATACTCAGCCTTGCTTGTGGCTTTACTTTTCAGGTAGCGCCCTCGAGGAAATGGTTGCCGGTCTTACTTGGCCGACCACTCTTCCTCCGGGCTGGTCTGTTGTTTGGGACGAGGATGCTTCAGAGTGACGTCACGACGGCTTCACGTGATCTTGCTACGACTCCGAATAATTAAGTTGTCTTCCGCTGTTTTCAAAACTCTGTGATAATGGTACTTTATGCTCTGAACTCGGTTTTGTAATAATTTTACCTCAAGTGGGACCTGATTAAATTGTGGATGTGTTGTAATCTCTGGAATCCACCTTCGAGTGGGTTTTTGTATGACTGGTTGCGATCGAGGTAACTATCCGTGGTTGCATCGGGCTTGACCCGACAGACTGTCAAGTTACTCCGATTTATTTGCGTGATGACCAATGGAAGGTTAGCGCAGTTAAGCTGAATTAATTTGAGCAGGTTCTGCCACAGTTGGTATCAGAGCAACAGTCGTACACCAGAGGTCTATACGGTCCCAACACATTTGTTTTGCAATAAAACTTGACCAACTAGTGCTCTGAGAAAACTCGTTGGATCGCTAAGGATTCACTAGACCGTGAAGCCCTAGAGGGAATTTTGGGTTGTTTCAGGTGGCTTGCTAATTATGGTGTATTTAACTAACCTGTCCAGCACATCTTGCCCACATGTTTTATACGTGCGCTGGTTTCCGTGCCCGTATGCACGAAGGGTGATAGGATCTCCATTCCAAGGACCCTATCGTTATGGTTGTGTGTGAGTCGCCACATGTTTTATATGTGAGCAAGGTCTTGATGGTATGGTTCTGATTCAAATGAGCCTATCATCCTGGTTGTTCACCATGTTCGAGACATGTGCATGATACCGCATCACGAGCTATGCGAAGGGTTGTGTGCTCTATTCAAAAGGAGCGTATGACCTAGACTAGATGCACTGTCCATGCAGTGTTGAACGCATGGATACCGTTTTTATAAATGAACGATAATGGATGGGGACGCTTCCGTGGCGTGCTGGCACGGAAGGTTCATGGTTTTCTTGCAGGTACACTGACTCCGTTCGTTTAAGGTTACGATGGTCTGAGTGACGACTAGTTATTATAGGGAGAGACGTATATTGTGCCTCACCACCGGCAACTAACTACGTACACCAAGGCTTCTTGGTATTTGTGAGGACGTTTTTAGTTCTTTTGCATCATGTTAATCACCCTAAAGATTTTGAAGTTAACTAGAGGCAAAAGGAAGTAAAAATCCTAAATCCTGCAAACTTCCAGAAGTCTGTCAAATTGTGTTCTTACCGGTCCGAAATTTTTTTTCGGGTCATTAAAACCACTCGGCTGTCCGGGCATCTTAAATAAAAGTTGTTCTTAATTTCATAAGCAAGCTTCGGTCAAAATTTTAGAATTTCTGGTTAAGTAAAACTGGAGTTTTGACCAAATCCAGAGCTGTCTCTTTGCTGGAAAACTCTGGCAGACCGCCAGTCGGGAACTGAGAGTTTTTACCCATCTTGCACCCAAAATCTAAGCAACCCCCAGAATACCAAACTTATGGTCGATAACCTTAAGAACAACCTGGTATAGTTTAGGAACTTTTGGTTGGGTAGTTTCAAAGTGCACTCGTTTTCCCATCGCTGTTCCGACCTTCGTTCTACTCTCGCACAGTTCTTACTCGGTTCCCTTGGTTCCTTTCCTACAGATGGCAGACGCGGCTTACTTTGTGTTTGGCACCGACGGTTTTCTCCACTCAGATTGCCTCGCTTGGGAGGGTTTTCCCTCTATCTTGTGGGACGCTATGAGTACCGCCGGTTTCGCCTCCCCACCTCTTTACTCGTGCCGCGAGTACCTTCAGGATGGTGTGCTTCGTTGCATCACCAGGGTCTACGTGCCACCACACCCTCACCACCCCGAGTGGCCCTTGTTCGACGCTGAGGTGATTGGTCACAGGTTGACTGATACCATGGAGCGCGCTGCCTTGCGGGTGCTGAACGTCTTTTGTGACTTTCGCCCCGTGGAGGTGATGACTTCTCCGCTTGGGTTGCTTCCTACCGCACAGCCTGACGACCCAGCTTGGGTGGAGCGCCGAGCTCACGTGAAGGCAGTTGTTAAGTGGACTGGTGCTGTTCCTACCGCTGAGGGACTAGCGCGGTACGTGAACGCGTTCTCCAAACTTCTTACACTACTTAAGGGAGGACTAGCCGACTCGGTCAAGTACGACATGGCTTCCTACCAATCTTGCCAATAGCTGCAGTATGACTACACCACTCAGGTCCTGGAGGCAGCCGACTCGGACACGGCTATGGCCAACTTTCAGGCTCAGATTAGTGACTTACTTGGACAGATCACCACTCTTCAGCAGGAGCGGGAGACTCACTTGGCACAGATGGTCGAGATGCAGGCGCAGATGGTCTCACTGCATAACGAGCGAGCTGGGCTTAATGAGCGTATTGGAGAGCTAGAGGACCAGGTTCACGACCTGAACCTTGACGTTGAGGACGCTCACCAGCACATCGGGATCCTCCAACAGCAGGTTCCTCTTGGGCAGGACGTTGAGATGGTCGATGAGGAGGAGCCTATGGAGATAGAGATTGAGCCCAAGGAGGTTCAGGACATGTCCGACACGGATACACTTAGTGACTTGCCCCCACTGCCCACGACACCCGGTTCACCCGCCGAGAGTGAGGCCTCGGTCAACAACCATGATGATTTCTAGATGATGGCAGTGTTACTCCTCAGCGTAGCCTACTTTTGGACAATGATGTAATAGGCTAGCTTCGAGTTGAGTATGTCTTTTGTGCAGCTTAACCATGATGTAACTTAGGGTAGAGGTGACCCTGAAGTTTGTAGCTTCAATGTGGTTGTAACCCCTAAACTTTGCAGTTGAATCTAGTTCGAATTTTTAATGCATGGATTTCTCATTTCTGGGCTAAATGATGCATACCAATGTTGTGAGGAATTTCATAAGGAAGATGCTTGCAAAATTTCAGCCCTTTTTCGTTCAGAGTTATGAGAGTTATGTACGTTTTGGCGAGCCTCGGCTGTTCTGAAAACTGCAAAAACAGAAACGTGAACTTCGAATTTTTCGTCCTAGCTAGACTTTGAATCAGACCTGGAGCAAAACACGAAAGTTGTAGCTCTTTAAATTCTCTAGCTACTGGCAAAAGTTCATAATTTTTGGGCCTGTAACCTGGGAGATATGAATTTTCTCCCCTGACAGCCTTGCTGATCAGAAAATTCTGCGATGGATGTTTACCGTTTTCGCGCATGATTACCTTGTCTACCTTGTATACGAGTTTCGAAATCATGTGGCTGATGGTGAATGATTCTTGCAGATGGTTGATTCGACCCGCCGCACCAACTTCACCGCCGGGCAAGCCAGTGGCGCCCAGGCTAACCAGCCACCGCTGCCGCAGCCCCCGCAGAATCCAATGGAGGCGTTTTTCGTCACCCAAACTGCGATGATGCGGGAGATGCTCGATATACAGCGACAGCTAATGCAGCCACGCCCAGGAGGACATCAGGATGCTCAACCCCATGTTGCTCGCTATGAACACTTCCTGAGCACTCAACCACCAACCTTCCATAAAGCAACAGAACCACTGAATGCTGATGCGTGGATTCGCGCAGTGGAGTCGAAGTTCTCAGTGCTCGCCCTACCATGCTCTGAAGAGAGCAAGGCTAGGTTTGCTGCTCAGTTACTTAGAGGACCCGCCCTCATCTGGTGGGAGAATCACCTGGCCACCCTTCCAGAGAACACGGCGATAACTTGGGCCGACTTCAAGACCGCCTTCCGAGCCCACCATATCCCGGAAGGTTTAATTGAGAGGAAGTTGAATGTGTTTCTGGCATTGACCCAAGGCACTCGGACTGTGTCCCAGTATGCCCAGGCTTTCAACAGCCTTTGCCAGTATGCTGGTACCCACGCTGACACAGATCAAAAGAAGATGGACCGCTTTCGCAGAGGCCTCAGTGCAAAGCTCAAGGAACGTTTGAACCCCATCCGTATGGCCACCTACAATGAGCTGGTCAACCTGGCCATGACTCAAGAAGATGCCATTACTGCTCTCAAGGCCGAGAAGAAGAGGAAGGCTCCTATGACACAGGCTGCTCCATCAACTCAGAAGTTCCGAATTGTTCAGAACAATCCTACCTCAAACCCCCAGAGGCCGGGACAACAAGGACGCTGGACTATCAGGCCACCCCAGCAGAATCTGAGTCGTTTCCCTGCTCCCCAGCAGTCCGCAGCCCCACGCCCCAACTATCAAGTTCCCACTCGTCCAAGCAATGGGAGTGCTTGCTTCAAGTGTGGACAGACGGGTCACTATTACAAGAACTGCCCCCAGAACAAGCAGCGAAACCAGGGACGGGCGCAGAACCAAGGCAAGGGAAAGAAGCAGACGGTGCAAGTCCGTCAAGGGAGGATCAACTTCACCACCCTTGCAGAGCTACCCGAAGGAGCGCCAGTTATGACGGGTACTTTCTATGTCTACAATTACCCCGCTGTTATACTGTTTGATTTGGTGCGACGCATAGCTTTATCAGCACAAGGTTCTGCACCAAGAATGGACTAAATCTCACCCAAACCGCCACCCCCTACTTAATCACTACCCGGGTGGGAAGGTCTCCACCAATCAGAGGTCCAACCGAGTACCGCTAGTTATGGGCAGCAAATTGTTTAAAACTGACCTTATTAGCGTGGGATTGGATGGAATGGACATAATCTTGGGAATGGATTGGATGACTAAACACCGGGTCATACTTGATATTTCCGAGAGGGTAGTTGAGATTCACTCACCACTCCTAGGCCGCACAGATCTATATCTGCCACACAAGGTCTACACGAGCTTCCATATCCTTTCTATGGCCGAGCTCCGGATAGAGGACATTCCCGTGGTTTGCGAGTTCCCTGATGTCTTTCCAGAGGACTTGCCAGGTATGCCCCCTGATCGGGACATCGAGTTCGTCATTTAACTGCAACCGGGTACTGCTCCTGTATCCAAACGACCGTATAGGATGTCACCCGTAGAGCTGGCTGAATTGAAAACGCAATTGCAAGAGTTGCTTGACAAAGGCTTTATCCGACCCAGCACATCACCTTGGGGATGTTTGGCCCTCTTTGCGAAAAAAGAAGGACCAAAGCTTAAGGTTATGTGTGGACTATCGCCCTCTCAATGCAGTGACTGTCAGGAACAAGTACCCCTTACCCCGCATTGACATTCTTTTCGATCAGCTAGATGGTGCCAAAGTCTTCTCTAAGATTGATCTTCGTTCTGGGTATCATCAGATCAAGATCCGTCCTTGTGACATACCCAAGACTGCTTTCTCTACTAGGTATGGTCTATAAGAGTACATAGTCATGTCTTTTGGACTCACCAACGCACCTGCTTACTTCATGTATCTCATGAATTCGGTCTTCATGCCTTATCTTGACAAATTCATCGTAGTCTTTATCGACGATATTTTGGTCTACTCCAAAAATGAGGAAGAACATGCTGAACATCTTCGCATTGTTCTGCAAACCCTTAGAGATCATTAGCTTTATGCTAAATTCTCTAAATGTGAATTTTGGCTCAACAGTGTCAAATTTCTCGGACACACAATTTCGGAAGAAGGTATTTCTGTGGACCCCAAAAAAGTACAAGAGGTCATGGATTGGGAAACTCCCAAGTCTGTTCACCAAATCCGTAGTTTCCTTGGACTAGCAGGATACTACCGTCACTTCATTCCTGACTTCTCCAGGATAGCCAAGCCTATGACTGAACTATTCAAGAAGAGAGCTAAGTTCCGTTGGACAGAGAAATGTGAAGATGCTTTTCACACCTTGAGACGACTCCTTACTTCAGCCCCCGTTCTAGCACAGCCCGACAACACGAAGCCGTATGACATCTACTGCGATGCTTCAGGCACCGGGTTGGGATGTGTTCTCATGCAAGATAACAGAGTTATTGCTTATGCTTCTCGAGCACTTCGCCCACATGAGGTGAATTACCCTACTCATGATCTTGAGCTAGCAGCGGTGATTCATGCTCTGAAACTTTGGAGACACCACCTCATGGGAGCACAGTGTAAAGTGTACACCGATCACAAAAGTCTCAAGTACATCCTTACACAGGCAGATCTGAATATGAGGCAACGAAGATGGTTGGAATTGGTTAAAGATTATGACTTGGAAATACTTTATCATCCGGGAAAGGCCAATGTTGTAACGGATGCATTAAGTCGAAAGGCACATTGCAACTGTCTCACCGCAGACCCCTACAGCCAGAGCCTATGTGCTGAGATGAGGAAGCTTAGCTTGGAAATTGTTCCTCATGGCTCACTCAATAACATCTCCTTAGAACCGACTCTCTACGATAAGATCGCCACCGCTCAATCTCAGGATAAATGCATCAGGATCATTAAGGAAAGGCTCTCTGCCGGAGATGAGAAGTACCGTTGTTTCAGATTGGATCAAAAGAAGTCGTACATTTTGGCAAACGTCTAGTAGTACCTGGAACCCCAGAGCTCCGAAAGGAAATTTTGGATGAGGCTCACCTCTCTAAGTTTTCCATTCACCCTGGAAGTAGCAAAATGTACCAAGATTTGAAACAAAATTTCTGGTGGACAAGAATGAAAAGGGACATTGCCACGTACGTCTCGGAATGTGATACTTGCCAGAAGGTTAAGGCCAGTCACCTTAAGGTAGCTGGAACATTACAACCTCTTCCGATACCTTCCTGGAAGTGGGACGACATAAGCATGGATTTCATTGTGGGATTGCCCCTTACCTCTCAGAGGCATGATTCCATTTGGGTTGTCGTGGACCGACTCACGAAAACCGCTCATTTCATTCCGGTACGCACTACTTACCGTGCTGACCAGTATGCCGATATCTACTTCGAGCAAATCCTTCGTTTGCACGGAACCTCCAAAACCATCATATCAGACCGAGGACCCCAGTTTATGTCACGGTTTTGGCAAAGATTGCAAGACTCCTTAGGAACCAAGTTAATCCACAGTTCCGCATACCACCCCCAAACAGATGGCCAAACCGAAAGGATTAATCAGATAGTTGAAGACATGTTAAGAGCTTGTGTCATACACTATGATAAGAATTGGGATAAGTGTTTGCCACTCGCTGAGTTTTCTTACAATAATAGCTACCAAGCCAGCTTGAAGATGGCACCATTTGAGGCACTTTACGGCAGAAGGTGTCGAACCCCGTTGAGTTGGTCACAGCCGGGTGAAAGACAAGTCTTTGGCACGGACTTAGTAGCCGAGGCAGAGGAGAAAGTGAAAGTGATTCAGGCTAACTTGAAGGCTGCCCAATCCCGACAGAAGAGTTATTTTGATAAGAGAAGGAAGCCCCTACAGTTCTCTGTGGGAGAGCACGTTTATCTTCGAGTCTCACCCACTAAGGGAGTGCTAAGGTTTGGAGTAAAAGGAAAATTGGCACCACGTTACATTGGACCCTATGAGATCATAGAAAACTGTGGACCGGTAGCATACCGAGTCCAACTCCCCGAGAAGCTGTCAGGTGTCCACAATGTTTTCCACGTATCTCAACTTAAGAAATGTGTTAGAGTTCCTGAAGTCGAGATTGTCGATCAAGACTTGGCATGGATAGAACCAGACCTGACTCTCGTGGAACACCCTCTCCGGATTCTCGACCGCAAAGAAAGAGGAACAAGGAGGAAGATAGTTAAAATGTACAAGATACATTGGAATCATCACACAGAGTAAGAAGCCACATGGGAGACAGAGGATTACCTGAACACCAAGTTTCGGGGTTTTCTTCTTCTACATGATCGTAAGCATTCTTGCACACACTAGTTCTTTCTACACCCGAATCTCGGGTCGAGATTCTGTTAAGGGGGTAGGCTGTGACAATCTAGGTGTTCATTAACTTAATCACCTGCTAAACCTTTTGTCTTAGCCTAGTTAAGTTTAATTTAGCCTCACCTAGATTTTCACTTAAGGAATCCTACCAAAATTTCCCGTGCGCCTCGGTGAACTTTTGACCTTTCACGGTTGGCATGGTTCGAATTCGGGATTTCACTTAAGAACTTGAAAATCGACCAATACAAAAGTTGTTCAGTTTTTGACGGGACACATTTTTGTCAATTGGCTCACTTCGAGATTTTGAGTGGAAGGCGCCTTAAATCCCAGTCAAAATCCGTCAAAGCACAGAAGTTCACTGCAGACTGGCACCCGAGTCTATGCAGTTTTCTGCACAGTTTTCTCTCAAATCCGCTCACTTTTCCTTAGGTCAGCCTTTACAAAAGTTGTAGCTGGTAACATGGAACATGTTGACGGCCGTTATATGCCATTATTGGCCGTCAACCCTGGCATGAAACAAACACCAAACTAGACATAGGGGTTAAATTCTAACTATTTCCACTAGCTTTGGTGAATTGTTGATTTCAGGAGGCCACATCTGGATACAATGATAAAAACATGCAAAATACATATAAAAGTGGCACCATTGGAATGCACCATTGTGAAGGCCTCGTCGAGACGATCGAAATGGATATTTGGATGACCCAATTCGGAGTCCGGACGAGAAAGTTACGCCTCCGGGAAAATCGCCGGCGAAACCTGCCAGGCCGGTCGGCCTGACTTAGGCCGATCGGCCTGGACAAGGCCGGCCGGCCTACAATGGTCCCCAAAATGCTCCAAACTTTGCACAAGGACCCTAGGGAGTCACCAATGGACCCCCAAGCAAGAATTGACAAGAATAAATGAAGTTAAGACCGAAAGGCCTAGGCCATGGATTGGAAGGTCCACCTACCTAGGATTCTCGGACAACTTCAACTCAACGCAACCAAAACCGCCTCAAGGGACAACATGCAACCGTTGGTGAGCGAGTTGGTGCAACGGAGGGCCGAGAGGGTCCAGTGCCAGGCCGAATGGCCTCCCCTAGGCCGGCCGGCCCCCAACTGTCAAGCTTGAGGTGAACGCCACCACAACCGTCATCAGGACATCATCAGGAGCGTCCATAAGAAAGACGGTGCCAGATGGCGACAGACCCAGGCCGAACGGCCTAGATCAGGCCGGCCGGCCTACTTTTGTGGCCGTTACGCCTCCCCTTTCGCGTGGAAGCTAAGCAAGCATGTGGCTTAACATCTACGCTGGCTTCCATGCTTGGGAGGCTATAAAAGGCGCCCTTCACCCCCACTCAACATACAACAAAAATAGAGGAGAAGTGCTACCACTCCCATACTTAGAAAATAGGGAGAGAGGTGAGGTGAGAGTCTGGGAGAGAAGCCGGAGCTGTCGGCTTCTCTTCCACTTTGTACCTCGGCGGATGCGGCTCAACTTCGAGTAACATCCGGGTCTTGTCTGGTAACTCTGGCTTCCTTCTGATTTATTAAGCATTCAGTCTTGCTAGCTTGTTCTCTGGTTCCTCGTTCACTACTTAGTAGTGGGTGCTTTGCTCTGAATTCAAGTGAAGTAGTAATTATTAGTATAGGCGTGGTGCCTAGACTAGTCGTTACCTTGGTTTGCACCTCAGTTCAACGGAATAGTTGTGGTAGCCGGCAGGTGGTGACAGCCCTGTCCGGCCGACGTAATCCACCACGTTAGTTCTGGTCTGTAGGACTTAGGGGTAGGCGGTACCACTCCCCTTCTCATCCCTTTCTGTGAGTGGTGGTGTCTCAGGCGCCCGAAGTGAACTCTCTTGAACAAGTCTGACTTGCTTGATTTATCGAAATATCCAGTATTGCTACACAAGTACCCTCTCTACCCTCAGCCTTTTTATCTCTTCTTTTCTTTTTGTTGTCATCCATATCCCCCATATTACCCTTTCGGACGAATTAATTAAAGGATTAGTACACTTCTCGTTCCCCGTGGAAATCGATCCCTGGAATACTCCCGGGTGAAAGCTACATCGGTATCCGTACGCTTGCGGATTTATCTGTAGGTCATAAGAAATACCAACAAGCTTTCTGGTGCCGTTGCCGGGGAACGGTAGCTGTTCTTATCCGAACCTAGTTCGTCCACATATCATCCACCTACCATCATGAATTCCACTCCTACCTTATATCAATTCTCAGCTCCAAAAGCTGAAGATCTGGAGCCACCACCATCGTCTCACCCCATAAAAAGCTCTGGCTATGGAATACACACAAAATTCATAGCCAAGATCAGAGAGAATCCATTTTCTGGAGCTGAAGGGGAGAATCCTTATGTTCACTTACGAGAATTTGAGCAAATTTGCTCATGTCTCGTTATTACGGGGATGGCCCAACAAACTCTGAAATGGAAGGTGTTTCCCTTCTCTTTGACGGGTCGAGCAAAGATATGGTGTGATCGCTATCGTGAGAGAGTGAAGGGAAGTTGGGAGACACTACGAGATAAATTCTGCCTAACCTTCTTCCCTGAATCTCGGGTCGCTGACCTTCGAATCGAGGCCCTCACCTTCAAACAAAGGGAAGGAGAATCACTAGGGGCCGCTTGGGATCGATTTACCTATCTTATGGCCGCGGGACCTGATCTAGGGATCCCTGAACCCATCCTTCTAATACATTTTAAAAGAGGTCTCGAAATCGAATCAGCCAAATTCCTAGATTCGTCCTCAGGAGGATCTTTCACTCATTTGACACCTAGTGAGGGAAGGGCCATTCTAGACAAAATTCTAGAGAACACCCCTTACACTGGGATCTATGATGAATTCCCGGAAGAAATTCCTGAGGAGGCCATAGAAGAGACATCCGCGTCGGGAGATGTGAAAGCATCACAAGAATTCACATCGATCGTCGCACATCTCTCCGATACTCTCCCTGAACCAACACCCTCGTATGATCATCATCGACCTTTCCTCTATTCTATGTTCGACGATGATGAATCCATAGCATACGGTGATGCCCCATCATCACCAGGGAAAGAAGATGATGCTTATAGAGAATCTGAGGTAGTGACCTCTGACCCCCAAAAAGAATCCTTGTCCAATGCTGAGCAACCTAAGAAGGATTCACCATCGCATAACCCGGATTTCCAATTCTCAAAGGACAAATTCGGATCCTCTAGGGAGGATTCACCACCCCTTAATCCGGAGATTCAATTCTCGGAAGATGAATTTGAATTTTCCGATGAGGAGTTCAAAGCCTCTGTCTTGTCAAACCCCTCAGAGTTCCAAGAATTATATCAATCTCAACATCTTTTCTGTGACTCCGAGGAGAATATTTGCCTTCTTGACCCAGAAAAATCAAAGGACTTCCATATCGAAGGAAAAAATACGCCTCAAGAGTACTACAAGCTTAATCTCGAAAATGTTTGCTCTATAGACACTCTTGAGGTAGCAAATTCCATGTTGGGTTCGGAAGGAAACGATGAGTATGGAGAATTTATCTTTGAAAAATCAAAAGATCCATGTTTTTCTATGAAAACTCCATCTCCTCCCGCTATTAGTTCACACGACGACTCCAACCACTGCCTGCTTTATCAAGACAA
The DNA here is from genome assembly GCA_015476505.1 of Urochloa ruziziensis. Lineage (NCBI taxonomy): Eukaryota > Viridiplantae > Streptophyta > Magnoliopsida > Poales > Poaceae > Urochloa > Urochloa ruziziensis. The sequence goes on from CM027118.1 coordinate 33,223,589, forward strand.
TTTCAAAAGAGTGGTTATGGATGATTTTATTTATCATAAATATTGCAAATCTCGTCGTGGTTTGTTGTGCTAACCTTGCAGCTAGACATCGTGAATGAAATCTAAAGATTGGTGATGGAGGGAGCCACAACACCAAGCTAGCTGCAACATCAGAAAGAGGCTCCCAAGGTCGAGCTTTTGACCATAAACAAGCACTGCCGGGAGGTAACCCGTATTTTTTGTTCATTTATTTATTATTATTTTTTTCTATCTTTCCAATTTCATCAAATATATATTTATATAAAAAACAACAACAATAAAAACTTGAATAAAGGCCCCCTGGTTCTTGAACCAGTAGAGCCCCTCTTTTGTTTCCACCTTTTGGTTTTGAATAACAGCCCCAGAACAAGTACAAGTGTGGGGGAGATCCCTCAAGCTCATCATCAACATACACATTCGAGGTCCCCCACGAAGGTGTTGCACAACATCGACTGCGTTAACATGAGAAAAAAAAAGCGATGGTATGTGCACTCCACCTCTTGCTCCTCAATTCATGAGATTGATTGAACTTCAATTCCTATCATTTAAATCAATCTCAAGGTAATATAAATCAGGGTGCTATGCCTACCCTCCATGTTCCCATGTTTGGCTTGCATATGTTCTATTTCTTGCTATAACCTTGATGCTTGTGAACAAAAATTTTTAGGGAACCATGTTCATCTAAGTAGTTGATGTTTGAGATATGGTTTGATGAAATGATCTTCACTCTTAATGTTTGAGTGCTTGGGAAATTATTTGAAATTTGAAAACCCTTTGCAAAGCTCCTCTTTGACATGCCAAAGTCCTACCAAAGCCATATGATGAGTTATCTTGAAAACCATGTACACATTTGCTACTTGTCATTGCATTGAGCTTTGTCAAATTGTTGTGACCCTTGTGAGAATTCTTTTCATGCTTTCATGATCAAGGTTCACGTGCACGCCATATATCACTCTTGCTATACTTCTACACTAGAAGTTAGCATTGTATCATTCATCCATCCATTCCACAAATAAACGCTCCATCATTTACGTATAAGTCTCACTCCTCAGTTATTATTACAAAAGAGACATGGCTATCAAAAAAAATATATATGGACACATGAAGGTCCACGCAAAAAAAAAAGAAAAAAATGTTGGACACATGAAGGTCCAAGAAAGGAAAAATAAAATGATAGCCATGTTCTCAAAAGATTTATAAAGGAGAGAGACCATGCAAAAAAGGAGTTCTTTATTCCATCCACCATCCATCATACCTATACACGTGCACATCTTGATCTGATTGTATGATTTGATTTCTTTTTGGATCCGCTCTTTGACTTTGCAATACATGTGATGCAAGTATGCATGATCTTCATACCCTACCTTGAGCTCCACATATAGCCATCTTTAGAAGTAGAATGAAGAAAGGCAAGTTAATGCCTTGGTGAGGATATATACACATTGAGAGATCCGAGAGAATCAAATGAGGAGCAATGCAAAGGTTTGTTTTTGAAAACTTATTGAAAAATCCTAAGCTACTTGATACATGGAGTTAAAGTGATTTGATTCACGACCGTTCCATTCCTCAACTACTCAAGATGGCATGATAGACACTACAAAATTCACAAGTACAAGGTATGGCTTGGAATATTTCGTATGCTTGTTCCATTTCCTTGGATATCATGTCTCGTCTTAGTCCCTACTCCTCGCTCGAGGACGAGCAAGGGTCTAAGTGTGGGGGTGTGTTGACGGCCGTTATATGCCATTATTGGCCGTCAACCCTGGCATGAAACAAACACCAAACTAGACATAGGGGTTAAATTCTAACTATTTCCACTAGCTTTGGTGAATTGTTGATTTCAGGAGGCCACATCTGGATACAATGATAAAAACATGCAAAATACATATAAAAGTGGCACCATTGGAATGCACCATTGTGAAGGCCTCGTCGAGACTGATCGAAATGGATATTTGGATGACCCAATTCGGAGTCCGGACGAGAAAGTTACGCCTCCGGGAAAATCGCCGGCGAAACCTGCCAGGCCGGTCGGCCTGACTTAGGCCGATCGGCCTGGACAAGGCCGGCCGGCCTACAATGGTCCCCAAAATGCTCCAAACTTTGCACAAGGACCCTAGGGAGTCACCAATGGACCCCCAAGCAAGAATTGACAAGAATAAATGAAGTTAAGACCGAAAGGCCTAGGCCATGGATTGGAAGGTCCACCTACCTAGGATTCTCGGACAACTTCAACTCAACGCAACCAAAACCTGCCTCAAGGGACAACATGCAACCGTTGGTGAGTGAGTCGGTGCAACGGAGGGCCGAGAGGGGCTAGTGCCAGGCCGAACGGCCTCCCCTAGGCCGGCCGGCCCCCAACTGTCAAGCTTGAGGTGAACGCCACCACAACCGTCATCAGGACATCATCAGGAGCGTCCATAAGAAAGACTGGTGCCAGATGGCGACAGACCCAGGCCGAACGGCCTAGATCAGGCCGGCCGGCCTACTTTTGTGGCCGTTGCCTCCCCTTTCGCGTGGAAGCTAAGCAAGCATGTGGCTTAACATCTACGCTGGCTTCCATGCTTGGGAGGCTATAAAAGGCGCCCTTCACCCCCACTCAACATACAACAAAAATAGAGGAGAAGTGCTACCACTCCCATACTTAGAAAATAGGGAGAGAGGTGAGGTGAGAGTCCGGGAGAGAAGCCGGAGCTGTCGGCTTCTCTTCCACTTTGTACCTCGGCGGATGCGGCTCAACTTCGAGTAACATCCGGGTCTTGTCTGGTAACTCTGGCTTCCTTCTGATTTATTAAGCATTCAGTCTTGCTAGCTTGTTCTCTGGTTCCTCGTTCACTACTTAGTAGTGGGTGCTTTGCTCTGAATTCAAGTGAAGTAGTAATTATTAGTATAGGCGTGGTGCCTAGACTAGTCGTTACCTTGGTTTGCACCCAGTTCAACGGAATAGTTGTGGTAGCCGGCAGGTGGTGACAGCCCTGTCCGGACCGACGTAATCCACCACGTTAGTTCTGGTCTGTAGGACTTAGGGGTAGGCGGTACCACTCCCCTTCTCATCCCTTTCTGTGAGTGGTGGTGTCTCAGGCGCCCGAAGTGAACTCTCTTGAACAAGTCTGACTTGCTTGATTTATCGAAATATCCAGTATTGCTACATAAGTACCCTCTCTACCCTCAGCCTTTTTATCTCTTCTTTTCTTTTTGTTGTCATCCATATCCCCCATATTACCCTTTCGGATGAATTAATTAAAGGATTAGTACACTTCTCGTTCCCCATGGAAATCGATCCCTGGAATACTCCCGGGTGAAAGCTACATCGGTATCCGTACGCTTGCGGATTTATCTGTAGGTCATAAGAAATACCAACAGAACACAACTTTGCTTTTTGGAGATTCTGAACTTCAGTTCAAAATTTCAGAGAAAAGTTGGGTGGAATGGACGCCAGGCATGTGTTCGACGAATTGCCAGCGCTCTCCGGCGCTGCGCAAGTCACGCGCCCGACAGCACCGCCACGCGGCGGCCAGTTTCTGACGCGGACGTCGAGGTCGCGCCCGCACCTTAAATGCGCCGCGCGCTGTCTCTGCGGTTGTCTCCGGCAAAAACGCTTTGTCCCCCGCGCCCCCTCAGACCGGACGCGACGTGCGCCCGGCGTGCGCCACGTGGTCACCGGCGACCCTCCGGCGAGCCGCAGCGCCGCTGCCCCGACCAGGGCCGGCAAGCAAATCACCGTGGGCCCCAACCTCTCGCCAACCCGTGCGCGAGCTTCCCCCGACTTGCCACCGACCACCCAGCCCCGCGCCGCACCGCCGCGACAGGCCGCCGACCGGCGAGCCATGTCCGTCGCGGCAGCCATCGATGCGCCGCCCGAAGCTCCGCGTGTCCGCTTCGTTGCTCCAAGCCGCAGTCCGAGCCTCGCCTCGACCGGCTATAAAAGGCCCCGCACCCCGCACGCAAGCTTGCCCCTCCGCCGCTTGCTTTGCCACCGCCAGCGCTGTTCTTCCGCCGCTCGCCTTTGTTGCCGCCAGGCCGCCTCTCCGCCACTCCTCGCCGTACGCACTGCTCCGCCGCAGTTCCTCGCCACCCGCACTCGCCTCGCTTGCCCTAGCTTCCCAGAGCCACAGCCGCACAGCTCCACCGTCCGCCACCGTCGCGCCACCTCCGGTCACCGATCCACTCGTGATCCACTCGAGGTAAGGCGGTGTGCATCTCTAAGCCTCCAAGACTGGTTCCCCCTTGTTTATAACCAGTCGGCGAAGCTTCCGAGTGCTTTTCTGTTCACTGAAGCCTTGTAGAACTCTGTTGCCTGTTTGTTTAATAGAAGAGCTTAGTTGAGCTGGCTAACTTGCATACCAGCTTAGAACTGGAGTAGTTCAAACAGCAAGATTCTTTGATCTTTTAAGCTATCCTTTGGCATGTGAGCTTGCTTAGACTAGTTTAGTCCCTGGTAAATTTCTAAGGACCCTTGAATGGTAGTGTGATTTCTTAGGACTTAATCTTGGTAATAGTGTGCTGTTTTGGTTAAATCGTGGTCAGCAAGTCAAGTAACTCACAAAGAGCACACAGTAACTTTCTCAAATTTTATTGGTTAACTGAACTGAAATCATCGCACACACTCTTACTGTTTTGTGGTGAAATCTAAGGTAAGTAATTTATGTGTACTCAATCACCTTCAACAAACCCTAATACTTTAATAAGTAATTGCAACCTTTGTTAAAGAAAGGGAAGATCAGACAAATTTTGTCCAGGTGAATGTGTCACTAAATACACCCGGGTTCCTCATTGTGTAACAGTGATGACTCAACCAAAGATCATACTCTCATTGTGCATCTGCATCCGTGTAGAACATACCCTCGCCGACGGAGACTACGAGCTGATCCCCACTGAAGGAGAAGGCCCAGCAGAAGGCGAGGTGAACGCTGTCCAGGTCGAGCAAGACCTGAACACAGTTGCAGAAGGCTTCCAAGCTAACTTTGTGTCCGAAGGCAAGCCCCGGAGCATGTCCTACGCTTTCTAATACATGCAATTATGTTGGTTATGTTTATGTTTGCGCATTTACGTTCAGGAGTTGAATTGAAACCCTAGTTGCATGATCCTAGGTACCCATGCTTTGCAAACACTAGCATGATAGGACGATAGCTGCTCCGCTATAAGGATCCGGTAAAAGCCGAGTGATTTCCTGTCACTCGCGAGATATAGGAACCGACTACTCTACTTATGTTGGAATCATAAGGATGGCGGGCGGGGATTTTTGTCATGTGGATGTCCCGTCCGTGTATGCTAATAGTGGTTAAGGCCGAATGGTGTGGTACCGACGGTTAAGCTTTTGAAAGTACCAAGCGCTTGTCGATTCTATGGGGTCGGTAAGTTTAGTACCTACATGACTCCAGGGTGCGGACTTTTTCCGACTCCTTCCGGGAATGTCTTCCCCATGCTTCGAACATGTGGGTACGAGGGGCGTAGGTGTTGGTTCGGCCAAGCCTTAGACCTCGTATGCCAGGGGGAGTGTGGTCCTGGACGCGACTGGAAGATTGGTGGGAACTACCTGGTAGCGCTAGCCTTTGGCTGAGTGCGATGATCCGAGTGTTTGGGTTCCCCCTTGCAAGGTTGAAATCGGTTCGAACTATCTGTCTCTCGCAGCTAATGAGACTGCTTAATCCCGCTGCTGCATTGAGTAAGAAGTGAAACAGGATGATTGAAAGAAGCTTGATGGTTGCTTAATTGCTTGCTCCACTTGCTTGACTAGTACAAGTTGCTTACCTAGAATGGTTAACTCAACTAGAACTTGATGCTAAAAGACTGGAAGTAAGGATCCACTCTTAGCCGCTCTTTGGCAAAACAAACCCACCAGCCAAAAGCCTTGCATGTCTAGAAGTCGGTGATGAAGTTGTCACCCGTCGGTTAAGTCTTGCTGAGTATTAGTATACTCAGCCTTGCTTGTGGCTTTACTTTTCAGGTAGCGCCCTCGAGGAAATGGTTGCCGGTCTTACTTGGCCGACCACTCTTCCTCCGGGCTGGTCTATTGTTTGGGACGAGGATGCTTCAGAGTGACGTCACGACGGCTTCACGTGATGTTGCTACGACTCCGAATAATTAAGTTGTCTTCCGCTGTTTTCAAAACTCTGTGATAATGGTACTTTATGCTCTGAACTCGGTTTTGTAATAATTTTACCTCAAGTGGGACCAGATTAAATTGTGGATGTGTTGTAATCTCTGGAATCCACCTTCAAGTGGTGAAGGACCAAAACGGCGACCAGAGAGGGGGTAGTGAATGGGAGCCGATAAAAATTCTTTCCAACTGATCCGGCTATTTTCCCAAAACAACTCCAAAACCTCCGAGAGCAATCTTGCCAAGATCACGTAGCCACCGTCAAGCTACTGACCCTAGGAACAAGAAACGAGCAGCGGAACTCGAACCAATCGAAACGAACACCAAAACGACCCGAAACACGGCTCGATCTAACACACCCAGGGGGGCGGTTAAACCGCTCGGGCCTGGGTGGCTCGTGAAAAAGTCAAAACAAAAGTGGATCTCCCAAACAGCTTGAGCTCTTGAGGCGAGATTTTGGTGAGATGATCTAGACCTCCAGTGGAGTGTTTTTCCAAAAGATCTCGGCCTCTAACTCAGTACAACTCCCGGAATCACAGATCTCGCGAAGAACACCATGACCTCGAGTTCATCCCGAAAATCTTAAATCCAGAGCGATTCTCAGCGTTTGGGGGCAAAGGATCACCAGCAAAAGAGGCACAAGGCACTCATACGTGAATCCCCCAAAGAAATCCGAGAGAAAACGCCCTAGAACAAGAAGAACGAAAATCCCCCAAAAATAGTTCCGAAAATACCCACGAAAATAGAAAAAGAAGAAGGAGCTCGGGAAATCAAATCATGGCACAAAGATGAGCAGCACAAACTCCATCACATAACCATGAATTCACCTATACAAAACTAATAAAGATTCGAAGTAGTTCTAGGTGGAGGGGATGAAGGGAAAACTAGTTCAAAGGAAAACCTAAACAGATAACTAGAGAGCTAGCAGCCACCAGCCCTGAAGGGGCCTATTAGTAGTCCAAGTGGTGGTGCTCTAAAGACTAAACTACCCCTAAGTGATACATACCCCTCAGGGGCAAATTTGACATTTGATCTTCAGATATTTTCCGGTTCGGGCACCTTCCACTGCAAGCTAGCTTCCCTCCGATGCAAGCCTTGCAGTCACGCCGCGTGTCCTCCGGATCGAAGCTCCTCGACGCCGTTCTTGGGCCAGCCCAGGGGGGCGGTTAAACCGGCCCTGGGGGCGGTTAAACCGCCCCTGTCAGCCCACTCGGCCCAGCTGCCCAAGTTCGCCTCGTCGAGTCCTCGGTCCTTGGTTTTGAGGCCCAAACCAAGGGAAACCGTCCACCGATGATTTTGTGGCCAAATCACCAAACCCCGCGCGCAAACTTCGGTTGTTAGCCGCCACCTTGTGCCGGCTTCTCGTCCGCGTACGAGCTTCGGTTGTGAGCCGCTACCTCGCACCGGAACCACGTCCCCTTGCTCTTTCTTGCCAGCATGTGAACCGCACTTGATCCACCGGCCACCGGGTCCCTCGAACCAAGCCTACTTGTCTCTCCGCTCCTCGGAGGCCGCCATGGCTAAGATCTTTCACGCCTGTTCTTCACCTGCACCAATGCAATCAAGCCGCATTCTACACCTGCAGTACTTGAGCCAAGGGAAACGTCAATCCACACCACGTTGTCAATCACTCATCACACCGGGAAGCGACCATCCACCGGTCCTCGGACACACCGGGTCCTCAAGTGGGTTTTTGTATGACTGGTTGCGATCGAGGTAACTATCCGTGGTTGCATCGGGCTTGACCCGATAGACTGTCAAGTTACTCCGATTTAATTGCGTGATGACCAATGGAAGGTTAGCGCACTTGAGCCGAATTAATTTGAGCAGGTTCTGCCACACTTCTGAAAAACAACAACAAGGATCCCCTGAGTACAAAGGTACTCAGCAAGACTGACCCGTCTATTCAGAAAAAAAACTATTATCTAGACATCAAGGAGTATGCAAAGCTTTTAAGTGGACTGGTTGACTCAACTTTTTGCATAAAAGCTTTACTAGAACTGGAACCTTACATTTTTCATGTTTTAGCTCAAGTTTAGTTTTTACCTATAGTATCGAGATTATAAAGTATTTTTCATACAAGTGGTAACTAAGATCAATCAGCATATTGAATCAAGAAAAACTTCACATTCCACTTGTTTTAGCTACGATGCTCAACAGTGATCAAGTGCATTCATAACCAAGAATTGTGGCGATCCGGACCGATTTACATCCTGCAAGAGAGACCTAGTTCCCAGCCACGCACAGTTGTTCGGGCTGTACGCAACAATCCTTTCGACTGGCCATACTCAAAGACTGGAAATATAATTACCCGAACCCGGGAACGTACCCCCACAAGAGGTTGCACGTCTGGCCTGACCACCATGTGAGTTTCAGGCTACGCCCCCGCCCTTCTCCGACTCAGCAAGCACAAGTAAAAAATATATTTCCACTCAAAGAGCCAACCAACCTACCGGGCTTGCCGGTTCCCAATCCCAATAAGTTACCCGGTAAAATCACTTGGCCAGCGGTTAAGGCAACGGACGGGCCTTAGCAAAATTATGCAAAGTAGACAGAACTATAGAATCAAGCTCCATCTTGATTCCATCCCAAGCTTCTCTCCACATTTCTAAAACAGCCATTTTCATGATTCTAGAACAAGATCATTATTACCTTAAGAGGCTGAGCAACAGAGTTACTCACAAGTAGCATCTCTAAGCATGACTAAGCATAGGTTATTACTAAGCATACTGAACAGGTGGTAAAGATGTCCCTAATATCAAGGTTGGATTGTGCATAAAACTAAGGTTCCAACCAACTCCTATATGTAATGCATAAAATGACATCAAAAGCTTGGACGCATGATATAATAAAATTCCGAAAGTAATCGGGTAGATGCACCGGGGCTTGCCTTCAGTAACAACAAGGTTAGTTTTGGCAAAGGATCCTTCGGCTTCTGGAGCAATCACGAACACCTCCTCGAATTGATGCTCCTCCTCGGCAAACTCCACGGACTCGGGCTCCGGAGCTTCTGCTTCTACGGTATGATGCAAGCTAGAGATTAACTTATGCAAAAATTTGAAAACAAAGGCATACAACTTATCTTCATGATAAAGTTGCAAGCCAACACTAACTACCCTTTTAGCAAACTAACCCACATGTTTTTCATAAGTTAACTAGCCCTTAAGCATTTTTAATTTATATAAAAAAATTACTAATTAATTTCTAATTCTAAAAAGAATAAATAACTAAATAAAAGCCTATTTATTAATAATTTCTAATTAGAAATCATTATCCAGAATTATTAATCATTTTAGAAATGATTAAGTATTTATTTGAATACCTTAAAGAAGACAAACAAATAAATACCTAATTATTTTTATTAATTTACCTAGGGTTTCAGAATTTTAATGCATAAAAGAAAATAAGAAAGTTCTAAAGAAATTAGTCTCACTATTTTTGGACACTTCTACAATTTACTATGAATTTGAGAGTGAAAACTGAAATTTAAATCTAATCTAATTGGACATTTTACCCAAAACCCCCTAGTCTTCTCTGTCTTCTCCCCCCGGGGTCCCTGGCGCTGAGACAAAAGGCCGAGCGGCCTTGACCCCGACCCGCCGGCTTTGACCGGCGGCCGACCCTCCGGCGAGGGCCCTCCGGCCAAGAAACGGCTCGGAATCGGACCCCCTACGCGAGGCGCACACGCTGGAGGTGAAGGCTTGGGCGGCGGAGCAGCGGCGCAAGGCGGCGGCGGCCGGCTAGGGTTTGCGGCGGCGGTGCTGCCCGACCAGCTCAACGTCGGCGATAAACCGGAGGAGATCATGTCCAGCAGCTTCACCAAAATCTAGAACACCTAGTGCTTCTCTCGGTTTCCTTGCTTGGTGCCCAGAATTACAAATCCCATGGCGGCGGCCACGAACTCGGCAGCGCCCGCGGCGGCATGGCTGCGCCGATCGAACCAGAGCCTCCCAAGCCTGACCAACAACTCCTGGACCATCTATGGCTCGTACTCAACCCATTCATGCCCTCAAACCTTGATCAAAATCACGGCAACATAGACTTCCACGGTGGGGCCTTACAAAGAACAGAGGACTTACGGTCCCTGAGGAAGATGAAGCCGTTCATGCTGTGTGGCGGACTATTTCGAACAAGAACTTGCACAGGTCAAAAAGAACATCAAGGCGCAGCTTTGAGCGGAGGGGTTTGGTCGGCGGTGGTCGTACGGCGGCGAAAAACGCCGGCGGCCCGAGGACGACAACGAGATGACGGCGGTGGGGAAGAGAGGATGACGATGACCGACGAAGCACTATTTGTAGCGATCCAAACCGCCATCAGCTCGGCCACCTCATGCTTGACTTCTCTGCGTAGTTCTCACAGCACGTCGACGCGTGGAATGGCCAGAAACCGATGTCCTTCGTCGGCGGCAAGCAGGCAGACAGCTGCTGGCATTCTGCTCTGTTCCTTCTTCAAGTCTTTCCAAACCAGCTGCCTTCTCTTCGATAATTCTCCAAATTTCGTGCATAAACTTTCCAATCTTGTTTAAACAAACTTGTAGCTGTATAGAAGGGCTTCCACTTTTGTTTTTGGTGCCATATCAAAAGATCAACAAATCGAGAGATGTAAAGCTTTGAGTATCGGTCCATTCACTGTCATTTGAGGCCTGTCGGTTTGACAGTTCAATCTCTAAACTCTGTTGCATTGATCCATCTTGGGATGCTCCAAATAAATAGAAAACAAAATTTATTTCCTTTGATATCTGGCATGGTGCATGTACATATATCCAAGATTCCATTTTGTATCTTATAGCTATATACTTCATATACGAAAATTGAAGAAATCTCTATCTGAACATGGACCTCCATTAACAGTTTCAGACTTAGGAAATTTTTCTGCTGAAAGGCTGAAATCTCAGCATTTGGTGTTCTTTGATGCTTGATTTGTCCTGCTTGTGCCTAAATACATACAATGTCAAGATGATCATTGGAATATTCACACTTCAATCTTCCACTTTCGTATTAGTCCAAAGAATAGCACTTTAGAGAAATCAAAAGATATCAGCACTTCAACTTGGTAAATTGAACACATTATCAGACTTCGAAAATTTTCTAAGTACCCAAGGTCTGACTGGTTCCAATGATTTGAACCATCAAACGAAATAATGTTTGGCTCAAACTTTTATACTAGCCTTCTCCCATCATGTCAAACATATTCAGATATCCAACTTACATATTTGGCCAAAATTTCTCATATTGAAATTTTAAATTTGAACTTACTTCTCTTTTGACCATACTGTAAAATAAGTTGACCCTTGTCATCATGAGCTCAATAACAACACAAAAATCATCATTAGAAGTTGACCTTGCTCATTAGAGTCTTTGAAACACAGGGGTGTTACAGCAAGCACCTGCCCGCGAGATGAGCACAAGCACCGCTCCAAGGACAAGTACCACTCCAAGCACAAGAACAAGGATGAGAACACCGACACCTCATCAAGCTTGAGCAGCGAGGATGAAGACCGCTGGCCATCGCAAGGAGAAGAAGCACAGGAACCGCAACTTCAACGGGCTTTCTAGCGTCGCTATGAACTTCTGCACCATGGCGCATGACTCCAACAACAAGAACATCTCCGACTACGACTCCGACTCCGACTCTGAGGATGAGGTATCAACCGATCCTGCCTCTTTATGTAAGGAGATTGCTAGGCTAGAGCAGTTGGTCAATAGCCGTGATGATGTGCTTAGAAAGACCAACAAGGAGAAGAGAGAGTTTAGGTCTTTGATAGGAGAGTCAAAGGAAATAATAGCTGAGCTTGAGGACTTACTTTCTGAGACTGGAAAGAAGGCGATGGATTTTGAGTCTTTACTTAGTGAGTCTAGCAAGAAAGTGGCTGAGCTTGAATCTGAGTTGGCAAGTGCTAGAGCTGAGATAGGTGTGCTGAAAGATGCTCCTACTGTTTCTGATGAACTTGAATGCTCTTTTTGTGATGTGCATCTTGCTGATTTGGTAGCTCTTAAGGACAAACACATGACATGCCTTGATGAACTAGAAGGTGCTAGGGTTGAGCTTGCTGAATTGAAGTCTAGGTCATCTTTGTTAGGTGCTTGTACTTCTTGTCCTACTTTGCATGCTCAGTTGCTTGAATCTCGTACCATGATTAGTTCTCTTGAGGCTGAATTAAAATCACCTATTGCAAACTCTTGCTCTGCATGCGATGTTGTTGCTTTGAAGAATGTGGAACTTGCAAAATGTGTTGATCGTCTGCAGGATGAAAATGATGAGTTACGTCAGTGTTTGGGTTGGTTGTCGGGTCGCGAGCCTCAGCTTAAGATGTTGATTGCTGGGTTCAAGAGAGCTGATGGTCGTGGTCTGGGTTTTGAGGAGATTGGTGAGAGTAGTGGTGAGAAAGAGAGAGAGCAAGCTAACCCCACCACAAACATCCCAACACCACAGAAAGCTTCCCCAAAGAACAACTTCACACCCAAACCCAACCACCTACTGAACAAGTTTGACACCACTCCAGATCCTTTCAAGTTTCCACCAAAGACAAACAACTTCCAGAGGAGACTGACCTTTGTGAGGAGTGGGGTTTACCAACCGAGAGAGAGGCCACAGCCGAGAGAAACCCCAAAGCCAAAACCAGTCCGCTTCCATTGTGAACATTGTGGAAGGGATGGTCACCTAGAAGAGTTTTGCTGGAGGAAGATGAGGGAGGTGAGACGAGAGAAGGAGATGGGTAACAGGGACAGGTACTACTCTTCCCGTAGTGTGCCTGTGTCTCGTTCACACTTGCCTAGGAGAGAGGCTTTTGTGCGTACAGTTCCTTTGTTTGGTAGTCGTGGTGTTCAAGCTAGTCGTGAGTTTGCTAGGTGGCCTCCGGTTCGTGGTCAGTTTGGTTCAGGGAGGTCTGACTGTAGCTTCGAGGCTAGGAGAGAGTCTAGGCCACATTTTCCCTCGCGTGGTGCTAGAGGTCCGATGGTGAGAGACGAGAGGGTTCCACGTAGTGACGTTGATTTTGCTAACCCCTCTATTGAGCAGATGACCCGACACTGGTTTAACTCCTTCTGTGCTAACCCCAGTATTGAGTCATTCGCTCATTCTCGTTCTCGCTTTTGATTGTGCAGGTGGGAGGTATGGAGAACATGAGCTTGGTGACTCTTGGTCTTTTTGCCTGATCAAGGTTTGATGGTTCTCCACACCTTTTTGGACGGCCCCGATGAGGCCCTTGTACACTATGTATTGTGAGTATATCCATTGTACACTCTTGTGTTCATCTGTGTATCTTTGGCTTGTTTTGTGCCTGTATCATGCTTTTATGATTTGTGTAGCATATTGTACATTTGCTTATCTGGTATCCTTTTAGTTGGTACCTTTTGTTGAATTTTGCTCGTTTGAGATTTCTCTTCCTTTTGTTTTGTGTTGGAGCTTTCCATTTGCTTTTGTACACCTTTTTCTAGTTTTCTTTTACTAGGTGCCTTTGGTTGAGGGGGAGCTTGGCTGTACTTAAGGGGAGAATTGGCTCAAGTTGATTTGAAAAGGAGAGGACCTTTCTTATAGCTTTTGGATTGCATGAGTTTGTGAGTTTGCTGTGTTGGCACTTTGGTTGTGCATATCATGGGAGTTTGAAATATGAACCTGAACCTTGGATTTGCACATTCCAAGGGGAGCTTGTGATTGATTCTGAACCTTGGATTTGCATTTCAGTTGCACATTCCAAGGGGAGCTTGTTGTTTGAACTTGAACCTTGGATTTGCATTTCAGTTGCACATTCCAAGGGGAGCTTGTAGTTTGAACTTGAACCTTGGATGTGCATTTTGGTTGCACATTCCAGGGGGGCTTTATGGTTGTGCTTTGATCACGCTCGTGTATTGAGTTTGAGCTTACCCATGTTTCTACCCAAAACCAGCTTGCAGACATTTTCACAAAATCATTTGACCAAGTTGCCTTCATCCGCCTGCGAGGAGAACTTGGTGTGTGTGCGCTTTTCTGAGCTGAATTTTGGAGGCTTCTATTGTAGCATATGTATACTTTTGTATTTGATCTGGTTTTATCCATCTTTGTATCTTGATGTATAGTTTTCATCTTTGCATCTTGTGATATATCATGCTGCATTTGTATCATATCTTAGGATGAGCTTCTCCTATATGCAGTGATTGCTACAACTTGCTATTTTTTAGAGTTTAGGCAGGCTGGCTAGGGATTGATTGTATGGATGGCTATGCTCTTGATGGTTTTGATATATATTCTATTGAGATAGTCACTTTTTGAAGTAAAATGAGGAACTGAACTAAACTCTTTTCACCCATGAGTAAATGCGTTTGCATGTCTTGTTTGAGCCGAAATGGCTATATCCTGCTTAAGATCATGTTAGGGTATGATGTTCTTTTCAATTGGGTCAAAGACCGTTGTCATTGTAAATGTTTAGCCCATGCTTTATCTTGTGGAGGAGCATAAGCTTCTTTTTGTCGCAAAGACATTTCATGTACCATGCTTAATGTGAAAAACTTGAAAAATGAGATGTCTCTGCATGAAAGAAGAAAGATGAGAAAAAGATACATTTTGAGAAATATTTATGCTCATGTCTCTATGCTTTCACCATTGCACACACTTGCACACATGGGTGCTAAGCGGTTGCATGTTGTTTGCCGGAGAAGTCTCCCTTGAGAAGTGAACACATGGCTCCATGCTTTGACATGACATGATATAGAATTTGGGCGTTTGCAATGATCTTTTGTCAAGAATGCTTGTCCTTTCTTAATCTTGGTGAGATGAAGTTCATTTGTGCTTGAATGATCCATGTTTAGGACTTTGCTCATGTGGTGACATTTTTTTTGATAAATTTGAAAAACTTGATCATGGCTTTGTCAATTGGCTATATGTCTTTACCTTCTTGATGGCAATGCCCGTGTGACATCATGAACTATCTAGTTTGCCTCTTCTCTAACTTGTAGCACTTTGTATTGCTCATTGTATATTTGAGAAGCTTGTAGTTGCATCTTGTACTTTTTTTGCCTTGATTTGTGCATTGTCAACAAGGGGGAGAATTTCTGGAGCATTTGGAAAGGGGGAGAATTTCTGTAGAATTTCTAGAAAAGTTTGTGAGAGTTTTAGCTTTTTCGTTTGTTTTTCGCATGCACAAGTTCACTTGTTCAGGGGGAGTTGCATCTTTGCAGGGGGAGTGCTTTGAGTGTTCTGAAAAGTGAATTGGCTTGTGTTTTGTGCTTTGCTCTTTTGCCGATGGTGTTGAGCCCTTTTCGCTTCCTATGGAAGGGTCTGCATTTTCTAAGTTTTCTCTTGTGAGTGACTTTGATTTGGCCTGTTCTTGCTTTTGGTCACTTGCTTGAGCGATTGGTATTCGATTTCTTTTCTTTTTCTTTTATTATCATTCGTTACTATGTATGTGTTATCAATGCACTCATCAAGGGGAAGATTGAGGACCCGATGTGTCCAAGGACCGGTGGATGGTCGCTTCCTGGTGTGATGAGTGATTGACAACGTGGTGTGGATTGACGTTTCCCTTGGCTCAAGTATTGTAGGTGTAGAATGTGGCTTGATTGCATTGGTGCAGATGAAGAACAGGCACGAAAGGTCTTAGCCATGGCGGCCTCCGAGGAGCGGAGAGACAAGTAGGCTTGGTTCGAGGGACCTGGTGGCCAGATGGATCAAGTGCGGTTCACATGGTGCAAGAACGAGCGAGGGGACGTGGTTCCGGTGCGAGGTAGTGGCTCACAACCGAAGCTCGTACGCGGACGAGAAGCTGATGCAAGGTAGCGGCTCACAACCGAAGCTTGCACGCGGGGTTTGGTGATTTGGCCACAAATTCATCGGTGGACGGTTTCCCTTGGTTTGGGCCTCAAAACCAAGGCCGAGGACTCGACGAGGCGAAGTTGGGCAGCTGGGCTGAGATGACCATCGGGCCCAAGTTCGACGTCGAGGAGCTTCGATCCGGAGGACACGCGGCGTGACCGCAAGGCTTGCGTCGGAGGGAAGCTAGCTTGCGGTGGAAGGTGTCCCAGCCGGAAAATATCTGAAACCAAATGTCAAATTTTCCCCTGAGGGGTATGTATCACTTAGCGGTAGTTTACTCTATAGAGCACCACCACTTGGACTATATAATAGACCCCCTAGGGGTTGGTGGCTGCAATCTCTTTGGCAATCTCTCTAGTTATCTCTTTGGTTTTCTCTTTGGACTTGTGTTTCCCTTTCATCCCTTCCACCTAGAACTATTTCGAATCATTCGTACTTTGTATAGGTGAATTCATGGTTGGTTGATTGAGTTTGTGCTGCTCATCTTTGTGCCATGATTTGAATCCGCGAGCTCCTTTTCTTTTTCTTATTTTTGGAGGTATTTTCAGAGCTATTTTGGGGTGATTTTCGTTCTTCACTTCCTTGGGCGTTTTCTCTCGGATTTCTTTGGGGGATTCACGTATGAGTGCCTTGTGTCTCTTTTGCTGGTGATCTCTTGCCCCCCCAAACGTCGGGAATCGCTTTGGATTTGAAGTTTTTGGGATGAACTCGAGTTCTTGGTGTTCTTCACGAGATTTGTGATTCCAGGAGTTCTAGGAGGTTTGAGGCCAAGATCTTTGGGGCATAGCCTCTCCTTGAGGTGTATATCATCTACCCAAAATCTTGTCAAAAGACTTTAAGTCGTTCGGGAGATCCCATTCTCGAGTTGACCTTTTCACTGCGTCGATCTATTGATCCGATCAGTTTCCTTGGCTTGGTCGGATCAATCGACCGCTAGGACTTCGCAGCCTTGCAATCTCGAGTTGACAGTTTTCTCTGTGTCGATCTATTGATCCGATAGACCTTCCTTGGCTTGGTCGGATCAATCGACCAACACTCTGCCCGACGGTGTAAACTCTCTGGTAGAACCTTGATATTTCGATTGAATGCTCCGATCGACTCTCGGTCGGATGATCCGATCGCTTTGAGAGAAAAGTGAGGTCAGGGGCATGACTGTTGACCTATTGATCGATCGGTGGTTCTTGAACTGGTCGGATCAAACGACCTGTTGTTTTCTCTCAACAACGGTCGAAGAATAGGCGATCAATCCGACCGGTTCTTTTCATGTGCGTTCGGATCAATCGACCTGTGTATTTTCCGCTGATTCGATCTGTTGTTTTCACACGGTAGCTATCGGAGCATAGGCGATAAATCCGACCGACTTTTCATGTCCAGTCAGATCAAACGACCCGTGCAATTTTCGTTGAACTCTTCCTGTTGAGGCCGCGTCTTGTACTCGATTTGTTCGATTCTTTTTCCACTGCTTTGATCTAGTTCCTAGGGTCAGTAGCTTCTCAGTAGCTACGTGATCTTGACTAGATCGTTCGGTTGGCTTGGAGTTGATTTGGGAGAAGCCAGATTTGGGAAAGAAATTTTATCGGCTCCCATTCACTCCCTCCCCCTCTCTGGTCGCCTAATCGGTCCTTCACCGGCGACACAAGAAGAAGCCTATTTCATTGGGAATAACAATAATTCAGGCTTCCGTCCTCAACAAGGTTGGAATTCCAAGCCCAATCTCCTCTTCGGCCAACAGCAAGGTAATGGCTCTAACAACTATTTTCAACCGTCGTTAAAGGACATCTGGTATGGCTAAAAACAAATTAACGATAGCATTAGCAAGAAATTTCTTGCTAATGATAAAGTTATGGAGTCGATGGCCTCCCAAATAGAAGCTTTTAATTCTGTCGTTAAGAACCAGCTGAGCTTCAACAAAATGATTCAAACTCAAGTGGCTCAGCTGGCTGCATCATGTCCTAACCCAAATGCAGGAAAGTTACCCGGGCAACCGGAGGTCCCTTGCAAGGAAAATGTTAGTGCGGTGACCACGCGGACTGGCAAGTCCACGCAGGATCCGAATAATCCTCAAGATGCAGGTACCCGACAAAAGGAAGCTAGCCACGCTGAGCCGGCCGCCAAAGAGGAAGACGATGAGGAAACCATCCCTGTCTCAAAGGAGGGGAACGAGGCACCACAAGCCTCAAGAGACAGCCGAGATCCCACTTTCCTCCTGTTCCCAGAACGAAGGAAAAGACCGGTGGCCAACGAGCAAGTTGACAAGTTCGTCGAGGTAATCAAGAAGGTATACATCAATATGCCACTTCTTGATGCTTTCCAGGTCCCAACATATGCGAAGTATATCAAGGATATACTTAGCAATAAGCGGACTCTACCCACAAGGGAGACGGTACAGCTGACCAAGGAATGCAGCTCTGCTATACTCGGGCCCCACCTTAAGAAGAAAGATCCTGGTTGCCCCACAATATCATGCTCAATTGGAGGCCATGATTTCGACAATGCCCTATGTGACTTGGGGGCGAGCGTCAGCGTAATTCCTAAGGTAGTCTTCGACCACCTTAAACATATATCGCTTGTCTCTACACCCATGTGTTTGCAGCTAGCAGATCAATCGATCCGCTACCCCCATGGAGTCGCAGAGAATGTTCTGGTCAAGATCAGGGATTTCTTCATCCCTGTGGATTTCATCTTCTTGACATGGAGGCCGGAGCAAAGAACTCTCTCATCCTTGAGAGACCGTTCTTAAGCACTGTGAATGCAAACATCGACGTGGGAAATGGGACCATTCAACTCAGGATCAACGGAGGAACCGAAAATTTCTCCTTCCGTCCTAAAGAGATCCCCCAGCAAGTCAATATGGTCAGAGAAATCGTACTCCGAAAGCCCAATATGCCAAGCGTAGAAACACTCATGAAGATGGTGGAAGCCTTCGCCGCCAAGGAAAAGAAGAGGCATGACCGCTATCATGCACGGCGAAGGATATCGAGTACCAAAGCGCTGGAAGAGCAAGCAAAGCGCGATAAGGAGGTTGAATCCAAGCCCCGTCCCGCCCGAAAGGAATGGCAGGTGAAAGCAGTCCCGAACAAAGATTCGGAGAGTTCTGCTTAGAACGAAAAACTCGAGCCCTCACCGTAAGGTATACGGTACGTATCCATGCATTGCATATAGAAAAAAAAATTTCGGCCAAATTCCAGGCCGGCCGACCCTACCTAGGCCGGCCGGCCCCACTTGTCAATGCCTATGGCCAGATCACAGCAGCAAGTAGCAAGCTGAGGACCCGGTGTGTCCGAGGACCGGTGGATGGTCGCTTCCTGGTGTGATGAGTGATTGACAACGTGGTGTGGATTGACGTTTCCCTTGGCTCAAGTATTGCAGGTGTAGAATGCGGCTTGGTTGCATTGGTGCAGGTGAAGAACAGGCGCGAAAGGTCTTAGCCATGGCGGCCTCCGAGGAGCGGAGAGACAAGTAGGCTTGGTTCGAGGGACTCGGTGGCCGATGGATCAAGTGCGGTTCACATGCTGGCAAGAACGAGCAAGGGGACGTGGTTCCGGTGCGAGGTAGCGGCTCACAACCGAAGCTCGTACGCGGATGTGAAGCCGGCGCAAGGTGGCGGCTAACAACCGAAGTTTGCGCGCGGGGTTTGGTGATTTGGCCACAAAATCATCGGTGGACGGTTTCCCTTGGTTTGGGCCTCAAAACCAAGGACCGAGGACTCGACGTGGCGAAGATGGGCCGTTGGGCTGCTGGGCTGTATGTACCCGGCAGTGCCGAGTTGAGCAACTCGGCAGTGCCGAGTACATGCACCCGACTGGGCTGGCCCAAGAACGGCGTCGAGGAGCTTCGATCCGGAGGACACGCGGCGTGACTGCAAGGCTTGCGTCGGAGGGAAGCTAGCTTGCAGTGGAAGGTGCCCGAGCCGGAAAATATCTGAGATCAAAATGTCAAATTTGCCCCTGAGGGGTATGTATCACTTAGGGGTAGTTTAGTCTTTAGGACACCACCACTTGGACTACTAATAGGCCCCTTCAGGGCTGGTGGCTGTCATCTCTTTAGTTATCTTTTATTTGGCTTGTTTAGTTTTTTCCCTTCCCTTCATCCTCTCCACCTAGAACTACTTCGAATCTTTCTTAGTTTTGTATAGGTGAATTCATGGTTATGTGATGGAGTTTGTGCTGTTCATCTTTGTGCCATGATTTGATTTCCCGAGCTCCTTCTTCCTTTTCTATTTTCGTGGGTATTTTCGGAGCTATTTTTGGGGGATTTTCGTTCTTCTCTATCTAGGGCGTTTTCTCTCGGATTTCTTTGGGGGATTCACGTATGAGTGCCTTGTGCCTCTTTTGCTGGTGATCCTTTGCTCCCAAGCGCCGAGAATCGCTTCAGATTTGAGATTTTCGGGATGAACTTGATGTCGTGGTGTTCATCACGAGATCTGAGTTTCCGGGAGTTGTACTGAGTTAGAGGCCGAGATCTTTTGGGAAAACACTCCACTGGAGGTCTATATCATCTGACCAAAATCTCGCTTCAAGAGCTCAAGCCGTTTGGGAGATCCATCCTCGAGTTGACTTTGGGGCTGTGCTGTTTGCGTATACTCGGCACTGCCGAGTTGTGAAAACCGGCACTGCCGAGTACATAGACTCGAGGGGTGCCTTTGTGCAGTGTGTATTCGGCAGTGCCGAGTTCTGAAAACCGGCAGTGCCGAGTACACACACCCAGTGGCTGTTTCGGAGAAGTTTTTGGATCGAGGATTCTTTCTGTGTTTCCGCTGCATGTTTCTTGTTCCTAGGGTCAGTAGCATCTCAGTTGCTACGTGATCTTGGCAAGATTGTGATACGAAGTCCGGAAGTGATTTTGAGGTGAAAGCCGAATTGATTTGGAGAAGAAAATTTTATCGGCTCCCATTCACTCCCCCCTCTCTGGTCGCCGTTTCGGTCCTTCAATTGGTATCAGAGCCGGTTACGGGTCTTTGCGACTCTAACCAGTCTAAGATCCAAAGATGGCGTACCAAGATCGGGGTTCCGGGCCTCCGCACTTCGATGGGAAGAACTACCCGAACTGGGTTGCGCGTATGGGCGCTTTCTTGCGAGGCAAAGGAAAGTTGCTGTGGGATGTGACCAAAGATGAGAACTATGTCAATCCCACCAACTTAGATGCCCAGGATGCAAAGGATAGATTTGAGGCGAATGCCCGAGCTGTTGACTACTTGTTCCGTTCTTTGTCTGCCGAGGAGTTTGAGCGTGTTTTGGACGAGGACCTAGCTTGCCAGATCTGGCAGAAGCTCAAGGTAGCCCACGGTGGTGATAGCCATGTCAAGGCTAGGCTGTTCTCGATGTACAGGAGAGAGTATGAGAACTTTGCTCATTTGCCAGGAGAGTCTGTTGATGCTTTGTTTCAGCGTTTCACTTCGATTGTCAACAACATGAAAGCCAACATTACCGTGCTCCCATACTCGGATCATGACCGAGCTATCAAGCTCCTGCAAGCACTTGATAGATCCGTGTGGGGTGCCAAGGTTGAGGCGATCATGGAGTCGGCAAACTATGAGACTCTTTCTGTTGACGAGCTTTTCTCGAAGTTGAAGTCTTCTGAGGTTGACAGGCAGTTGCTTGCCAAGGCTAAGAGTCCGACTGATCCCCCATAGT
>CM027118.1:33245222-33532215 GCA_015476505.1 Urochloa ruziziensis
CAAAGCCAAGAAGAAGAGCTACCCTGACAAGGAATGATGTGGAAACCGATCATGGAAAGACCATACCAAGTCACCCCAAGCAGAAGCACACTATGGGCCAATGCTATGATCTTCAGCGGCGTTCTCCTAAAAACCGCACGAGGAGAGGAATAATAAGAAGCCAGAGAGGGAACCCTACGACCCTGAAGCCAAGAACAAGGGCAGATTGCTTGATGATGAAGACGAAGAAGATGAGGAAAAAATCCAAAAGGCGAACAAGGTCCTCAATGTCATCATCGGAGGCGAATACGGTTTCCCAACCCGGAGGAACCATAAGCTCACTATGCTCCACATCATGGCAGTTGAGCGATTGTCCCACGGTACTTAAGTACTCGGAGGTCCCAATCAGCTTCTCAAGAGAGGACCAGTGGAACAACTACGACAAACCAGGACAATTGCCACTCATCTTGGATCCCATAGTGGCGGGGTCACGGCTCACCAAGGTACTCATCGATGGTGGTGTAGGGCTGAATGTACTATTCTACGGAATTGTTCCTGGTATGGAAGTCCCACTTGGTCAAGTCACATTATAGTAAATGTTTGGCACTCCAAAGAATTTTAGGACAGAGTACATCAAGTTCGAGGTGGCAGACTTTGAAACCTCGTATCAAGCCATCCTCAGACATCCTGCATTGGCCAAGTTCATGGCCATCCCCCACTGTCTACCTCGTCCTCAAGAAGTCAGGGCCCAAGGGCGTCATCTCCCTCCTGGCGACTTGAGGCGGTCGTACGACCGCAACAGACAAGCCGTAGAGTTTGCGTCAACACTCAGGTGCCTAACTCTATGGCCAGATCTTTGCGGCTACTCAGAAGCTTAAGAAGACAGAGCTCGAGATTCCTACCAAGGAGTCAGGGCCACTCAAAGCAACCACCCCTAATGACGTGGTGACCAAGGACGCAGAGCTGATGGAAGGCGACCAGTCCAAGACCACCAAGATCGGGGCTAGATTGACTCCCAAATAGGAACACGCGTCGTCAGGTTTCTGCAAGCCAACCGAGACATCTTCGCATGGAAACCTGCGGACATGCCAGGGGTGCCACGAAACCTGATCGAGCACAGCCTTAATGTTGATCCCAAATCAACTCCCAAGAATCATCGACTATGGTGATTCGCGTCTGACAAGTGTGACGCGATCAAGAAAGAGCTGGCGAAACTACTCGCAAGATTCATCAAGGAAGTCTTTCACCCGGACTGGTTGGCAAATCCAGTCTTGGTGAAGAAGAGTAGAACAACGAGTGGTGGATGTGTGTTGACTACAATGACCTGAACAAGCACTGCCCCAAGGACCTTTCGGGCTCCCGCGCATCAACCAGGTTATCGATTCCACTGCTGGTTGCGCTTTGCTTTGCTTTCTTGATTGCTACTCGGGTTATCATCAGATATCTCTGAAAGAGGACGACTAAGTCAAGATGGCGTTCATCACTCCTTACGGAGCGTACGTGAAGGACTGAAACGGCGACCAGAGAGGGGGGGGGGGGGAGTGAATGGGAGCCGATAAAAATTCTTTCCAACCAATCTGGCTATTCTCCCAAATCAACTCCGATGCCTCCGAAAGCGATCTTGCCAAGATCACGTAGCTATTGTCAAGCTACTGACCCTAGGAACAAGAAACACGCAGCGGAACTCGAATCGATCGAAACAAACACAAAACGAACCGAAACAAGACTCGATTCAACACACCCAGGGGGCGGTTAAACCGGGTCAGGGGGGTGGTTAAACCGCCCTGGCCTGGGAACCTCGGGGAAAAAGTCAAATCGAAAGTGGATCTCCCAAACCGCTTGAGCTCTTGAGGCGAGATTTTGGTCAGATGATTTAGACCTCCAGTGGAGTGTTTTCCCAAAAGATCTCGGCCTCTAACTCGCTAGAACTCCCGGAATCTCAAATCTAAGGAAGAACACCATGACCTCGAGTTCATCCCGAAAACTTCAAATCCAAAGCGATTCCCGGCGTTTGGGGGCAAGAGATCACCAGCAAAAGAGGCACAAGGCACTCATACGTGAATCCCCCAAAGAAATCCGAGAGAAAACGGCCCTAGGAAGTGAAGAACAAAATCCCCAAAATAGCTCCGAAAATACCTCCGAAAATAGAAAAAGAAAAGGGAGCTCGTGGATTCAAATCATGGCACAAAGATGAGCAGCACAAACTCAATCACCAAACCATGATTCACCTATACAAACTAGGAATGATTCGAAATAGTTCTAGGTGGAGGGGATGAAGGGGAAACTAGTTCAAAGGGAGAAACCAAAGAGAACTCAAAGACGATAACTAGAGAGATAGCAGCCACCATGCCCTAGGGGGCCTATTAGTAGTCCAAGTGGTGGTGCTCTAAGACCTAAACTACCCCTAAGTGATACAATACCCGCAGGGGCAAAATTTGACATTTGGTTTTCAGATATTTTCCCGGCTGGGACACCTTCCATACGCAGCTAGCTTCCCTCCGACACAAGGCCTTGCAGTCACGCCGCGTGGTACGTCGGGATCGAAGCTCCTCGACGCCGTTTCGGGCCTGCCCAGTTGGAGGCGGTTAAACCCCCCCTGCAGCCCACACATTGCCCAGCAGCCGACATCTCACCATCGTCGAGTCCTCGTCCTTGTTTTGAGGCCCAAACCAAGGAAACCGTCCACCGATGATTTGGTGGCCAAATCACCAAACCCCGCGTACAAGCTTCGGTCGTTAGCCGCCACCTTGCACGGCTTTCTCGTCCGCGTAGAGCTTCGGTTGTGAGCCGCTACCTCGCACCGGAACCACGTCCCCTTGCTCGTTCTTGCCAGCATGTGAACCGCACTTGATCCATCTGGCCACCGGGTCCCTCGAACCAAGCCTACTTGTCTCTCCGCTCCTCGGAGGCCGCCATGGCTAAGACCTTTCGCGCCTGTTCTTCACCTGCACCAATGCAACCAAGCCACATTCTACACCTGCAATACTTGAGCCAAGGGAAACGTCAATCCACACCATGTTGTCAATCACTCATCACACCAGGAAGCGACCATCCACCGGTCCTCGGACACACCGGGTCCTCAATCTCCCCCTTGATGAGTGCATTGACAACACACACATAGTAACCAATGAGATTAAAGAAAAAGAAACGAAATGAAAACAAGACTCAAGCAAGTGACTAAAAGCAAGAACAAGCCGAGAACAAAGTCACTTCGCAAGAGAAAGCTCCTAGAAATGCCGACCCTTCAAGAAGAAGCGAAAGGGCTCAACACCATCCGGCAAAAGAGCAAAAGAGCAAAGCACAAATCACAAATCTCCAATTCACTTTTCAGAACACTCAAAGCACTCCCCCTGCAATGATGCAACTCCCCCTGAACAAGTAAACTTGTGCGTGCAAAAACAATCGAAATTGCTCAAAGTCCCACAAAACATGTGCTCACTGCACAGGGGCGGTTAAACCGCCCAGGGGGGCGGTTAAACCGCCCCTGACAGATGACCAAACCCAAAAGTGTCATAATTGCACAAACGAACCCGCAACGATGCCGTTTCAACTTGAAAACCTTCCAAATATGCCCAGCAAGATATTCCAATGCTCAAACTCTCAGAAACTTCACAAATTTTCAAAAACTCTCATTTTGGCAAAACTCTCACTTCTCACACAAATCCAACAAATTCTAGCGCAAAAGCTTTCTCACAAATTCTAGCGCAAAAGCTTTCTCACAAATTCAGCAACATCTACCCCTTGCAAAATGCTCCAAAAATTCTCCCCCTTGTTGACAATGCACAAATCAAGGAAAAATGTACAAAATGCAACTACAAGCTTCTCAAATATACAATGAGCAATACAAAATGCTACAAGTTAGAGAAGAGGCAAACAAGATAGTTCATCATGTGACACGGCATTGCCATCAAGAAGGTAAAGACATATAGCCAATTGACAAAGCCATGAGCAAGTTGTGTAGTTTTATCAAAAATGTCCACCACATGAGCAAAGTCCTAACCATGGATTGATCAAGCAAAATGAACTTCATCTCACCAAAACATGAAAGGACAAGCATTCTTGACAAAAGATCATCATAAACGCCCAAATTCTATCTCATGTCATGTCAAAGCACGGAGCCATGTGTTCACTTCTCATGGGAGACTTCTCCGGCAAACAACATGCAACCGCTTAGCACCCATGTGTGCAAGTGTGTGCAATGGTGAAAGCATAGAGACATGAGCATAATTTTCTGCAAATATATCTTTTTCTCATCTTTCTTCTTTCATGCATAGACATCTCATTTTTCAAGTTTTTCAAATTAATCATGGTACATGAAATGTCTTTGCGACAAAAAGAAGCTTATGCTCCTCCACAAGATAAAGCATGGGCTAAACATTTACAATGACAAAGGTCTTTGACCCAATTGAAAAGAATATCACATCCTAGCATGATCTTAAGCAAGATATAGCCATTTCGGCTCAAACAAGACATGCAAAGGCATTTACTCATGGGTGAAAGAGTTTAAGTTCAGTTTGTCATTTTAATTCAAAAAGAGACTATCTCAAAAGAATATATCAAAACCATCAAGAGCATAGCCATCCATACAATCAATCCCTAGCCAGCCTGCCTAGACTCTAAAATGTAGCAAGTTGTAGCAATCACTGCATATAGGAGAAGCTCATCCTAAGATATGATACAAATGCAGCATGATATATCACAAGATGCAAAGATGAAAAACTAGACATCAAGATACAAAAACAGAAAAATGTACATCAAGATACAAAGATGGTACAATAGTATACATATGCTACAAGAGAAGCCTCCAAAACTCAGCTCAGAAAAACGCACACACACCAAGTTCCCCTCGCAAGCGGGTGAAGGTAGCTTGGTCAAGTGGTTTGGTGAAAATATCTGCAAGCTGGTTTTGGGTAGAAACGATGGGCAAGCTCAATATCTCCTTTCTCCACATGATCTCTCAGAAAGTGGTACCTCACTTCTATGTGTTTGTTTTGGAATGAAGCACGGGATTTTTGGCTACGCTTATGGCACTGGTGCTGTCACAAAGAAGTGGAACATGGGACATGTCTAATCCAAAGTCTCTCAAGGTGTAGGTGATCCAAAGCAACTGAGAACAACAGCTAGCAAGCAGCAAACATACTCGGCCTTTGTGGTGGATTGGGCTACACTAGACTGCTTGCGAGAAGACAGGAACAAGAGACGAACCAAGAAACTGACACTGACCAGAAGTAGACTTGCGATCAACACGACACCCAGCAAAATCCGCATCAGAAAACCATGAAGTGCAAGTGTGGAATCAGCCAGAGACCTGTGGGGATATACCCCCCGGGTACCACACAGAAGGGAGAAGTCGGACTCCTACTAGGAATCTACCCTGTAATCCTACTAGGACACCAACAATTGTAAACCGACTAGTTCCCTGCCCCTTGGGATATATAATGGAGGGCAGGGGTGCCTAGATCAGTAGGAGAAGATAGAGAAGAAAAATCGAATCTCATCATCAACACACAATCCCCGCAATACAACACCCAAAACAGACGTAGGGTATTACGTCGAGTGACGGCCCGAACCTGTCTAATCCTTGTGTCTGTCCATCCTAACCATCTTGCTTCCAATCTTTGCGATCTTCCCCTACATACAAATCACTTCCGTGGGCTACCCCGTGGAAGACTGCCGAAGATCATATCACCGACAGTGGCGCGCCAGGTAGGGGATATCGCCGAGATCAGTCTAGTGAGCCCGATGGACCGCGTCAAGATCTTGGACAGCTGCAACCTCCCGGACGTCGACGGATTCGAGATCCAGTTCGGGAGCACCACCGCCGCCTCGGATCGCCAGGAGGCAGAAGCTACAACTGCCACGGAGAACTTCTCTCTGGCGCAAGGCTCGGCTCGTCCCGAAACAACTCGGAAACGGGTCATATACGGTTAATAACTGGTCGGAATCAACTCCGGCTAGTCGGCTTCATCAACAAACGACTACGAATCAAGCTAAGTCATGTTTCTAATAAACATCGTCTTTTAATTTCGCACGACTGCCACGACAGATCGGCGTCATACACCCTGTGGGCTCATACATTGCACAATGTTGCAAATCATTTTCATCCAATTTCTTCTACTCGAATTATTTCCCTCGCGTCACGCACATAAAGTACGAGTGGAACAAACCTTAAACCGTGGGGGAAAGTACTCGCCAAGTCAAAGCTCTACACGCACGATAATGCTCTGCGGCATGAGACTGAGACCAACGAGGCTAATCTACTCCGTAACAGGTCAACCACTCGGAAATTAAGGCCAGCGAAGGGGGAAGGGAGTAGCACTACATATGCATCATCACTGCAACGAATTTTGTTTCGAGATGATATTTTTTATTATATCATATACTACCCAATCTTCGTGTTTATATTGCAGGATCCAAGTTAGGACGGCCAAGCCTATTTCTACGCTCGGAGGTTGGATCGAACGGCTAGGACCGCTTCACGAGGATCAAATGAGTGCTCACATGAGTCGGCACTTGGATAATATTGAAGACCCGAGTGCTCACATGAGTCGGCACTTGGATATTGTTGAAGACCCGAGTGTTCACATGAGTCGGCACTTGGATATTGTTGAAGGTCCGAGTGCTCACACGAGTCGGCACTTGGATATTATTGATGGCCGAGTGCTCACGTGTGTCGGCGCTCAGATATCATCAAGGCCTCAGTGCTTACAATCGTCGGCACTCGGATGTTATCATCAACCCAGTACTCACACTAGTCGGCGTTTGGATTGCGTGATGGGGTGTCACGAAGCTCTTTTTGGAGTCTCGCCCAACTTATTCTAAGTCGCACGAGTCTCGGGGGCTACACCCTGTGGGTGCACCTAGTCGGTGCAC
This sequence comes from Urochloa ruziziensis, assembly GCA_015476505.1. Lineage (NCBI taxonomy): Eukaryota > Viridiplantae > Streptophyta > Magnoliopsida > Poales > Poaceae > Urochloa > Urochloa ruziziensis. Next base: position 33,252,075 of record CM027118.1, read on the forward strand.
ACCATTAGACATTTCAAGACGAAGGATCAAGATCAAGACTATTGGACCCTCGAGCAGACTATTCTACTCTACTCAAGGCTCGGGGCTAAGTGTATACACTTCACCTTCAGTGAGGTGTAGAAGAAAGACTTTGAAGAAATTTTTGGGAAACGTCTGAGGTATCACTCGGATCTTTCTCAAAACCACTCGGATGATTGGAGAAATCACTCGGATGATGTGGGAGAATGCACTAGGATCAAGTTAAAACCACTCGGCGAGAAGATACATATGACAAGAAGATATAAAGACCTCATAGAAGACTAGAAGACCCTCGAACTGATTAAACTAATCAGTACGAGGCTCGGGGGCTACTGTCGGGGATATACCCCCCGGGTACCACACAGAAGGGAGAAGTCGGACTCCTACTAGGAATCTACCCTGTAATCCTACTAGGACACCAACAATTGTAACCGACTAGTTCCCCGCCCCTTGGGATATATAATGGAGGGCAGGGGTGCCTAGATCGGTAGGAGAAGATAGAGAAGAAAAATCGAATCTCATCATATACACACAATCCACGCAATACAACACCCAAAACAGGACGTAGGGTATTACGTCGAGTTGACGGCCCGAACCTGTCTAAATCCTTGTGTCTGTCCATCCTAACCATCTTGCTTCCGATCTTTGCGATCTTCCCTACATACAAATCACTTCCATGGGCTACCCCGTGGAAGACTGCCGGAGATCATATCACCGACAGTACCAAAGACCCAGCTCAGGAGTAAACTTGAGATACCTGAAAATCCGCTTGACGGCCTGACGATGTGAAGTCCTCGGTGAAAGCCTGAAAACGAGCGCACAGACACACGCTGAACTGTATGTCCGGCTTCATCGCCGCCAAGTAGAGGAGGGAGCCAATCATGCTCCGGTACTCCTTCTGGTCCACTGGTTCTCCGTCCTCATCCACATCCAAAGCTGTAGTCGTACTCATCGGCGTAGTCATCGGCTTGGAGTCGCTCATGTCGAATTTCTTGAGAATGTCCTTGGTGTACTTGCTTTAGTGCACGAACGTCCCATCCTTGGTTTGCTTGATCTGTAGCCCGAGAAAGAACTGCAACTCTCCCATCATCGACATCTCAAATTCCCTGCTCATATCGTCTGCAAACTTGGCAACAAGATCATGAGAAGACCACCAAAAATGATATCATCCACGTAAATCTGAACGATTAAAAGAGCATTGCCATTCTCAACAGGAAGAGCGTCTTATCAACCTTTCCCATCACAAACCCCTTGCTAAGCAAGAACCCTCTCAACCTGCCATACCACACTCTGGGTGCTTGCTTTAGGCCATATAAAGCTCGGTGGAGTTTGTACACTCGGTGTGGGTATTTCTCACTCTCAAAACCCGGGGGCTGCCTCACATTACTCGATCACCCCATTCAAGAAGGCACTCTTCACATCCATTTGGTACAATTTGAACCCTTTAGCAACTGCAAATGCTAGAAGGATCCGAATTGCCTCCAAACGGGCAACAGGAGCAAATGTCTCCTCATAATCTATCCCCTCCTGCTACGAAAACCCCTGAGCAACCAACCTCGCTTTGTTTCTCACTATCTCACCACCCTCATCCCTCTTGTTTTTGAACACCCACTTGGTTCCTATAGGATGGCAATTTGGATGTGGTTCTACTAACTTCCACACCTGGTTTCTCTCAAAGTTTTCAAGCTCTTCATGCATGGCATTGACCCAATCAGAATCAGATAAAGCGTGTCCAACATTTTTGGGCTCAAAGACGCGACAAAAGCAGAATGAGCATAATGTGAGATTTCTGTGACCTCGACCGTGTAGTACGTTCATCCAAGTTCCCGATGATCTTCGAAGGTGGATGATCCCTCTGTACCAGCCGGGGAGCTTCTCGCCTCGAGATTGCCTCCCCTCAACATCAGCTTCCACTTGAACTCGATCATGTGCGCGACTCGACGAAAGGTGTAGCAGTGGGGCCGTCGTCGAACGTCGTGGCAGTAGTGGAAGTAGAAGGGTACACTGATCTCCACACGGTGCAAGATTCTCTCATCATCTTCATCATCAGGCTGTTCTTCCTCAAAGATGGGCTGTCCCAATTCATCATCACCTGCACACTCAAAAGCAGAAGAGCTACATGGAATGGTCTCGTCGAAAGTGACTTCGCAAGTCTCCATGATTTGGTTAGTCTCAAGGTTGAGCACACGATATGCTCGAGAATGATTAGCATAACCAAGAAAAATTCCATCCATCGAACGAGACTCAAACTTGTACAAATTTCCTTTCTTCAGAATGAAACACTTGGAACCAAAAACCCTAAAGTGACTCACACGGGGGGAACGACCATGGAAAAGCTCATAGCAAGTTTTCTTCTTGAAAGCACTAAGGAAAATCCGATTCGAAACATAACAAGCTGTATTCACCGCTTCTGCCCAATACTTCCTAGGAGTCCTATGCTCATCTAGCATCGTCCTAGCCATCTCACAAAGCGTCCGATTTTTCCTTTCAACAACTCCATTTTGGCAAGCAACATATGGCGAAGAGTATTGATGTTCGAGACCAAGATCACGACAGAAGGCATCAAAACGAGTGTTCTTAAATTCCGTACCATTGTCACTGCGTATAGCTCTCATGGCACCACCATTACTCTCGTTTTTCAACCTCAAAATCAGATCTCGAACAAATCAAATGTCTCATCCTTCGACGCCAGAAAGAACACCCAAGCATACCGAGAAAAGTCGTCCACAACCACAAGAACATACCACTTCCTCCAACTGAACGAACGCGAGCGGGACCAACCATGTCCATATGCAAAAGCTCCCCTGGACGCTCAGCCATAACATCTATCAAAGGTGGATGGGAAGCAGCAACCATTTTACCATGCCTGCAAGGTGCACAAACCAAATCTTTCTCGAACTTGAGCTTGGGCAATCCTCGGATAAGGTCAAGAGCACTCAAGCGTGTGAGTAAATCAAAGCTCACATGACCCAATCTCCTATGCCACTTCCAAAGCTCAGAAGAAGTACCAGCGATCAAACACCGTGAAGTACCAAAAGATCGAGAAAAATCAGCACGAAAAATCTGTCCCTCGGGAATGATCATACACACAAGGTCACCTCGAGAATCAAGAATTCGAGAATCACCACTCTTAATCGAACCTCATAACCCTCATCAAGAAGCTGAAAAACTGAAAGCAAATTAAAACCAAGATTCTTGACAAGAGCAACCCGCTTCAACATGAAATTGTCGCTCACCAGAATAGCACCCTCAGACAACACTCGACCTCTACCTTTATCCCCGAAACTGATGTACTGTCTGGACACCACCGGGGTGAGACAGGAGAACCACTTCCTATTACCTGTCATATGTCTCGAACAGCCAGAATCCATCAACCAAAAGTTCTCCAAGCCTCCCACCTGCACAATCAAAAGCGGAGAACGAGAATGAGTGAATGACTCGACACTGGGGTTAGCACAAAACGAGGTCAAACAGTGTTGGGCCATTTGCTCAAAGAGGGGTTAGCAAAATCGACTCTACCACGTGAAACCCTCTCGTCTCTCACCATCGGACCTCTAGCACCCACGTGGGGGAAAACGTGGCCTAGACTCTCTCCTCGCCTTGAAGCTACGGTCGAACCTCCCTGAAACAAACTGACCACGAACCGGAGGCCACCTAGCAAACTCACGACTAGCTGGAACACCACGACTGCCAAACAAAGGAACTGTGCGCACAAAGGCCTCTCCTCTCGGCAAGGGTGAACGAAACACAGGCACACTACGGGAAGAGTAGTACCTGTCCCTGTTCCCCACCTCCTTCTCTCTTCTCACCTCCCTCTTCTTCCTCAGCAAAACTCCTCAAGGTGTCCATCCCTTCCACAATGCTCACAATGGAAGCGGGCTGGCTTTGGCTTTGGGGTTCTCTCGGCTGTGGCCTCTCTCTCGGCTGGTAAACCCCACTCCTCACAAAGGTCACTCTCCTCTGGAAGTTGTTTGTTTTGGTGGAAACTTGGGAGGATCTGGAGTGGTGTCAAGCTTGTTTAGCAGGTGGTTGGGTTTGGGTGTGAAGGTGTTCTTGAGAATGGCTTTCGATGGGTTTGTGGGAATGTTTGTTGTGGAGCTTTCAGGTTCTCTCTCTTTCTCACCACTACTCTCACCAACTTTCTCAGAACCCAGACCACGACCATCAGCTCTCTTAAAACCAGCAATCAACATCTTAAGCTGAGGCTCGCGACCCGACAACCAACCCAAACACTGTCGCAACTCATCATTCTCATCTTGCAAGCGATTGACACACTGTTCTAGCTCAACATTCTTCAAAGCAACAACATCACAAGCAGAACAGGAATTTGCAATAGGAGATTTCAATTGAGCTTCAAGCGAACTAATCATGGTACGAGATTCAAGCAACTTAGCATGCAAAGCAGGACAAGAAGTACAAGCACCTAGCAAAGATGATCTAGACTTCAACTCAGCAAGCTCAACCCTAGCACCTTCTAGTTCATCTAAGCATGTCATGTGTTTCTCCTTAAGCACAACCAGATCAGCAAGATGCACATCACAGAACGAGCATTCAATTTCATCAGACACAAGAGGAGCATCTTTCAACACAGCAATCTCTGACTCAAGCTTAGATGCTCTCTCCCTAGACTCGCAAAGCAAAGACTCAAACTCCATCGCCTTCTTTCCAGTCTCAGAAAGCAAGGTCTCAAGCTCAGCTACTCTATCCTTGGACTCTCCTAGCAAAGACCTAAACTCTCTCTTCTCCTTGTTGGTCTTCCTAAGCACATCATCGCGGTTATCGACCAACTCCTCTAGTCTAGCAATTTCCTTACGCAAATAGATGGGATCGGTCAATACCTCATCCTCGGAGTCGGAGTTGGAGTCGTCCTTGCTCTTCACGGAGTCGTGCGCCATGGTGCAGTAGTTGACGGCGGCGAAGGAGATGCCGTTGAAGTTGCGGTTCAAGTTCTTCTTCTCCTTGCAGTGGCCGCGGTCTTCATCTTCGCTGCATGAGCTTGACGACGTGTTGGTGGGATTGACATAGTTTTCATATTTGGTCACATCCCACAACAACTTTCCTTTGCCTCGCAAGAAAGCGCCCATCCGCGCAACCCAGTTCGGGTAGTTCTTCCCATCAAAGTGCGGAGGCTCGGAACCCCGATCTTGGTACGCCATCTTTGGATCTTAGACTGGTTAGAGTCGCAAAGACCCGTAACCGGCTCTGATACCAATTGAAGGACCGAAACGGCGACCAGAGAGGGGGGGAGTGAATGGGAGCCGATAAAAATTCTTTCCAACCAATCCGGCTATTCTCCCAAATCAACTCCGATGCCTCCGAAAGCGATCTTGCCAAGATCACGTAGCCACTGTCAAGCTACTGACCCTAGGAACAAGAAACACGCAGCGGAACTCGAATCGATCGAAACGAACACAAAACGAACCGAAACAAGACTCGATTCAACACACCCAGGGGGGTTAAACTGGGTCAGGGGGGCGGTTAAACCGCCCTGGCCTGGGAACCTCGGGAAAAAGTCAAATCGAAAGTGGATCTCCCAAACCGCTTGAGCTCTTGAGGCGAGATTTTGGTCAGATGATATAGACCTCCAGTGGAGTGTTTTCCCAAAGATCTCGGCCTCTAACTCGCTAGAACTCCCGGAATCTCAAATCCAAGGAAGAACACCATGACCTCGAGTTCATCCCGAAAACTTCAAATCCATCGTGATCCCGGCGTTTGGGGGCAAGAGATCACCAGCAAAAGAGGCACAAGGCACTCATACGTGAATCCCCAAAGAAATCCGAGAGAAAACGCTCTAGAAAGTGAAGAACGAAAATCCCCCAAAAGTAGCACCGAAAATACCTCAGAAAATAGAAAAAGAGAAAGGAGCTCGTGGATTCAAATCATGGCACAAAGATGAGCAGCACAAACTCAATCACCAAACCATGAATTCACCTATACAAACTAGGAATGATTCGAAATAGTTCTAGGTGGAGGGGATGAAGGGGAAACTAGTTCAAAGGAGAAAACCAAAGAGAACTAAAGAGATAACTAGCAGAGATAGCAGCCACCATGCCCTGGGGGGCCTATTAGTAGTCCAAGTGGTGGTGCTCTGGAGACTAAACTACCCCTAAGTGATACATACCCCTCAGGGGCAAATTTGACTTTGGTTTCAAATATTTTCCGGCTCGGACACCTTCCACTGCAAGCTAGCTTCCCTCCGATGCAAGCCTTGCAGTCACACCGCGTGTCCTCTGGATCGAAGCTCCTCGACGCCGTTTTTGGGCCGGCCCAGGGGGAGGCGGTTAAACCGCCCCTGGCTGATGCCACAGCCCAGTGGCCCATCTTCGCCACGTCGAGTCCTCGGTCCGTGGTTTTGAGGCCCAAACCAAGGGAAACCGTCCACCGATGATTTTGTGGCCAAATCACCAAACCCCGCGTACAAGCTTCGGTCATTAGCCGCCACCTTGCACCGGCTTCACGTCCGTGTACGAGCTTCGGTTCTGAGCCGCTACCTCGCACCGGAACCACGTCCCCTTGCTCGTTCTTGCCAGCATGTGAACCGCACTTGAGCCATTTGGCCACCGGGTCCCTCGAACCAAGCCTACTTGTCTCTCCGCTCCTCAGAGGCCGCCATGGCTAAGACCTTTCGCGCCTGTTCTTCACCTGCACCAATGCAACCAAGCCGCATTCTACACCTGCAATACTTGAGCCAAGGGAAACGTCAATCCACACCACGTTGTCAATCACTCATCACACCAGGAAGCGACCATCCACCGGTCCTCGGACACACCGGGTCCTCAGTACGCCTACACCACGATGTCCTTCGGGTTGAAAAACATCGGAGCGACCTATCACCGCACTATCCAGCTTTGCCTCGAGAAGCAACTATCAGGGAATCCTGATGATCTCATTGCTGATCTGGAAGAAACTTTCGCATCTCTACAGAAGTGGAATTGGAAGCTTAATCCAACCAAGTGCATCTTTGGAGTACCCTCTGGGAAACTACACGGGTTCATCATCAGTCACTAAGGTATTGAGGCCAACCCAAAGAAAATCAACGTCATCACAGCCATGGAAGCTCCGAAGACAATCAAAGACATCCAGAAGCTTACTTGGTGCTTACTCGTTTCATCTCATGACTCGGAGAAAGAGGCCTTCGTTTCATCAGGCTACTCAAAAGGGAGACAAGTTCCAATGGACGGAAGAAGCAGCAGCAGCATTGGAGGATCTTCAGTAGCATCTACAAAACCCGCCAATACTAACTACTCCGCAAGATGATGACAAAGAGCTGCTACTCTACATCGTAGCCACAACTCATCTGGTGAGCACGGCGCTGGTCGTTGAAAGGCCAGAGGACAACTATGCATATCTTGTGCAGAGGTCGGTGTACTTTGTCAGTGAAGTACTCACGGAGTCCAAAGCCCGATACCCGGCGGTCACGTCAAGGAAGCTGCGCCACTACTTCGACACATTCACCATCTCAATGGTCATGGAGTTTGGCCTAGGAGAGATCTTACACAACCCGGACGCCACCGGGCAAATTTCAAAGTGGGCAGTCGAGCTCGGAGCACTCAGCATCGAGTTCAAATCCAAGAAAGCTATCAAGTCGCAAGTCTTGACAGACTTCATGGCCGAGTGGCGCGAGAATCAAGTGGATATCCCTGTCGGCAGACTAGAACATTGGATCATGTACTTCGACGGCTCTCTCAAGCTCGAAGGCGCCAGCGCGGGAGTTCTTTGTATTTCACCCAAAGGCGATCAACTAAAGTATGTTCTACAGATCTTCTGGAAGGTATCCAATAATGAGGCAGAGTATGAAGCATTGCTGCATGGGCTACGACTTGCAATTTCTCTGGAAATCAAGCGATTGATGGTGTACGACAAATCTTCTGTCGTTATCATCCATTGCAACAAAGACTGGGATAGCCAGAAGGAGAACATGGATGCTTATTGTGAGGAAGTGCACAAATTAGAGAACAAGTTCGCAGGACTCGAGTACCTTTGGGTAATCCGTGATGACAACGTCACGGCTGACGTATTATCCAAACTAGGATCTACTCGCGCAGAAGTCCCAGCGGGAGTTTTCGTCCAGGAACTCCGCAAGAGAACAATTGACTTTGAGAAGTCGGCACCCACCAGTAATAGTGACCCTAGACCAGATCGAGAGGTCCTAGTCATTGAGGAAGATTGGCGTATCCCATTCATCGAGTACATCAAGAACAAGGCTCTACCTCTAAACAAGACAGAAGCTAAGTAAGTCCTGCGTCGATCAAAGAACTATCTACTCATTGGTGGCCAGTTATACAAGAGATGATTATACACCGATGTGGCTATGTGGTGCGTCCCAAGAGCAAAAGGCAAAGGTATACTACTCGAGATACATGAAGGTGCGTGAGGGAATCATGCAAGATCACGCACAATGGTTGGGAAGGCATTCAGAGCGGCTTTTTACTGGCCCACAGCTCTAAAAGATGCGGAGGAGATTGTACGCAAGTGTCTTGGATGCCAATTCTTCGCCAGATAGCAACACGTGCCCACTCACAAGTTGATCGCTATTCCTCCATCTTGGCCGTTCGCTTGCTGGGGTCTCAACATGGTGGGCAAGCTCACAACTGCTCCTCGTAATTTTACGCACGTGTTGGTCGCCATCGACAAGTTTACCAAGTGGATCGAGGTCAAACCAGTCACAGACATATCAACGGCTAAGGCCAAGATTTTCATTACTGATCTGATGATCAGGTGAAGGACCGAAACGGCGACCAGAGAGGGGGGGAGTGAATGGGAGCCGATAAAAAATCTTTCCAAACAATCCGGCTATTCTCCCAAATCAACTCCGAAACCTCCGAGAGCAATCTTGCCAAGATCACGTAGCCACTGTCAAGCTACTGACCCTAGGAACAAGAAACGAGCAGCGGAACTCGAACCAATCGAAACAAACACCAAAACGACCCGAAACTCGGCTCGATCTAACACACCCAGGGGGGGCGGTTAAACCGGCCAGGGGGGGCGGTTAAACCGCCCGGGCCTGGGAGCCTCGGGTAAAAGTCAAAACAAAAGTGGATCTCCCAAACCGCTTGAGCTCTTGAGGCGAGATTTTGGTCAGATGATCTAGACCTCCAGTGGAGTGTTTTCCCAAAAGATCTCGGCCTCTAACTCAGTACAACTCCCGGAATCGCAGATCTCGCGAAGAACACCATGACCTCGAGTTCATCCCGAAAATCTCAAATCCAGAGCGATTCTCGGCGTTTGGGGGCAAGGGATCACCAGCAAAAGAGGCACAAGGCACTCATACGTGAATCCCCCAAAGAAATCCGAGAGAAAACGCTCGGGAACAAGAAGAACGAAAATCCCCCAAAAATAGCTCCGAAAATACCCACGAAAATAGAAAAAGGAAAGGGAGCTCGGGAAATCAAATCATGGCACAAAGATGAGCAGCACAAACTCAATCACATAACCATGAATTCACCTATACAAACTAGGAATGATTCGAAGTAGTTCTAGGTGGAGGGGATGAAGAGGAAAACAAGTTCAAAGTAAAACCTAAAGAGATAACTAGAGAGATGACAGCCACCAGCCCTGAAGGGGCCTATTAGTAGTCCAAGTGGTGGTGTCCTAAAGACTAAACTACCCCTAAGTGATACATACCCCTCAGGGGCAAATTTGACATTTGGTCTTCAGATATTTTCCGGCTCGGGCACCTTCCACTGCAAGCTAGCTTCCCTCCGACGCAAGCCTTGCAGTCACGCCGCGTGTCCTCCGGATCGAAGCTCCTCGACGCCGTTTTTGGGCCAGCCCAGGGGGGGCGGTTAAACCGGCCCTGGGGGGCGGTTAAACCGCCCCTGACAGCCCAACCAGGCCCAGCTGCCCAAGTCCGCCTCGTCGAGTCCTCGGTCCTTGGTTTTGAGGCCCAAACCAAGGGAAACCGTCCACCGATGATTTTGTGGCCAAATCACCAAACCCCGCGCGCAAACTTCGGTCGTTAGCCGCCACCTTGCGCCGGCTTCTCGTCCGCGTACGAGCTTCGGTTGTGAGCCGCTACCTCGCACCGGAACCACGTCCCCTTGCTCGTTCTTGCCAGCATGTGAACCGCACTTGATCCACCGGCCATCGGGTCCCTCGAACCAAGCCTACTTGTCTCTCCGCTCCTCGGAGGCCGCCATGGCTAAGACCTTTCGCGCCTGTTCTTCACCTGCACCAATGCAACCAAGCCGCATTCTACACCTGCAATACTTAAGCCAAGGGAAACGTCAATCCACACCACGTTGTCAATCACTCATCACACCAGGAAGCGACCATCCACCGGTCCTCGGACACACTGGGTCCTCAATCTCCCCCTTGATGAGTGCATTGACAACACACACATAGTAACCAATTGATATAAAGAAAATATAAAAGAAATCGAAAACAAGACTCAAGCAAGTGACTAAAAGCAAGAACAAGCCGAGAACAAAGTCACTCTGCAAGAGAAAGCTCCAGAAACGCCGACCCTTCAAGAAGAAGCGAAAGGGCTCAACACCATCGGCAAAAGAGCAAAAGCACAAAGCACAAATCACAAACTTCAAATCCTCCAGCTCACTTTTCAGAACTCTCAAAGCACTCCCCCTGCAAAGATGCAACTCCCCCTGAACAAGTGAACTTGTGCGTGCGAAAATCACTCGAAAATGGCTCAAACCAACACAAACTTTGTGCTCTCAGCACAGGGGCGGTTAAACCGCCCAGGGGGGGCGGTTAAACCGCCCCTGGCAGATGACCAAAGTGCAAAATCCCAAAATTGCACAAACCAACTCACAACGATGTCGTTCCAACTTGAAAACCTTCCAAATATGCCCAGCAAGATATTCCAATGATCAAACTCTCAGAAACTTCGCAAATTTTCAGAAAACCTCAGTTTGGGCAAAAACTTCAACCTCTCACACAATTTCGACAAAATCTAGAGCAAAATCTTTTTTCTAATGTTCAGCAGCGACTCCCCCTTGCCAAATGCTCCAGAAATTCTCCCCCTTGTTGACAATGCACACATCAAGGCAAAAAGGTACAAAATGCAACTACAAGCTTCTCAAATATACAATGAGCAATACAAAATGCTACAAGTTAGAGAAGAGGCATACAAGCTAGTTCATCATGTCACACGGGCATTGCCATCAAGAAGGTGAAGACATATATCCAATTGACAAAGCCATGAGCAAATTGTGGATTTTTATCAAAAATGTCACCACATGAGCAAAGTCCTAACCATGGATTGTTTAAGCAAAAATTAACTTCATCTCACCAAAATCATGAAAGGACAAGCATTCTTGACAAAAGATCATCATAAACGCCCAAGTTCTACCTCATGTCATGTCAAAGCACGGAGCCATGTGTTCACTTCTCATGGGAGACTTCTCCGGCAAACAACATGCAACCGCTTAGCACCCATGTGTGCAAGTGTGTGCAATGGTGAAAGCATAGAGACATGAGCATAATTTCTGCAAATATTTCTTTTTCCCAACTTTCTTCTTTCAAGCATAGACATCTCATTTTTCAAGTTTTTCAAATTCAGCATGGTACATGAAATGTCTTTGCGACAGAAAGAAGCTTATGCTCCTCCACAAGATAAAGCATGGGCTAAACATTTACAATGACAAAGGTCTTTGACCCAATTGAAAAGAATATCACACCCTAACATGATCTTAAGCAAGATATAGCCATTTCGGCTCAAACAAGACATGCAAAGGCATTTACTCATGGGTGTAGGAATTAAGTTCAGTTTGTCATTTTAATTCGAAAAGAAGCTATCTCAACAGAATATATATCAAGACCATCAAGAGCATAGCCATCCATCCAATCAATCCCTAGCCAGCCTGCCTAAACTCTAAAATGTAGCAAGTTGTACCAATCACTGCATATAGGAGAAGCTCATCCTAAGATATGATACAAAAGATGAAATCAAGATACAAAAGCAAGCAAAATATACATCAAGATACAAAGATGGTACAAAAATATACATATGCTACAAGAGAAGCCTCCAAAACTCAGCTCAGAAAACCGCACACACACCAAGTTCCCCTCGCAAGCGGGTGAAGGTAACTTGATCAAGTGGCTTAGTGAAAATGTCTGCAAGCTGGTTTTGGGTAGAAACGTGGGCAAGCTCAATATCTCCTTTCTCCACATGATCTCTCAGAAAGTGGTACCTCACTTCTATGTGTTTGGTTTTGGAAGTGAAGCACGGGATTTTTGGCTACGCTTATGGCACTGGTGCTATCACAAAGAAGTGGAACATGGGACATGTCTAAGCCAAAGTCTCTCAAGGTGTATGTGATCCAAAGCAACTGAGAACAACAGCTAGCAGCAGCAACATACTCGGCTTCAGTGGTGGATTGGGCTACGCTAGACTGCTTGCGAGAAGACCAAGACACAAGAGACGATCCAAGAAACTGACACTGACCAGAAGTAGACTTGCGATCAACACGACATCCAGCAAAATCCGCATCAGAAAAACCATGAAGTGCAAGAGTGGAATCGGCAGAATACCAAAGACCCAGCTCAGGAGTAAACTTGAGATACCTGAAAATCCTCTTGACGGCCTGACGATGTGAAGTCCTCGGTGAAGCCTGAAAACGAGCGCACAGACACACGCTGAACTGTATGTCCGGCCTCGTCGCCGTCAAGTAGAGGAGGGAGCCGATCATGCTCCGGTACTCCTTCTGGTCCACTGGTTCTCCGTCCTCATCCGCATCCAAAGCTGTAGTCGTACTCATCGGCGTAGTCATCGGCTTGGAGTCGCTCATGTCGAATTTCTTGAGAATGTCCTTGGTGTACTTGCTTTGGTGCACAAATGTCCCATCCTTGGTTTGCTTGATCTGCAGCCCGAGAAAGAACTGCAACTCTCCCATCATCGACATCTCAAATTCCCTGCTCATATCATCTGCAAACTTGGCAACAAGATCATGAGAAGAGCCACCAAAAATGATATCATCCACGTAAATCTGAACGATTAAAAGATCTTTGCCATTTCTCAGCAAGAAGAGCGTCTTATCAACCTTCCCATCACAAACCCCTTGCTAAGCAAGAACCCTCTCAATCTACCATACCACGCTCTGGGTGCTTGCTTTAGGCCATATAAAGCTCGGTGGAGTTTGTACACTCGGTGTGGGTATCTCTCACTCTCAAAACCCGGGGGCTGCCTCACATACACTTCTTCCTCGATCACCCCATTCAAGAAGGCACTCTTCACATCCATTTGGTACAATTTGAACCCTTTAGCAACTGCAAATGCTAGAAGGATCCGAATTGCCTCCAAACGGGCAACAGGAGCAAATGTCTCCTCATAATCTATCCCCTCCTGCTGCGAAAACCCCTGAGCAACCAACCTCGCTTTGTTTCTCACAATCTCACCACTCTCATCCCTCTTGTTCTTGAACACCCACTTGGTTCCTATGGGATGGCAATTTGGAGGTGGTTCTACTAACTTCCACACCTGATTTCTCTCAAAGTTTTCTAGCTCTTCATGCATGGCATTGACCCAATCGGAATCAGATAAAGCGTGTCCAACATTTTTGGGCTCAAAAGACGCGACAAAAGCAGAATGAGCATAATGAGAGATGTTCTGTGACCTCGACCGTGTAGTGCGTTCATCCATGTTCCCGATGATCTTCGAAGGTGGATGATCCCTCTGTACCAGCCGGGGAGCTTCTCGCCTCGAGATTGCCTCCCCCTCAACATCAGCTTCCACTTGAGCTCGATCTGGTGCGCGACTCGACGAAGGTGTAGCAGAAGGGACCGTCGTCGAACGTCGTGGTAGTAGTGGAAGTAGAAGGTACACGATCTCCACACGGTGCCTGGAATTCCTCATCATCTTCATCATCAGGCTGTTCTTCCTCAAAGATGGGCTGTCCCAAGTCATCATCACCTGCACACTCAAAAGCAGAAGAGCTACACGGAATGGTCTCGTCGAAGGTGACTTCGCAAGTCTCCATGATTTGGTTAGTTTCAAGATTGAGCACACGATATGCTCGAGAATGATTAGCATAACCAAGAAAAATTCCATCCATCGACCGAGACTCAAACTTGTCCAAATTTCCTTTCTTCAAGATGAAACACTTGCAACCAAAAACCCGAAAAGTGACTCACACGGGGGGAACGACCATGGAAAAGCTCATAGCAAGTTTTCTTCTTGAAAGCACGAAGGAAAATCCGATTTGAAACATAGCAAGCTGTGTTCACCGCTTCTGCCCAATACTTCCTAGGAGTCCTATGCTCATCTAGCATCGTCCTAGCCATCTCACAAAGTGTTCTGTTCTTTCTCTCAACAACACCATTCTGACAAGCAACATATGGCGACGAGTATTGATGTTCAAGACCAAGATCACGACAGAAGGCATCAAAACGAGTGTTCTTAAATTCCGTACCATTGTCGCTACGAATAGCTCTCATGGCACCACCATTACTCTCGTTTTTCAACCTCAAAATCAGATCTCGAACAGAATCAAAAGTCTCATCCTTCGACGCCAGAAAGAACACCCACGCATACCGAGAAAAGTCATCAACAACCACAAGAACATACCACTTCCCACCAACTGAACGAACTCGAGCGGGGCCAACCAAATCCATGTGCAAAAGCTCCCCTGGACGCTCAGTCATAACATCTGTCAAAGGTGGGTGAGAAGCAGCAACCATTTTTCCATGTCTACAAGGTGCGCAAACCAAATCTTTCTCGAACTTGAGCTTGGGCAATCCTCGGATAAGGTCAAGAGCACTCAAGCGTGTGAGTAAATCAAAGCTCACATGACCCAATCTCCTATGCCACTTCCAAAGCTCAGAAGAAGTACCAGCGATCAAACAACGTGAAGGACCAAAAGATCGAGAAAAATCAGCACGAAAAATCTGTCCCTCAGGAATGATCATACACACAAGGTCACCTCGAGAATCAAGAATTTTCGAATCACCACGTTTAAAGCGAACCTCATAACCCTCATCAAGAAGCTGAGAAACTGAAAGCAAATTGAAACCAAGATTCTTGACAAGTGCAACCCGCTTCAACATGAAAGTGTCGCTCACCTGAATAGCACCCTCTGACAAAACTCTACCTCTACCCTTATCCCCGAAAGTGATGTACTGCCTGGACACCACCGGGGTGAGACTGGAGAACCACTTACCATTACCTGTCATGTGTCTCGAGCAGCCAGAATCCATCAACCAAAAGTTCTCCAAGCCTCCCACCTGCACAATCAGAACCGAGAACGAGAATGAGCAAATGACTCGACACTGGGGTTAGCACAGAACGAGTCAAACCAGTGTCGGGCCATCTGCTCAAAAGAAGGGTTAGCAAAATCAACTCTACCTCGTGACACCCTCTCGTCTCTCACCATCGGACCTCTAGCACCACGCTGGGGAAAACGTGGCCTAGACTCTCTCCTAGCCTCAAAGCTACGGTCGAACCTCCCTGAACCCAACTGACCGCGAAACGGAGGCCGCCTAGCAAACTCACGAACAACAGGAACACCACGACTAGCAACTACAGGAACTGTACGCACAACAGCGTCGCCTCTCGGCCAGGGTGAACGAGACACAGGCACACTACGAGAAGAGTAGTACCTGTCCCTGTTCCCCACCTCCTTCTCTCTTCTCACCTCCCTCTTCTTCCTCCAACAAAACTCCTCAAGGTGACCATCCCTTCCACAATGCTCACAATGGAAGCGGACTGGCTTTGGCTTTGGGGTTTCTCTAGGCTGTGCCCTCTCTCTCGGCTGGTAAACCCCACTCCTCACAAAGGTCACTCTCCTCTGAAAGTTATCTGACTTTGGTGGAAACTTGGGAGGATCTGGAGTGGTGTCAAGCTTGTTCAGCAGGTGGTTTGGTTTGGGTGTAAAGGTGTTCTTGAGAATGGTTTTTGGTGGGTTTGTGGGAATGTTTGCGGTGGAGCTCTCTGGATCTCTCTCTCTCTCACAACTACTCTCACCAACCTTCTCAGAACCAAGCCCACAACCATCAGCTCTCTTGAAACTCGCAATCAACATCTTGAGCTGAGGCTCACGACCAGACAACCAACCCAAACACTGTCTCAGCTCATCGTTCTCACCTTCCAATCTATTCACACACTGTTCTAGCTCCACATTCTTTAAAGCAACAACATCACAAGCAGAACAGGAATTCGCAATGGGTGATTTAAGTTGTGCTTCAAGTGAACTAATCATGGTGCGTGATTCAAGCAACTGAGCATGCAAAGCAGGACAAGAAGTACAAGCACCTAGCAAAGATGACCTAGACTTCAACTCAGCAAGCTCAACTCTAGCACTTTCTAGTTCATCCAAGCAGTTCATGTGTTTTTCCTTAAGCACAACAAGATCAGCAATATGCACATCACAGAACGAGCATTCTACCTCATCAGACACAAGAGGAGCATCTTTCAAAACAGCAATCTCAGACTCAAGCGAAGCTGCTCTCTCCCTAGACTCGCAAAGCAAAGACTCAAACTCCATGGCCTTCTTTCCAGTCTCAGAAAGCAAGGTCTCAAGCTCAGCCACTCTATCCTTAGACTCTCCTAGCAAGGACCTAAACTCCCTCTTCTCTTTGTTGGTCTTCCTAAGCACATCATCACGGTTATCGACCAACTGCTCTAATCTAGCAATCTCCTGACGCAAAGAGGTGGGATCTGTCAATACCTCATCCTCGGAGTCGGAGTCGGAGTCGTCCTTGCTCTTCACGGAGTCGTGCGCCATGGTGCAGTAGTCGACGGCGGCGAAGGAGATGCCGTTGAAGTTGCGGTTCAAGCTCTTCTTCTCCTTGCGGCGGCCGCGGTCTTCATCTTCACTGCTTGAGCTTGACGACGTGTTGGTGGAGCTTGTGTCGATGTCGCTCGCATCAGCCACCATCGCTCGAGATCTGTGCTTCTTGTGTCCACCGTGCTTGTTCTTGGATCTTCTCTCTTCCTTGTTCTTGTTCTTGGCGCGGTACTCGTCCTTGGGACGGTGCTTGTGGTCGTCTCGCGGGCGGTGCTTGCGGTTGTAGTCGTTCTTGATCTCCTCGGGGCACTCGGCGATGAAGTGGCCCATCTTCCCGCATCTGTAGCACGTACTCCCGGCACGCCTCGAACCCTTGCGGTTCTGGTACATCCTCTCGAACCTCCTCGTGAGCAACGCGAGATCCTCCTCGCTCAGCACCTCATACTCTTCATCTGGAAGGGACACAAGAGAAGACAAAGCAAAGTGTCTAGGAGTGTTAGCATGTCCATATCCAGAGCCACCGACTAGAGCCAGACTATGGGGATCAGTCGGACTCTTAGCCTTGGCAAGCAACTGCCTGTCAACCTCAGAAGACTTCAACTTCGAGAAAAGCTCGTCAACAGAAAGAGTCTCATAGTTTGCCGACTCCATGATCGCCTCAACCTTGGCACCCCACACGGATCTATCAAGTGCTTGCAGGAGCTTGATAGCTCGGTCATGATCCGAGTATGGGAGCACGGTAATGTTGGCTTTCATGTTGTTGACAATCGAAGTGAAACGCTGAAACAAAGCATCAACTGACTCTCCAGGCAAATGAGCAAAGTTCTCATACTCTCTCCTGTACATCGAGAAAAGCCTAGCCTTGACATGGCTATCACCACCGTGGGCTACCTTGAGCTTCTGCCAGATCTGGCAAGCTAGGTCCTCGCCCAAAACACGCTCAAACTCCTCGGCAGACAAAGCACGGAACAAGTAGTCAACAGCTCTAGCGTTTGCCTCAAATCTATCCTTTGCATCCTGGGCATCTAAGTTGGTGGGATTGACATAGTTTTCATCTTTCGTCACATCCCACAGCAACTTTCCTTTGCCTCGCAAGAAAGCGCCCATACGCGCAACCCAGTTCGGGTAGTTCTTCCCATCGAAGTGCGGAGGCCCGGAACCCCGATCTTGGTACGCCATCTTTGGATCTTAGACTGGTTAGAGTCGCAAAGACCCGTAACCGGCTCTGATACCAATTGAAGGACCGAAACGGCGACCAGAGAGGGGGGGAGTGAATGGGAGCCGATAAAAAATCTTTCCAAACTATCCGGCTATTCTCCCAAATCAACTCCGAAACCTCCGAGAGCAATCTTGCCAAGATCACGTAGCCACTGTCAAGCTACTGACCCTAGGAACAAGAAACGAGCAGCGGAACTCGAACCAATCGAAACAAACACCAAAACGACCCGAAACTCGGCTCGATCTAACACACCCAGGGGGGGGCGGTTAAACCGGCCAGGGGGGGCGGTTAAACCGCCCGGGCCTGGGAGCCTCGGGTAAAAGTCAAAACAAAAGTGGATCTCCCAAACCGCTTGAGCTCTTGAGGCGAGATTTTGGTCAGATGATCTAGACCTCCAGTGGAGTGTTTTCCCAAAAGATCTCGGCCTCTAACTCAGTACAACTCCCGGAATCGCAGATCTCGCGAAGAACACCATGACCTCGAGTTCATCCCGAAAATCTCAAATCCAGAGCGATTCTCGGCGTTTGGGGGCAAGGGATCACCAGCAAAAGAGGCACAAGGCACTCATACGTGAATCCCCCAAAGAAATCCGAGAGAAAACGCTCGGGAACAAGAAGAACGAAAATCCCCCAAAAATAGCTCCGAAAATACCCACGAAAATAGAAAAAGGAAAGGGAGCTCGGGAAATCAAATCATGGCACAAAGATGAGCAGCACAAACTCAATCACATAACCATGAATTCACCTATACAAACTAGGAATGATTCGAAGTAGTTCTAGGTGGAGGGGATGAAGAAGAAAACAAGTTCAAAAGTAAAACCTAAAGAGATAACTAGAGAGATGACAGCCACCAGCCCTGAAGGGGCCTATTAGTAGTCCAAGTGGTGGTGTCCTAAAGACTAAACTACCCCTAAGTGATACATACCCCTCAGGGGCAAATTTGACATTTGGTCTTCAGATATTTTCCGGCTCGGGCACCTTCCACTGCAAGCTAGCTTCCCTCCGACGCAAGCCTTGCAGTCACGCCGCGTGTCCTCCGGATCGAAGCTCCTCGACGCCGTTTTTGGGCCAGCCCAGGGGGGGCGGTTAAACCGGCCCTGGGGGGCGGTTAAACCGCCCCTGACAGCCCAGCCAGGCCCAGCTGCCCAAGTCCGCCTCGTCGAGTCCTCGGTCCTTGGTTTTGAGGCCCAAACCAAGGGAAACCGTCCACCGATGATTTTGTGGCCAAATCACCAAACCCCGCGCGCAAACTTCGGTCGTTAGCCGCCACCTTGCGCCGGCTTCTCGTCCGCGTACGAGCTTCGGTTGTGAGCCGCTACCTCGCACCGGAACCACGTCCCCTTGCTCGTTCTTGCCAGCATGTGAACCGCACTTGATCCACCGGCCATCGGGTCCCTCGAACCAAGCCTACTTGTCTCTCCGCTCCTCGGAGGCCGCCATGGCTAAGACCTTTCGCGCCTGTTCTTCACCTGCACCAATGCAACCAAGCCGCATTCTACACCTGCAATACTTAAGCCAAGGGAAACGTCAATCCACACCACGTTGTCAATCACTCATCACACCAGGAAGCGACCATCCACCGGTCCTCGGACACACTGGGTCCTCATCAGGTATGGTTGTCCTCACTGCATCATCACATATTTGGGTTCTAATTTCAACAGCTACGAGTTCAAAGATCACTGTGAGAGGCACGGCATTGAAGTCATATATGCATCGGTAGCTCACCCCAAGGTCAATGGACAAGTCAAAAGAGCTAATGGTTTGATCCTGGACGGCCTGAAGAAGCGACTATTTGAATATGACAAGAAATATGGAGAAAGTGGATTCAAGAGTTGGGACATGTAGTCTGGGGGCTTCGTACTCAGCCTTGCAAGCCCACCGGCCACGCGCCATATTTTCTGGTTTATGGATCTGAAGCTATTCTCCCAGTTGACCTCATGTACTCATCTTCACGAGTGGAACAATATGATGAGGAAGTTGCTGATGACACAAGAAGACTGGAGATTGATCAGATTGAGGAGGAACGCTGTGCAGCTTTGTTGAATTCAACTCGATATCTCCAGGGAGTTCGGCACTACCATGACAGAAACGTCCAGGAGAGATCATTCAACATTGGCGACTTGGTACTATGCAGAATCCAGAAGACCATGGGTATGCACAAGCTTATGTCCCGCTGGGAAGGACCTTTTATTATTCACAAGGTGACGGGACCCGAGTCTTATCGGTTGAAGAACAACGAAGGAGTAGAAGAGAGAGACTCCTGGAATATTGAACACTTGCATAAGTTCTATGATTAGAGTTGTCCTTTTGAGTTTGTCAGCGTCTGTAAATACCTTTGGGATTTATGGTTGAGTTATCAAGTTTGAATAAAGTGAATTTCGTGTTCTCGGTGTCTGATATCTCGTCCTTCATTGAAATAATGCTTTTGTTGTCTTCTAAGACTACTCTAGCTCCTTTTATTCCGGAGTTTCTTTTGATACTTGTTGATACAACAGTATACATAAGCTATAATCCGAAGAGTCATCTACACGACTACTTTCCCAGGATCCCTAAGTACTTAGTTCTATTACAACTAAGGCCAGGCTGAGCACCTGTAGAGGCCCGCTAGCCTTAGAAAGCATCTACCTACGGGTACACATTGAATTTATTCCAAGATTGTTGATCTTTATTTATGAGTACGTCACATCTTGAAGAGACAACATTACAAGTCTAATAAAATCTTTAATCTCTGAGTACAAATTTGAAAGTACTTCAGAGTTTCTACTCTAGAAAGAGTAGTGATTTTTTGGCACAAAAACGCCAGAATTGCACAAAGCACTTATAATTCATATCAAACTTTGCATATTTACATAACAAATATGACATACATACATAAAGTATTTTGATATTACACAAATGTTGCAATACACTTTGTTCCTGGCATGATTACAAGTCACTGCAGTTTCATACCCTCTATGACTTCTGCTGCTATGGGTTCAAAGTGCTTCAAGTATTCTTCAAATTTTGTCTTCTCGCAGTCGTCAGCTCTACCCGTTGGGATGTCATCTATCTCCGCATCTGGGTAGAAGGACTGAGCGACCGCTAGCACATGATCTGCTACATAACAGCAGATTCTCTTCAGATAAGTCGTGAACTTGCTGGGGGCTTCTCGGATGCGCTCTACGAGTGGCTTGCTGGATACATCAGGAGTCCCGCGATCTATAGAGTTCACCAGAGTCGTAGCCGCTTCGACAAGTTCGGCAAGTTGCATCTTCAAGGAGGCGAATTCATCTCCGACTGCTTTGCCTTTCTCCAATGCATCCTTGAGAGTGGCATCTGATTCCTGAAGCATCTTCATGGCTTGCTCATATTCTGTCATAAACTCGTTATGAGTCTCATAAAGAGAGGTATAATCACGTAAGAGTTTTTCCTTCTCCTCTGTGACTCTATACATACCATTTTACCATGAGGTGCATTCACCATTGAGCTTCATATATGCCGTCATATGCTCTGCACAAGGAGATATCTTGAATACAATGACAAAATAACAAGTCTGGGAGACGATTGTGGATATGGACACTCACCAGTATTGGTCCGTGTCAATGTTCGATTCATCTTCTTCAACCTTTCTTCTTCGGCTTTCCACTCTTCCTGGTGGGCGGCATGATTTTTCCGTTCTTGCTCTAGCTCTTGGCGAGTGGTGAGTTTCTCTGCCTGGACAGAGTCAAACAGCAGAGATAATCTGGATAGCTGCTCCTTGCTTTTGGCTAGCTCGACTTCTAATTTTTGGGCCCGTACTGATGCGTCAGACATCGCATACAAGGCCTGGAATTTCTTCTTGGAGCGTGCGGCCAAATCCTGCAAGTATTTATTGATTACAGTCTGCTATCGACTACTAATTTGATAGCTATGGAGTAGAATCATTACCTCTACATATTTAATCGAGCCTTGCGCAAGATTGGCAATTCTTCTCTGTGACTCAACAAAGGCAGCAATAGCGTCTGTATCGAGTAGTGGATCTTCAAAGAGTTCTGCTGCTCCTGGCATGGCTGTGCTTACTTCGGTAACAGGAATTTCCTCAGCCGTGTTCACCCGACTGGAAGTCGGGAGAAATTGTAAACCTATGGTCTTCACTAGTGCTGGCTGGGAACTTGAGTGCACCAATTGCTTTGCATTTTCGCTGTCCTTGTCAGTAGGCTATGGTAAGTCGGGAACGGTATCCCTGGTACTCTCAGTTGGCTCCGACGGGATGGACAAAGCTTGGAATTCTTCTGCAGCAGTCTTCTCTGGAATAGATTCCACCTCGGACGTTTGATTTATCGCCGACAGACTGAATTCCTTGGAGATATCTACAATTTTTGATTTATCACCGACAGATTGAATTCCTTGGAGATATCTACAATTTTTTCTTGCTCACCGGGTACTGATTGAGTTGGTTCTGGTTGTGGCTCCTCGGTAGGGACCTTGGCCTTTTTCCTCGGTGGCAAGGGCGTGAATTTTCTACATAGATAAGTAGACAATGCTTCAAATTACTACTCTACTTATGTGGCGAATTGAGTACGACTATGATACTTACCTCTTGGATTTCTTTTCTGGCAATTGTGGTTCGCCAAATACTAGTGAGGGCATAATATTCTCACTGGCACTTGACTCCGGCATTTTCTTCGGGCTCGCGGCTGATGAATCAACCACAGCCTCAGATTTCTGGACATCCTGACTTGGTGTTGTGCTGGGGGCTCCGACTTCGAGTGCTATGTCCTTCAATGGACTCAGGGGCTTCGAGTTCACCTCAGGCTAAGTCAGCAGGCCCTCATCATCGCTAAGCCTATGAATTACAGGGAAATTTTTTAAACGCAGCGTGTAGTAATTTGAATAATTCTTGCAGTATGACTGATGTACTTACATGGGGTTGTCGCTAACGGTTGAATTGGTGGAGGTTGTCTTCGTAGCAATGGTCTTCTTGATTTTATCATTGCAATACTGGTGTAGCTCTTGTCTTCGCAGGAAAGGATGGTTCTTTACCTCTATCGAGTGGATCAGCATTGGAAGTGCCTTCATCACCACCTTTTTCATGCCGCACCACCCAGAAGTCTTCAAAATCACTCGAGTGGAGCGACGATCCTAACTCTTCCGAGCCTTGCATTGGAGGCTTCTGGTGGCAGAACTGCTCAAATTAATCCGCCTTAAGTGCGCTAACCTTCCATTGGTCATCACACAATTAAAACAGATTAAGATGTCAGTCTGTCGGGTCGAGCCCGATGCAACCACGAACAGTTACCTCGATCGAAACGAGTCATGCAAATACCCTCTCGAAGGAGAGTCCCGAAGATTACAACAATCCACAATTAATTAAAGGTCCCACTAGAGGTACTTTATTACAAACCAGTTCAATGCATAAAGTAACAGTTGTCTCAGAGTTTGAAAAGCAGCGGAAATAAACTATTTATTCGAAACGGTAGTAACATCACGTGAAGCCATCGTGACGTCACTCAGAAGCATCCTCGTCCCATACAATGGTCCAACCAGGAGGAAGGGCGGTTGGCCAGGTAAGACCTGCAACCATCTCCTCGAGGTGGGTTTTTTCTATTTTGACCCTTCTAAGAAACTATATCTGCAAATGAACCCTCTACGAAACAATTTCTAAAATTGGACCCTTCTGGTCGGCGTGGAGCTCGCGCACGCCGAGATGCTGTTGGTGGTCGTTACGATACGATTTCACCACCAACATTCCGTCACATTTCAGGCTCACCTTGCTCATAACAAAGTAAAATTGATTATTTCTAATGAGTTCCACAAGTTTTGTATAATTTGTGAGTGCATGAGCAAGCAAGCAAAAGATGAGCCAGAATTGACACAAAGCCAGGCCGGCCGGCCTATGCCAGGCCGGCCGGCCCCCTTCTGGGCCAACTGCCACGTCCTTGATCCAGATGATCACAAACACAAGTCAGATGATCATGAGACGTGCGATCAACGTCGGTTTGATCCAAAGAACTGAAAGGCCTAAGCTACATTTGCATGGATTGAAGGTCCCACCAACATGGGATTCTCGGACAGCTTCAATCCAACGCAACCGTTACCGACCTCATGGTGCAATCCAGAGCGTCCCTGAAGAAGGCGGTGCCACGGGGCAGCAAGGCCAGGCCGATCGGCCTGGCCTAGGCCGGCCGGCCTCCCCCAGAGGCTGCCACCTGTCCCCCTTCGCGTGGCAGTTAAGCAGAGCATTAGCTTACACTTGACGCCTGCAACCGCCCCTGGAAGCTATAAAAGGGACCCTTCCTCACCTTGAGAGAGCATCCATCAATTCATCCAAAGGAGAGAAGAGTAGCTTAGTGAGTTTGAGTTCTCATCTTTAGAGTAGAGTAGGGAGAGAGTGGGTGAGTTGCTCGGGTGACAGCCGAGCTTTGTAGAGAGAGTCCGGGATTTCTCTCTCGGTCTCGTCTCGACATTTCCGCCCCCGAGGAATATATTCAGGAGTTATCTTCAGTAAGTCCTCGGTCCCTTGTCTTTAGTACTTTGCTAGTTTACAACTTACTTTCAGCAAGTTATCATATTTATCTTTGATCTGCGGGTACCTGAGTCTGCGCGAGTGACAGCGACTCTTGTTTGGGGTTTCCTCTATAGCCCTTCGCGTTGGGTGGAGGTCAGTGACTGAAAGCTTAGGCGTGGTGCCTGTGCTGGCTAGTCATCTCAGGTTGTGTTGCACCCCACGGAACTGCAGTGGTAGGCGGCAGGTGGTGACAGCCCTGTCCGTCCTTTGTATTCCACCACGTTCGGGTGTACTCATAACAGTAGTGCTGAGCCCGGAAGAACCCCTCTCTCACCCCGTTCTGAGTTCTTCCCGTTCTAGCCGTCGAAGCAGATCAGGTTAGGTATCGATAGTTTGTCTGGGGTAACGAGTAGCTAACTAAAGTCAAGCTCTCTACCCATTTATCCTTTTTCTCCTTGGTGGATCCGGTTAGAAAAGTTCTAGCCTAGTCG
The DNA here is from genome assembly GCA_015476505.1 of Urochloa ruziziensis. Classification (NCBI taxonomy): domain Eukaryota; kingdom Viridiplantae; phylum Streptophyta; class Magnoliopsida; order Poales; family Poaceae; genus Urochloa; species Urochloa ruziziensis. The sequence goes on from CM027118.1 coordinate 33,276,947, forward strand.
CGTCTACCGTTCCTTGGATTCGATATCCAGGTTCTTACTCCCCTGGTGAAAGGCTACATCGGACTCCGTGCGCTTACGGATTTTAGTTAGGCTAAGGAGTGCCAACAGATGCATGACTCGGCGTTGCTGGATGGCACACGGACCCTTCCACGTCAGCACCAGCGTGGACTTGTACTAGAGGCTCGGCGTGTGGCCCATTAACGCCGAAGGAAGAAACCTCAGCGTCACCTCATGGCAGGCCGAGCCGCAAAACCTTGGCGTCATCGAGCATTCGCGCGGCACGCCGCGCCTCTGGTACTTGTGCGTATGCGTGCACAGCTGCAAGCGAATCGGCGAAAGCTCGGCGTTCTGTGAATTAGCACGGCGTTCTGTGACAGCTAGTACAAGCTAAGTAGCATAATCATGTTTATATTTATTCATTCAACATTTTGTAAAATTTTGTAAAAAAAGAAATATGCATCAGATTGATATGAGATCAACGTGATTAGATTCACAAGATTATCCTGCACATGATAAAAAAAGATGGACCTACACAAATTCATGTTAAACCCAAAAATTATGAAACTTCACTTGTCTTTCTTACACCCACTTGCCAATTGTTTCTATACATCAGTACATCACCATGTAAAAGGTATCCCCAAAAAAGTATACTCAAAAGTAAGAGCAACTCCAAGAGACTCTAAATCCTTCATGATTGTTAATTTTAGAGATTTTGATTAAAAAGGTACCTTCCAAAAGCCTCTCTATTTGGTTATTCAAACATAGTCACTCTCTATTCTGGATTTCTCGCTAGCAAAATATAGAAAAGAGAATAACTCTCTAGAGTGCATGCAAGATATAGAGAAGCTGTTGGAAAACATAAAGATATAGAAAACGATTTTTATGCAAATGATTCTTTCAATGATGATTTAGAGAGTGATTTTTAGAGAGACTCTTGGAGATGCTCTAAGGACGAATAAAAAGAGCGAACCAGACAAAATAAACACAAATGGCCATCTCTGATGTACATTCACAACGTCCTCCAGAATGCTAGGCATATGTTTTGGTTACATGACATACCAGTCATAAGGACAACATCAGGACTACGAAGTATAAAGGACTACGATGTAGTTTAGTGGCTACATCCTTTGCTAACATTGTTTGGGCTGGGACGCACCAAGGGATTGGCTCATCTGCTCAGACGGCTTGAACTTGTCGGCCTTCAGCTTCTTCACTTCAGCAGCAAACACGGCCTTTCTTGTCAGATCGATGCAAAAACAAAGAATTTCTTCACTTCAGCTGGCATAGTGGAGTGGATACAGTTCACCTGAACCAAAGAATTTCTTGTCAGATCAATGCAAAACCACAAATAGGCATTGGCCAGCAGCAGAGAGCGCAAGGATTTGAGCTTGCCAATTTGATCCCTTTAGAAGATATACAACTGAGTCAAGAAAAGAAAATAGCATCTGGCGGCATGGAAAATGTTATTTAGATAGTACTTGTTTTTTGTTGCTACTTCCTTAACCAAAGGCCATCAAAAGCTGGATAGCAACCACAAGAACAATTGCTTATTGCATTGCTTGAACAAAGACTACCAGACGCTGGAACATCAGACACAAGTGAAAACCGCTGAAAGCTAGAGTGTTGGACAGTTTACAGTTCAAAAGTAGAGTCCAGTTTTGGATAGAATTAGGAATCATCATCAGATTATAGAACTAGTTAACTAGGTTCCATTTCCAGACAATGATAATTCTACAGTTCATTGTCCAGTGTCCTCTCCAAATCTAAGCACACTTTCATATTTGCTCTGTTCCATCTCATTCTCACAGGCAAAGCGGACCAAACATCCCCCTCCCCAATTGGTAAAAAACAACCAAGTGACTGCTCTCCTCCCTTGCAAAGCAGATCGGAAAGCACAACAAGCTGCTCCTTTTCAAACAGAAAGCAAAACAACCTGCACCTCCTCACCGGTGACTACACACTACCCACGACGGCCGCAAGAGTCCCGCCGCTGCTGCTCGAATCTGCGTTGCTGCAGCAGCAAAGAAGAGCTCCAGCGGGCGTTCGACCGCGACCTCCGGTGCCCGGAGAAGCGGCGTGGAGATGGACCGCTTCCGCCACGAGCGACCGATGGGGCCTGCAAGGCCGGTGGCGCAAACAAGCGGAGAAGGCCAACCACGCCGCAGAGGTCCCGTCGCGACGGCGAGCGCGAGCAACGCTAGGACCAGGTGACCGCGGAGGCCAGGAAGAGGCCCCGGCGCCTCGCCCACGTCGTCGACAACGCGCCTGCCCCGACATCCCATGAAGAGCGGCTCTGGCCAGGCGGGACCGCGCCTCGCCGCCGCCGCATCAAGCCGCGGGTGCCCCGGCGGGCCACCAGCACCGCGCAGCTGGCGCTTCCGCCCAGATCCGCCCCAGCTCCGGCCAGATCAGGGCTCGATGTCGCAGCTGCTGTCTCCGCCTAGATCCAGCCCGCCTCCGCCCAGATCCGGGACCGGGCTCGGCGAGGCGACGACCTGAGAGGGGAGATGGATGTCAAATGATGGATGGGTGGCGGCGGCTAACCCTAGCCACATAGAATTAATGTGTATGGTGGGTATTGTAGCATAGCGTGAAGAGAATGGACGCTGACTTCGACGTTCAATCAACGCACGCCGAGCTTCGTATAACCAGCCACGCTGTCTCTGACCTGGAAAAGTTCAGCGTGAGTTGATGCCACGCCGAATCATATATCTCGGCGTTGGTGGACACCACGCCAAAAAAAGGTCCATCTTTGAAAATAGTCATCGTACTCAGCCAAAGGCTAGCGCTACCAGGTAGTTCCCATTAATCCTTCAGTTGCGTCCAAAACCAAACTCCCCCTGGAATACGAAGTCCAAGGCCGGCCGAACCGAAACACTTATGCCCTTCCTACCCACATGTTCGAGGTATGGGGAAGGAGTTCCCGAAAGGAGCAGGAAAAAGTCTGCACACCGAATTCATGTAGGTACTAAACTTACCGACCCCATAGTATCGACAAGTGCTTAGTACGTTCGAAAAATTAACCAGCAGTACCGTACCTTTCGACCTTAACCAATTTTAGCATACACGGATGGGGCATCTACATGAAAAAAATCCCCGCCCGTCATCCTTATGATTCCAACATAAGTAAGGCAGTTGATTCCTATATCTCACGAGTGACCAGAAATCACTCGACTTTTACCGGGTCCTTATAGCATGGCAGCTATCGACCTATCATAATAGTATTGCAAAGCATAGCTAGCTAGGATCATGCAACTAAGGTTTCAATTCAACTCCTAAAACATAAATGCACAAGCAAAACTTAACAAAACATAGTTGCAAGATTTCAAAACATAGGACATGCTCTGGGGCTTGCCTTAATCCTGAGCTTGGTTAGTATTGGCCCTTCCTAACTTGGTTCGGGTCTTGACTAGCTTGCGACGACGTTCGGCTTCTTCTCGGTCGGTACTTCTCCTTGCGTCGGGATCAGCTTGTCCTTTCCGTCAGCGAGAGTTGTTCCTATATGAAATGCAATGCATAAGGAATGATGTTATATCGAGAATCGCGTTTCACACGATAAACCCAGGGTGTATTGATTGGTACATTCACTTGGACAATTTTTGGTCTGACCTTCCCTTTCTTTAATTAAGTTTGTGGTTACTCATTAAAGTACTTGGGTGTGTTGATGGTGGTTACACATCTAAGATTATTGAACTTGACTTCATCACAAAACAATAAGGGTGTGTGAGGTGATGTGTTTAACTTATTTAAATAACTTAAAGAGGTGACTTATTTTTATTTAGCCTTTTAAAGCAAGGTAACTTCAACAATTTATTCTGGTAGTTTAGTTATTTACTTTAATGTGAGAAAATTACAGTATGCTCTTAGTGGTTCCTTTGATTTACAGACCAAAAACCAGGCCAAAAACATGAATACAAATATCACAATAAATCAAACAAGAACAGCACATAACATCAAGAATAAATCCTAATAAATCACACTATCATCAATTGATCATTAGATTCCTACCAGAGCCTATACTGGTCTAAACAAGCTCACATGCCAAAGGGTAGCTTAAAAAGATCAAAGGGTCTTGTTGTTTGGATTTACTAGGTTTAAACTGTTATTAAATAAAAGAGCAAGCTAAACAGATTAGACTGAGCTCAAACATTTATCACAGGTACAACATGAGACAAAAAAGCCACTACAAAAAGTTGAGATCTAATTACTGAACAGATCAATTACAAAAATTCATAGATCCAGATGTGTGCTGACATCTTAAATAAATCATAACTCAAAATCTAGTTGTAAATTTGTGCCATCTTCTTACGGGAGCCTAAACATTTCATCAGCTACAACATATCCAAAAATTAGCACAAACAAAGCAGTAGATTTCGAACTATGGACAAATTTGAGTTTGAACAGATTTGAACTTAGTTTGAAATCTACATAGGAAACACCTATGCATGCTTTCTATAAAAGATAGATCCACAAGGAGTTCAACAAAATTTAGTTTGCATTTTTCTGATTTTTGTGCGATTTTTAACCGATTTTACAAGATCTCTGGTTTCAAACCTAGATGTGAAGAATCTATTTACACCTAGGTCCCTGACATTTACAGAAACAACCCCCAAAAGATCTTGGGCTTTGCAATGTGGTCCCTGGACTACAGCCGGTGGCGGTTTGGCGAGAATCCGGCGATGTGGGGCCGCGGGGCTGGACGAGATCATGCTAGGGGGGTCTAGGAGCTCACCACGGGCTTGTTTGGTGCAGGAACCGGGGGTGGAGGTCGGCCGGCTGGGGCTCGCCGTAGAGCAGGGCGGCTGCGGCGGCTCTGCTCGGCCTTGCTCCGGCGACGACCATGGCGGAGAAGCTTGGCCGAGGCTTGGGGAGGCTCGAGGGGAGGTGTGGGCGTGCGATGGTGGGGAATCAAACAGTCGAGGAAAACATGACCAAGGGCAAGTCCAAACATCAATGATTCAATTTAGAGAGAAGTTTATAAAGTGTTATACATGGAAATCCAAATGGCAAGCCTCAACTTTTTGTAAGAACCGCTGCTGTCCAGACTTAGAAAATTTTCTAAGTCCTAAGCTGAAAACAGGTTTGACTGCTGTTTGACCATGATTTAGAGCATCTTCCACTCAAAATTTCGAAAACCACCAACTAACAAAGTTGCTCCTTATAAAATTTGGGACAACTCTCTTATTTACAGATTTTCATGTTTTTAAGTGAAATTTTGAATTCAAATCAATTCAAACTCTAAAGGTTCGGTGCATGGAATTTTAATCCATTATTTCATGCGTTGACTTTGGTCAAAACACAAGTTTAATTCTCCATTAAGCCTTAACGAGGTCATTAGACATCAGAGATGTCACACTTCATCAGGTGTGACGGGAGTGAGAATTTGGGATCCGCACCCTCTGGGACTTGATCAGGCATGATTGGCCATGAGTAGTACAAATCCACATCCTCATGCACAACAAATATTTCTACTGTCAGAGTGGTAATTTCACAGGTACAATGGTGTATGACCATATACACGAGTACTATACTTACCGGTTTTGGCGGATTCTTGGCATCGAAGAGCTTGGGGAGATATGGTACAACATATACCTTTGGCATCAACATTTGCAACCTTTCCGTAATTTGCACCTCGCTTAGCTCATCACGACTCATTCTGGAGGGATCTTCTTGTCCTTGGTACTCGAAGCCCCGGTGATCTTTTTGTGCGAGTGGTTGCACCCGGCGTTTAATCCATGCATACACCACAGAAGCTCCGGTGACACATTTTTCTTTTAATGTGGCAATGCGGGAGTGTAGTTCTGGGATATGAACATTCTCCGCGATGGTGGGTAGGCTCTTCCACTCGGGGAAGTCTACCGGAGCGACTCCGGTCCACTCAGGCAATTTGGGATCGTAGTCTCCGACATACCACCATTGTTCTTTCCATCCCGAGTTGCTACTGAACATACCATACTCGAGGTAAATATCTTTGGCATATTGACGCAATTGAAAGCCAGCTCCGCCAACGGGGCATGTGGCATCTTTCTTGGGTTGAGGCTTGCATTAAAATAACCTCCTTGAAGGACCGATTAGGCGACCAGAGAGGGGGAGTGAATGGGAGCCAATAAAAATTTCTTCGCAACAAATCCGGCTTTTCCCAACTCAATTCCAAAACCTCGCAACACGATCTTGCCAAGATCACGTAGCAACTGGGAAGCTACTGACCCTAGGAACATGATCACAGCAGCGGAAAACAAATCTAGCAAATCGAATCGAAATCGAATCGAAACGAGACAAAACCACCTCTTCTCAGCCAGGGGCGGTTTAACCTCCCTAGGGGCGGTTTAACCGCCTAGGGGGCGGTTTAACCTCTTTGGCCTGGGAGCACTCGGGAAAAAGTCAACTCGTGAGTCGATCTCCCAAACGGCTTGAGCTCTTGAGACGAAACTTTGGGGAGATGATGACACCTCTATTAGAGTATATTCCCCAAAAATCTCGGCCTCTAACTCACTAGAACTCCCGGAATCTCAGATCTCGTTAACAACACATCCACCCCGAGTTCATCCCAAAATCCCCAAATCCGAAGCGATTCTTTGGGTTTTGAGGGGGCTAATCACAAGGAAAAGAGTGTCCATGACCTCATGTGTGAATCCCCCAAGCAATCCCACAAAGAAACTGACCTCAAACATAAGGAATCGAAAATCTAGCAAAGTGACCAAAAAGAGCCACGGGATGAACAAAGAAATCACACAAGAGAGGATGAGCAAAAGCTAAATCTTCCATACTTCACGAGGTCAACTTCTTTACAAAGAGGCTAGCTATCCTCCCTCATCCTACCCTCTTGAAGATTTCACAGATGAAGCACTTGCTAGCCTATAGAAAACTAGAAAGGGAAAAACTAAAGGAAAATAGTTCAAGTGCAAGGGAAATAAACTAGACTACTTGGATGGCAGCCACCAACCCATAGGGGGTCTATTTATAGTCCAAGTGGTGGTGCTCTAATGACTCAACTACCGCTAAATGATACATACCCCTCAGGGGAAAATTTATCATTTGAATCGAATCTTTTCCGGCTGGGACACCTTCCACTGCATGCTAGCTTCCCTCCGACGCAAGCCTTGCAGTCACGCCGCGTGTCCTCCGGATCGAATCTCCTCGACGCCGAGTTGGGCCAGCCCAGGGGGAGGCGGTTAAACCGCCCCTGGCTGGCACCGCAGCCCCTTGGCCCAACATCGCCACGCCAAATCCTCGCCTTGGTTTTGAGGCCCAAACCGAGGAAACCGTCCACCTGATGGTCTTTTGGCCAAACCACCAAACCCCGCATTGTGAGCCGCTACCTTGCACCGGCTTCATGTCCGCGTACGAGCTTCGGTCGTGAGCTGCTACCTCGCATCGGAATCACATCCCCTTGCTCGTTCTTGCCACCATGTGAACCGCACTTGATCCATCTGGCCACCGGGTCCCTCGAACCAAGCCTACTTGTCTCTCTGCTCCTCGGAGGCCGCCATGGCTAAGATCTTTCGCGCTTGTTCTTCACCTGCACCAATACAATCAAGCCGCATTCTACACCTGCAATACTTGAGCCAAGGGAAACGTCAATCCACACCATGTTGTCAATCACTCATCACACCAGGAAGCGACCATCCACCGGTCCTCAATCTCCCCCTTGATGAGTGCATTGACAACACACACGTAACCACACTAGATATGAAAGGAAAATAGAAAAGAAATCAAAAACAAGACTCAAACAAGTGACGAAAAGCAAGATCAAGCCAAGAACAAAGTCACTTGCAAGAGAAAACTCCAGAAAACGCCGACCCTTCAAGAAGAAGCGAAAGGGCTCAACACCATCGGCAAAAGAGCAAATCACAAAGCACGACCCACAAATCTCCAAATCACTTCTCAGGAAATACAAAGCACTCCCCCTGCATAGATGCAAACTCCTCTTGAACAGGTGAACCTGTGTGTGCAAAAATGTGTCGAAAATGGCTCAAAACCTCACAAACCATGTGCTCACTGCACAGGGGCGGTTAAACCGCCCACGGGGGGCGGTTAAACCGCCACGGCAGTGCCAAGCACAAAAAATGCAAACTTGCACAAATGCTCGCAAAACTTTCAAAAATCTTTCCAGAAATTCTCCCCTATTCTCCCTTTCAAAAATACTCCAGAACCTCTCCCCCATGTTGACAATGCACAAATCAAGGCAAAAAATGCAAAAGATGCAACTACAAGCTTCTCAAATATACAATGAGCAGTACAAAGTGCTACAAATTAGAGGAAAGGCAAGCTAGATAGTTCATCGAGTCACACAGTCATTGCCATCAAGAAGGTAAAGACATATAGCCAATTGACAAAGCCATGATCAATTTGTGTAGTTTTATCAAAAATGTCACCACATGAGCAAAGTCCTGACCATGGATTGTTCAAGCAAAAATGAGCTTCATCTCATCAAGATTACGAAAGGACTAGCGTTCTCAACAAAATATCATCATAAACTGCCCAAGTTCTATCTCATGTCATGTCAAAGCACGGAGCCATGTGTTCACTTCTCATGGGAGACTTCTCCGGCAAACAACATGCAACCGCTTAGCACCCATGTGTGCAAGTGTGTGCAATGGTGAAAGCATAGAGACATGAGCATAAATTTCTTCAAATATATCTTTTTCTCATCTTTCTTCTTTGTGACAAAAAGAAGCTTATGCCCCTCCACAAGGTAAAACATGGGCTAAACATTCACAATGACAAAGGTCTTTGACCCAATTGAAAAGAACATCACATACTAGCATGATCTCAAGCAAGATTTAGCCATTTCAGCTCAAACAAGACATGCAAAGGCTTTTACTAATGGGTGAAAAGAGTTTAAGTTCAGTTTGTCATTTTTACTTCAAAAATTGACAATCTCAAAAGGATATATATCAAAACCATCAAGAGCATAGCCAATCATCAACCAATCCCTAGCAAGCCTGCCTAAACACTAAGATGTTGCAAGTTGTAGCAATCACTGCATATTGGAGAAGCTCATCCTAAGATATGATACAAATGCAGCATGATATATATCACAAGATGCAAAGATGAAAACTATACATCAAGATACAAAAATGGAAATTATACATCAAGGTGCAAAGATGGATAAAACCAAATCAAATACAATAGTATACATATGCTACAATAGAAGCCTCCAAAACTCAGCTCAGAAAGGCGCACACACACCAAGTTCTCCTCGCAAGCGGGTGAAGGTAACTTGGTCAAGTGGTTTGGTGAAAATGTCTGCAAGCTAGTTTTGGAAAGAAACATGGGCAAGCTCAAACTCAATACACAAGCGTGATCAAAGCATAACCATAAAGCTCCCCCTGGAATGTGCAACCAAAATGCAAATCCAAGGTTCAGGTTCAAACATCAAACTCTCCATAATATGCACAACCAAAGTGCCAACACAGCAAACTCACAACCTCATGCAATCCAAAAGCTATAAGTAAGGTCCTCTCCTTTTCAAATCAACTTGAGTAATTTCTCCCCCTTAAATAAAGCTGAGCTCCCCCTCAACCAAAGACACCAAGTAAAAGAAAACTAGAAAAAGGTGTACAAAAGCAAATGGAAAGCTCCATCACAAAACAAGAGAAAGAGAAGTCTCAAACGAGCAAAATGTAACCCAAAAAGCAAGATACAACTCAAATCATGCCAAAGATACACAAGTGAGCACAAAAGTGTACAAAAGATATACTCACAACACAAAGTGTACAAAGGCCACATCGGGGCCATCCAGGAGGTGTGGAGAACCATCAACCAAAAGTTCTCCATGCCTCCCACCTGCACAATCAAAAGCGAGAACGAGAATGGCAAACGACTCGACACTGGGGTTAGCACAAAAAGAGTTAAACCAGTGTCGGGCCATCTACTCAAAAGAGAGGTTAGCAAAATCAACGTTACTGTGTGAAACCCTCTCGTATCTCACCGTCGAACCACTAGCACCACGCGGGGGAAAACGCGGCCTAGACTCTTTCCTAGCCTCAAAGCTACGGTTAAACCTCCCTGCACCAAACTGAGCACGAGCAGGAGGCCGCCTAGCAAACTCACCACGAGCTGGAACACCGCGACTACTCAAAGAAGGAATTGTACGCACAAAGGCCTCTCTCCTAGGCAAGGGTGAACGAGACACAGGCACACTACGGGAAGAGTAGTACCTGTCCCTGTTACCCATCTCCTTCTCTCGCCTCACTTCTCTCTTCTTCCTCCAACAAAACTCTTCTAGGTGACCATCCCTTCCACAATGATCACAATGGAAGCGGATTGGTTTTGGCTTTGGGGTTTCTCTCGGCTCTCTCTTCTGGTAAACCCCACTCCTCACAAAGGTTACTCTCTTCTAGAAGTTGTTTGTCTTTGGGGGAAACTTGGGAGGATCAGGAGTGGTGTCAAGCTTGTTCAACAGGTGGTTGGGTTTGGGTGTGAAGTTGTTCTTGAGAATGGCTTTCTGTGGGGGTGTTGGAATGTTTGTGGTGGAGTTTTCTGGTTCTCTCTCTTTCTCACCACTACACTCACCAGCTTTCTCAGAACCCAGACCACGACCGTCAGCTCTCTTGAACCCAGCAATCAACATCTTAAGCTATGGCTCGCGACCCGACAACCAACCCAAACACTGTCGCAACTCATCATTCTCATCTTGCAAACGATCAACATATTGTGCAAGCTCACCATTCTTCAAAGCCACAACATTGCAAGCAGATCAAGAATTTGCAATAGGAGATTTCAATTCAGCCTCAAGGGAACTAATCATGGTACGAGAGTCAAGCAACTGAGCATGTAAAGCAGGACAAGAAGTACAAGCACCTAGCAAAGAAGATCTAGACTTCAACTCAGCAAGCTCAACCCTAGCACTTTCTAGTTCATCAAGGCATGTCATGTGTTTGTCCTTAAGAGCTACCAGATCAGCTAGATGCACATCACAAAACGAGCATTCAATTTCATTAGACACAACAGGAGCATCTTTCAGCACACCAATCACAGACTGAAGCTCAGCTATTCTCTTTCTAGACTCACCAAGCAAAGACTCAAAATCCATCGCCTTCTTTCCAGTCTCAGAAAGTAAGGCCTCAAGCTCAGCTACTCTTTCCTTGGACTCTCCTAGCAAAGACCTAAACTCTCTCTTCTCCTTGTTGGTCTAAGCACATCATCACGATTATCGACCAACTCCTCTAGTCTAGCAATCTCCTTACGCAAAGAGGTGGGATCGGTCATTACCTCATCCTCGGAGTCGGAGTCGTAGTTGGAGTCGTTCTTGTTGTTGGAGTTATGCGCCATGGTGCAGAAATTCATAGCGGCGCAGGAAAGGCCGTTGAAGTTGCGGTTCATGTGCTTCTTCTCCTTGTGATGGCCGCGTTCTTCATCCTCGTTGCTCGAGCTCGAGCTTGACGACGTGTTGGTGTTCTCCTCCTTGTTCTTGTGCTTGGAGTGGTACTTGTCCTTGGAGCGGTGCTTGCGCTCGTCTCACGGTCGGTGCTTGCTGTTGTAGTCGTTCTTGATCTCCTCCGGGCACTCGGCGATGAGGTGACCCATCTTGCCACACATGTAGCACGTACTCGCCGCACGTCTCGAGCCCTTGCGGTTCTGGTACATCCGCTCGAATCTTCTGGTCAGCAACGTGAGATCCTCCTCGCTCAGCACCTCATACTCCTCATCTGGAAGAGACACAAGAGAAGACAAAGCAAAGTGTTTGGAAGTATTAGCATGTCCATAATCACATCCACCAACTAGAGCCAGACTATGGGAATCAGTTGGACTCTTAGCCTTGGCAATCAGCTGTCTATCAACCTCAGAAGACTTCAACTTGGAGAAAAGCTCATCAACTTTCAAAGTTTCATAGTTAGCCGACTCCATGATCGCCTCAACCTTGGCACCCCACACGGATCGATCAAGGGAAAGCAAAAGCTTCAAAGCTCTGTCATGATCCGTGTATGGGAGTGCGGCAATGTTGGCTTTCATGTTGTTGACTATGGTAGTAAAGCGCTGAAACATCGCATCAACCGACTCACCATCCAACTGCTCAAAGTTCTCGTACTCTCTACGATAAACTGAGAAAAGCCTAGCCTTAACATGACTATCACCACCATGGGCTACCTTGAGCTTTAGCCAGATCTGGCTAGCTAGGTCCTCGCCCAAAACTCGCTCAAACTCCTCGGTCGACAAAGCACGAAACAAGTAGTCGACAGCCCTATCATTTGCTTCAAACTTATCTCTTGCATCATGGGCATCTAAATTGGTAGGATTGACATAGTTTTCATCTTTGGTCACATCCCACAATAACTTTCCTTTGCCTCGCAAGAAAGCACCCATACGCACAACCCAGTTCGGATAATTCTTCCCATCAAAGTGCGGAGGACCCGAACCCCGATCTTGGTACGCCATCTTTGGATCTTAGACTGGTTAGAGTCGCAAAGACCCGTAACCGGCTTCGACACCAATTGAAGGACCGATTAGGCGACCAGAGAGGGGGGAGTGAATGGGAGCCGATAAAAATTTCTTCGCAACAAATCCGGCTTTTCTCCCAACTCAACTCCAAAACCTTGCAACACGATCTTGCTAAGATCATGTAGCTAATGGGAAGCTACTGACCCTAGAAACATGATCACAGCAGCGGAAAACAAATCTAGCAAATCGAATCAAAATCGAACCGAAACGAGACAAAACTACCTCTTCTCAGCCAGGGGCAGTTTAACCTCCCTAGGGGCGGTTTAACCGCCTAGGGGCGGTTTAACCTCCTGGGGGCGGTTTAACCTCCCTGGCCTGGGAGCTCTCGGGAAAAGTCAACTCGTGAGTCGATCTCCCAAATGGCTTGAGCTCTTGAGACGAAATTTTGGGGAGATGATGTACACCTCTATTAGAGTATATTCCCCAAAAATCTCGGCCTCTAACTCACTAGAACTCCTGGAATCTCAGATCTCGTGAAGAACACATCCACCCCGAGTTCATCCAAAAATCCCCAAATCCGAAGCGATTCTTTGGGTTTTGATGGGGCTAATCACCAGGAAAAGAGTGTCCACGACCTCATGTGTGAATCCGCCAAGCAATCCCACAAAGAAACAGCCTCAAACACAAGGAATCGAAAATCTTGCAAAGTGACCAAAAGGAGCCACGGGATGAACGAAAGAAATCACACAAGAGAGGATGAGCAAAAGCTAAATCTTCCATACATCACGAGGTCAACTTCTTTACAAAGAGGCTAGCTATCCTCCCTCATCCTACCCTCTTGAAGATTTCACCGATGAAGCACTTGCTAGCCTATAGAAAACTAGAAAGGGAAAAACTAAAAGAAAATAGTTCAAGTGCAAGGGAAATAAACTAGACTACTTGGATGGCAGCCACCAACCCCTAGGGGGTCTATTTATAGTCCAAGTGGTGGTGCTCTAATGACTCAACTACCCCTAAATGATACATACCCCTCAGGGGCAAATTTGTCATTTGAATCGAATCTTTTCCGGCTGGGACACCTTCCACTGCAAGATAGCTTCCCTCCGACGCAAGCCTTGTAGTCACGCCGCGTGTCCTCCGGATCGAAGCTCCTCGACGCCGAGTTGGGCCAGCCCAGGGGAGGCGGTTAAACCGCCCCTAGCTGGCACCGTAGCCCCTCGGCCCAACATCGCCATGCCAAGTCTTCGCCTTGGTTTTGAGGCCCAAACCAAGGAAACCGTCCACCTGATTGTCTTTTGGCCAAACCTACCAAACCCCGCGTGCAAGCTTCGGTTGTGAGCCGCTACCTTGCACCGGCTTCATAGTCCGCGTACGTGCTTCGGTCGTGAGCCGCTACCTCGCACCGGAACCAGCGTCCCCTTGCTCGTTCTTGCCACCATGTGAACCGCACTTGATCCATCTGGCCACCGGGTCCCTCGAACCAAGCCTACTTGTCTCTCCGCTCCTCGGAGGCCACCATGGCTAAGATCTTTCGCGCCTGTTCTTCACCTGCACCAATGCAATCAAGCCGCATTCTACACCTGCAATACTTGAGCCAAGGAAAACGTCAATCCACACCACGTTGTCAATCACTCATCACACCAGGAAGCGACCATCCACCGGTCCTCGGACACATCCGGTCCTCACTCCTGAACAGCTGAAAATGTGGCCTAATGCCCAAGAATGCTTCACAGAAAAACACATAAATGGACATCTGGAGTATCCCATTGCGTGTCAGATTTGGCAGTTTCAATCCATAATAGCACAACAACCCTCTGAGGAAATCACAAGTCAGGAGGCCCAATCCCATTTAGATGAAGTGACTAAACATCAAAGTCTTGTCAACGGGAACCATCGGTGCCTTTTCCTTTGGATCCAACGTCTCCCACAACAGAACCTGCTGTTCTTTGAGGAATCCATCTGCTACCAACTCGAGGAGATGCTCTTGGGTTACCTTTGAGGCCTTCATGTAGGTGTTTGGCAATGGATAGGATCTTTTCTGCAATTTACCCCTCTTTGGCGATGGTAGCTTGACCTCCTTGTTGCGAGATCTACCGCTGCTGGACTTTTTTTTCTTCTTGTATGTCATCCTTGTGATCGCCAGTGACTTCACCCACATTCACTTGGGGGCTCGAGCACGATCGTTTGGAGATCGAGGATGATTGGATCTGGCGGCGACGGTTTTCTCTAAGGCGATGGAAAATGGCCGGCGGCTAGGGTTTGTTTCGCTTTGACGGAATGGACAAGTGAAAGGTGGGCTGTGGTAACTTTTATTGACCACAGGCGCGTCGCTTGGCAAGACCAAGGTAAAGGCTATTTCCATTTTTTAGTAGGGAAATGATTTAAATTTAATTGATACTTTTTGGGATACCCTGGGGATACAGTTATTTTTATTTTCCTTTACTCTAAAAATCTTGGATTTTTCCTTTTCTACTCTCAAACTACTCTGTGAGTCACGAGACTTGATCCTTTTCTATATATACATATAGTTCAAGGCTCGGGGGCTGCAGGGTAGTAAAGAAATTGGGATTTTCTTTTTTCTGAAGAATGAAGATTTAATCAAGACCCTCGGCTTGATTCTATGATTCAAACCAAGGCTCGAGGGCTACTTGATATCAAGTGCAATTTAGTCAAAATTGCACATTTCAAGATGAAGATTCAAGATTCTGTAGACCCTCAACCTGATTCTTTGATTCAACTTAAGGCTCGGGGGCTGCTCCATATGGAGTGTGACTTTCGCCGCACCCCATATAAAATATTGAAGACTACAAGATTGATCAAGATCAACGGGGCATAAGTACCTCACAGCCTCGCGACAACCAAGGACTTTCCAAGGTTGAGCAAGTAGTCGAAAATGTTCTCGATTGACTTGGCAAGTACTTTGTTGATGAAAAGACTCAACGATGAAGCGCTTGGGGGCTTGTTGGAGGTACGACCATGGGCCCACAGGGACGCATGGATAATCTCCGAAGGAAGTCGTACCAGAAGTGAAGACTACGAGTAGAATACCGCAACGACTCTCCTCGTTATGGAAACAAGTCATATGACATGTAAACTACTCGGATTGACTTGTAAAGTACTCTACAAGTTGTATTAGGTTAGGATTCTACTCGGAACCGACCTTGTAACTCTGCCCCCCGTGTATATAAGGCTGGGCAGGGACCCCATCAAAAGATTACGACCTCATTGAATACAAACCACCACACAAGACGTAGGGTATTACGCTATCTCGATGGCCCGAACCTATCTAAAATCCTGAGTCTCTTAGCCTTTGCGTTCCTGATCTCGGCGAAACCCCAACTGAACTCTACTACCTCGGGGTATCCCTCGATAGGATCGACGGTAGAACACCGGCATACGCAGCTCTCTTGCGTATTTGAGAAAAAAAGGAAAGGAAGTAGAATTATTCGAAATGAAGCCATTGGAGACATAATAGAGTTCAAATATGTAATGGTCACTTGTTAGCTGTTACCTCCGTTCCAAAATATAAGTCGTTTTTACATGTTTAGGTGCATAGCAAAATCTATGAACATAGAAATGCCAAAACGGCCTATATTTTGAAATGGAGAAAGTACGAGATATTAAAGGGAGAAAGAAACATATAGATGGCTGGTGTGAGTTGTATGCAAACTATTCAAATAAATATACTTGTGACTTCATTTGTCCAAATAAATGCAAAAGTACCGGATGGGCTGGGAGCGGAAATATATAAATCAATTCTAAACATTGAATATGCACAATCCATGGAATCACATTAGATGTCTCACATACGTGACACAGTGCACTGCTAGGGGTGGATGGGAATTGGGAATGTTCAATTAAAAAGAGACATAGCAGCTGAGCTGAGCACTGACGCTTCCAATCCAATCTCAAAGCGCCGCCGTAGCTCGCTCCTCGCCACCCATCCGGCAAACCCCCTCCTGCCCTGCTCGTTCCTTGTTCCTTTTTCTTCGCCGCGGCACTCCCTCGCAGCCGCAAGCGAGCAAGCCCGGCTTCGAACCCGCAGCTGCGGCGCTGCCTCACCGCGTACGCCTCCACTAGCAATGACGAACGCCGAAGTCGCCGACCACTAGCTCGGGCGGAGCGCATCGCCGCCAGGGGCGGACGCCCGCGCACACGTGATGTTCGAGGGAATGCGCCACAGCAGGTCGGTTACCCTGGCCCGCTCGTGTGCGCCGACCTCAGTTGCCAACGCGCGGGATTGGCAGTGATCGCGCGGCTGGCACGTTCCCTTCCGGTGCTGGAGTCCCGCAAACAGGGCGCGCCTCTCCCAGTGCCAGCTAGAGCTTCTAGAAGGGATGGACACGTGTCACGGGAGACACAACCGCCTCCGCTAGCTCTGGTGCGGGCTGCGGGGTGTGGTGCCTGGTCACCCCTCTATTCGCCAGCCTGCTTTATATACCCCCGCTCGCACCCGGCCTTCCGTATTCCTCTCCGCCGAAACCAAAAACCCCACTCGCTTTCTAGATCGCGGCGGCGGCGGGGGTCGATGGCGTTCGCGGCGAGCGGCGTCCAGCACCACGTGGCGGTGGATTTGAAGGGGGTGAGGAGAGGAGGAGGGCGCGGGGGGAGGACGAGGCCGACCTGCTCTGGGCGGCCATCGAGGGGCGCCCCTTTGCTAAGCGCCGCAACCTCGCCATCGTCCTTCCCGACAACCCTGACGGCGCCGACACCAGCGGCGGAGAAGGTGGCGCGGGAGAGGGAAAGGTGGTGGACGTGCGGAGGCTCGACCGGCCCGGGGTCCAGCGCGTGCTCCGCAGGGCTCTCGCCACCTCCGATCTCGACAACGCCAACCTCCTCCACGGCATCAAGGCCCGCTTCGATGCGTACGGAAATCCCGCGCTCAATTTGTTTTCGTACTAGATCGATTTGTGTCCTGTAGATTCGCCTACGAAGTACGAACTATGGAGCCCAACTGCTTGGCGTCGTCTTTCAGGGTGGGGTTGGAGGTGCCGCGGGTGGAGGTCAGGTTCCGCAACCTCACTGTGTCCACGGAGGTCCACGTCGGCAGACGAGCGTTGCCGACGCTCGTCAACTACGTCCACGATGTTGCCGAGGTACACGCTGTGTGCAAGGTTTTTGTGGTTCATGTAGTGCTTGGTTGGTTGGTCGACGAGGGGGAGGGGAGGGTAAAGTTAGAGGATCACATTGATCGGATGTGCTTCATGTGAATGGACTGTCCATGTCTGGACTTTAAGCTGGGCATTTGTTTTTGGATGTTGCCAGTTTGCTTTGCTACTGGATCCTTAAATCTTGTCACGTGTGGTTGCGGTTACCAGATGCAACCAAATTGGAAAACTCACTGTCAGTTTCGTAGTTTTATGTGCTGATGATTCCTTTAGATAACCCATGCACATATTTACAATAAGCATCTGGATGTAATTTATCTTGAACCAGTATGACCAGGAGCCTTTGCTCCTTTAGCCTTTTACAGATGAGGTTGGGTTTTCATTTTTCAACAATTCAGATTGGTCATTTTGATATATTTTTAAATTGTTGATGGTCACTTGATGACATCATGCAGTTGCTAGCAGCACAAAATCCGTAGATCCGTACACAAGTAAAATATGCAGCTGGCTTGTATCATTTTCAATTATGACTACAGACTACTGTATATATAGATCTTTTAATGACCTTATTTTACCGGACTTAATTATTATATATCATTATAGCTGTGAGCCCTTACTGATATGTGCTTGTACCTTGCGCATGCATTCAGAGACTTCTAATCACCTGCCATCTTTTACATCCTAATAAGCGCAAGCTCACTATTTTGGATGATGTTAGCGGCATTGTCAGACCTGGGAGGTGAGAAACAGTATTTCTTACTGCATGGTTCTATATATGAATGTAAACACAACTCATGCTGGGACATAAATTTGGTACATGTGTGTTTGCACAGATATAACAATTGTATTTTATGCCTAATGTGCTTACATTTGTTTCCTATATGGAATGTAGAAATGTATGCCTCCTTTATTAGTGATAGTTGATTGGTAATCATACATCATTTACTCTTTCACAATATCCATACGAATGTAATGAAGCACTGAATTCAAATCTGCCACATTCATAATGGTGCTTTACACAACTCATATTGATCATGCAGTCATCTCTCTCCCCCTCCTTAATGTCAATGTTTTCAATTTTTTGTTTCTGCCAAAATAGCCTTAAGACTTTCATTAGAAACTTGTAACTCATTTTTCCTACCCGAATTTCTATTTCATAATATATTTAGTGTCATCTTCGCAAAAAAACAAAATATCTGGTGTCATGGATTGCATGCGCTCATTTACTAGTATTATGAAGTTTCTATTACCAAATTTTTTATGTCGAAATCTTGTTTCAAATTTTGTGGTGTAAGAATGACATTGTTGCTGGGGCCACCTTCATCTGGGAAATCAACACTCTTGTTGGGCCTAGCCGGTAAACTGGATCGTCAGCTAAAGGTGACCTTGCCATCTCTCACTCATTTCGTGTGGTGTTGTGTTTTTGGGGGGGTTGCGGGATGGGTTCTGTTCTTTCACCGAGCAAACCAGTTGCCTGATCAATCTGATTATTGCCTGTATATTCGTTGTTCCATTCCAACAGACAGATGGAGAAGTGAGCTACAATGGAATTCCTCTCAAGGAGTTTTGTGTACAACGAACTTCTGCTTATATCAGTCAGACTGACAACCATATTGGAGAATTGACAGTGAGAGAAACTTTAGATTTTGCTGCAAGATGCCAGGGTGCAAGTGAAACGTGGCAAGGTTAGGTTCCTTTTCTTATATATGTTCCTTTTCTTGTACATTGGAATACCTTGTTTGTTCTATTGTGAATAACCAAGGTTATGAATAAACATTCATTTGGACTTTTCATGGCACTTGTAAAGTTGGTAATTTACATTCCAATGATTTGTATCTCTCCATAAATGCATCCTAGTTTAGTTAAGATAGAGTAATTGATTGTAGTTGTCATAGGTCAGGTTCTTCTATTCCACCCAAACTAGCATGAGCGCATAAACTAGTTTCTTTTATAGGATGAATCTTTCCAGAAATTTAACGAACCTAAGTGGCTATCAACAGGATAAACCAGTTTCCTGGTTGTTATTTAAGATTAACTGAAGTTTGCAGATTCTTTGAAGATACACGCATTAACAAGAAAAAGTCCAACAATATGCAGATGCATTAACCTTTTCCCTGTCACAAGTGTCACAGCTGGGGAAATGTCCTTAAGAACGCAGAATCCAGTAGGCTTCTTGTTGTTTTCTTCTGTAACAAAGTTCTTTTTCAGGGGTCACAGCCCCTCACAGCTCGGCCAGGAGTGAGGGGTGGTTATGTACGGGGCTGTTTTTATTCTCTATTAGTATAATGATACGCAGCTCTCCTGCGTATTCGAGAAAAAAAAGTACTATCTACTTGCAGATAGTTATCTTGAATACTTCTAAGAAACTTTAAGCTCATTTCAAGTTTGCAATCTTTTATGTTATTATGCTCCTGTTGCATTTTTGCTAAAAGCTATGTCAATGCTTTTAATAGAATCACATATTTTGTTAAAATCTATGAGCTTTAATGCCACTTTAAAAGGTCTCTGTCTTATGCACATTATTGACATGTGTAGAGT
This sequence comes from Urochloa ruziziensis, assembly GCA_015476505.1. Lineage (NCBI taxonomy): Eukaryota > Viridiplantae > Streptophyta > Magnoliopsida > Poales > Poaceae > Urochloa > Urochloa ruziziensis. The sequence continues at coordinate 33,296,977 of CM027118.1, forward strand.
GCTTGAAGGATCTACTAGATCGTGAAAACAAGAGAGGCATAAGACCAACTCCAGAAATAGATGCCTTTATGAAGGTGCTTATCTAGTTCATGTGTAAACTTCTCTATGTCATTTTTTTATTTGCATAATGTTTTGTTCTGTATGATCAGACAGCATCAGTTAGAGGACAAAAACACAATCTTGTTACGGACTATGTGCTGAGAGTGCTTGGACTGGATCTATGTGCTGATACTCCTGTTGGTACTGACATGGCAAGAGGGATCTCTGGTGGTCAGAAGAAACGAGTCACGACAGGTTTGTATGATTTCAGCCTATTGTGTATTCTTAATGTTTCCCACTGCTTTTCTTCCAAATATTTCCATCTTAGTTGCGCAGTGATCTTCATGCGTAAAAGATAGCCGGTTCATCGGTAAATGATATCCTGTTCCATCTTGATTATTAATACAATGACTCACTTATACCCATAAACAGATCCAGCCCTAACTAAATAATCTTGGGGAAATATTTTATAGATTAAGAAATATGAAGTAACATATAAAGCACTACATTACCCTGCATCCAAAATATGCTTATTGCCATCCTCCATGATGCGTAGTGAACCCGGTCTGCCTTGAACTCCATGTACACTTTGCTACTTGCTTCTATGTGAGTTAACCAGGAGGTATGTGCGGGCCCCAACCTATCTTGATCCTAACTTTACAACTCTATATGTACACTACATAACCCATACTAAAGTGATAACTCTCCAACTTAAACAGCTTCTGCAGGGAACTGATCAGAATACATTATCGTATTCTCAGCGTACAAATTTTATGCTACATTTGTAATAAGAATGCTGTACTTTTGCAGGCGAAATGGTTGTTGGTCCTAGAAAAACCCTTCTCATGGATGAAATATCAACAGGCCTTGACAGCTCAACAACTTTTCAAATAGTTAAATGCATGAGGAACTTTGTTCATGAGATGGAGGCTACTGTGCTGATGTCACTTCTTCAGCCTGCACCAGAGACATTTGATCTATTTGATGATCTAATTCTTCTCTCGGAGGGGCAGATCATTTATCAAGGCCCCACTGTGCATGTTGTGGACTATTTCAAATCATTAGGATTTTCACTGCCTCCTCGTAAGGGAATTGCAGATTTTCTCCAAGAGGTATTGCATAGTGCCTGCTAATTCTAACATAAAGCTTGGAGCATGCTCGGATTTACTTTCAATTAATTTTGTTACTAGGTGACATCAAGGAAAGACCAAGCTCAGTACTGCTCTGACAAGTCAAAACAGTATACTTTTATTTCTCCATCAGCAATGGCTTCTGCATTTAAACAATCCCAGTATGGCAGATCTCTGGATTCTACTTTAAGAGATCCGTGTGTTAATATAAATTCTCCTCAGGCACTTGCCAGATCAAAGTTTGCAGTATCAAAGCTTAGCCTTGTTAGATCATGCTTTGCCAGGGAACTTGTTTTAATAAGTCGCAACCGTTTCCTCTACACTTTCAGGACATGCCAAGTATGTTCATGTCTCTTTACTTCACTTGTGATCATTTCTTATGAACTCATAGAATCCAAGTCATGTCCAGTATCACCGTTTATAAAGTTTATTTGATTTTCTGCTGTCTGTGTAGATCTAAACAGTCCGTTTTATTATGTTTTCCATCAAACATAACATGAGAATATACTTTTTTTCCTTAAAAAATAACATACTTTTTTTTCTGTAAACAGTCTGTTTTATTGGGTCGCCTTGCAATATTAAAGCATATTATATAGCTCCATGATCCATCTCATTCTTGCAATGGTAGATGGATCAAAGTTACATTATGAGCAGTTGATAATGTAGATCAGATGTACGAATGATAATTGTTGTGATCGTTAGTAGCCAAAATGAAAATCAAAAGCTCAAGCAGTACTCCTAATTATTCTGTATGTTTTCTTTTAACAAGGTTTAGGAGCAGATTTCATATATATCATTATATAAGTATTTTCTGTTCAATCCTGGCCTGCGTTTTCTGCTCATTTTAACTGTGGAAGAATATGTGCTCTAGTTTGCCTTGATGAGATTATTAAGGCGGAAGTACACTTTTATGTGACGATAATGGCAAAGATAAAATAATATTATCTGCTGCATCATATCAATGCAAATTTTCTAACACTCTTTTGATCCAAATTGTTGCTATCATCTACAATTTTGCAAACAGAAGAACATAGGATTTACTATTTCTTTAATTAATGCATGATACTTTGTTTGCATGCTTCATTCCACAATTTCGTTTAAGTCATTACTAGGCACTTACATGTGACATGCTGGCATAATTTTGTGCAGGTTGCTTTTGTCGGGGTAATCACATGTACAATATTTCTTCGTACAAGATTACACCCTGTTGATGAGGAAAATGGGAATCTTTATCTGTCTTGTCTGTTTTATGGACTTGTACATATGATGTTCAATGGTTTTACAGAGCTGCCAATTACTATTTCACGGCTTCCAGTGTTCTATAAGCACAGAGACAATTTCTTTCATCCTGCATGGGCTTTCTCAATCCCCAATTGGATACTAAGAATTCCGTATTCTCTTATTGAAGCGGTAGTGTGGTCATGTGTTGTTTACTACACAGTAGGCTTTGCGCCAACTGCTGATAGGTACCACCAACTACCTACTCACATATAGGCTGAATTTGTTACTTTGGTACTAGGACATGTTAGAATAATAGAAATTGTCTGCAGGTTCTTTCGCTTTATGCTATTGCTGTTCTCTTTACATCAAATGGCTTTGGGCCTTTTCCGAATGATGGGAGCTATAGCACGAGACATGACTATTGCTAATACTTTTGGATCTGCTGCCTTATTGGCAATTTTCCTCTTAGGAGGGTTCATTGTTCCTAAAGGTTAGTGTTTACATATTTATTTCCTGTGATATGATTAAATTTGAAAGAAACCTTACCTTTTCCTGACATTATTACTACTTAGAAGAGTTAACAGGTTTATCTCCCTAATGATCAAGATAAGAATGATTCTTAATTTCAATGCCATATGTTGTGATTTTGTTACTCCTATAAAACAGAGGCTATAAAGCCATGGTGGCAGTGGGCTTATTGGGTTTCCCCCTTAATGTATGGACAACGTGCTATTTCAGTAAATGAATTCTCAGCATCCAGATGGTCAAAGGTCTGTTTACTAGAATGAATCACCTTTCTATCTCCTTGTTTCGACTTTCCATAGTATGTCAAATAAATATGGTATTAGTTATAAGAAACATTTTTTATAGAATTTCCACATATTGGAACTATGTATTATTCATTTTTTTTCATTTTGAGTGTCAAACATAATATGCTCCAACTGAATGCAACATTCTATTGAGTCGTTCTTTTTTACCGAAAGGACCATTTTACGTTCTTTATTTTCTGAAAGCGCAGGAGAGCTGCTTTCATTGAACTAGAGTGAGAAAAATAGTCCCCATACAACTGGAATCTGTCATATGGGAACCAAATATGGAGCTGGTTCAAATAAACAAAAAACCGACTAGTCTACACGAAAAAGGAAAAAACATGACCAAGAACTGCACTTAGACCACTAGACAGTGTTGGGTGTGTGGTTTTGTATGTGTTGGGGTGTGTTCAGTGCTAAGATTAGGGGCTTCCCTCTTCTTCTGTACTTCTTTTCTTCCTATCTTGATGAAGTGACGCAGCTCTCCTGTGTTGTTCGAGAAAAAAGTGAGTATCAGTTGCTATATTTTCTTCTGACATGTTTCATCACAGGTATCAGTTGTTGGCAGCAATAGTACAGTTGGAACCAATGTTCTTATTTCACACAATCTCCCTACACAAGATTACTGGTACTGGATTGGAGTTGCTGCTTTATTGGCTTATGCCGTGTTATTCAATTGTCTATTTACTCTTGCTTTGGCATTCCTTAATCGTAAGTGTGGAAGTGATTTTAATTCTAAAGTTTTTCTTCAGTTCAAGCTGCTTTGATTTTCATACAAAATGTTTAACTTTTTTTTAAGCGCTACGGAAGGCCCAAGCGATTATCCCATCTGATTCTGAGGAAACAAATGCAAGAACTGATAGTGTATCCAATAGACTTGTAATTGCAGGTGATTTCTCATTTTCACAAGGGAGCACATTACCCTACTTTTACCTATAGCACATTTTTTCCATAATGAAATTATTGATTTTCATTGTATGTTCTGAAATCCTTTTAGATTCTCTTTCAAGGCATGAGTTGGAACTTATTTATTCTTACTGATCATTGTTAAGCACCTACTATTAAGTTAAATTAATCCCTCCATACAAAGATACAAAGCGTGCATTATATTTTATATAGTAAAGCATTTGTATATTTTGACCAACCATATTATTTAGCACATTAAAATTGTACAAACAGATTTATATTTCAAAATCCTTTCACATGATATGGATTTGTTAGCCACAAGAAGGGCTACTGTTTACAGTGCAATGGAATAGATTTGTGAGCTTTCCTTAGTCCTAGTGTGTAATTAATTTGCTGAGCCAACATTTTCCTTGCAAAGCAAGGATAAAGTATTGTAGGCCCCTCCATTCCATAATGTAAGAGATTTTAGTTTTGTCCAAAGTCAACTTCTCTTTGGCCAAGTTTATAGTCAAATGCACCAACATCAGCAATATCAAACTAGTTTTATTAAATCCACCTTGAATTATCTTGATAATGCATTTCTTTGTTATTGTAGATCTTAATACATTTTTCTATAAACTTGGTCAAAGTTAGGGAAGTTTGACTTTGGACAAAACTAAAACCTCTTACATTTTAGAACGGAGAGAGTAAATGGAGCCAAGGAGCTCTGGAGTCTGCTCTCGAGAATATGCTGGTGTGTTTTGCTTACTCTGATCTCTTCGTCAGATTGATTCTTAAGGTTTGTGGCATGAACGTTGTAATGTTTTGTAAGGCTCTGGCTCTGTACAATTTTTATCCTTCTACTTTATTGAACTGATGATACCCAGGTCTCTTGTGTATTCGAGGAGTTCAATCATTTGCATGGTATGTATGGTCAATACTTTGGCAGTAACAATTAACTGCCTCTACCTTGAAATGAACTGCAGAAAATAATGGCAGAAATTGTGAGTTCAAAGGGCAAACTGAAAGAAGAAAAGTTAACAAGGGAATGATATTACCATTTCTACCTCTAACAATGACGTTTTACAATGTGAACTACTTTGTTGATATGCCCAAGGTTATTCTTCTTAAAATTTTTATTTATTTATTTGTATGTGTTTATTATAGTAGTTCCTCTGCTAAGACAGTATTTAAATACATAGGAAATAAGAGCAAGGGGTGTACCTGAGAAAAGATTACAGTTGCTGTCTGAAGTAAGCGGGGTATTTAGGCCCCGTGTCCTAACAGCACTGGTTGGCTCAAGTGGTGCTGGAAAGACAACCCTGCTTGATGTTTTAGCTGGCAGAAAAACAGGTGGATATATCGAAGGTGATATCAAGATCTCTGGACATAAGAAAGAACAAAGAACCTTTGCCAGGATAGCAGGATATGTTGAGCAAAATGATATCCACTCACCACAAGTGACAGTTGAAGAGTCCTTGTGGTTTTCATCAATCTTACGGCTTCCAAAAGATATAAGTAAACAAACAAGACATGTATGTTTCAATACTTGCACAAACTCCTCTTACTCTGGAACACATAGTTATTTGAGTTGATGCACATTTTCAATATCCTGCAGGAATTTGTTGAGGAAGTTATGGCTTTGGTAGAGCTTGATCAACTGAGACATGCATTAGTTGGAAGACAGGGTTCTACTGGATTGTCAACAGAGCAAAGGAAACGCCTTACAATAGCTGTTGAACTAGTTGCAAATCCTTCAATTATTTTTATGGATGAACCTACTTCTGGTTTGGATGCACGAGCAGCTGCCATTGTGATGCGTACTGTTCGTAATACTGTTGATACTGGAAGAACTGTTGTTTGCACTATACACCAGCCCAGTATTGATATCTTTGAAGCTTTTGATGAGGTAGGTATACGTTTTTGCTTTTTGTATCTAGTTGCAGTTGCTCACCATTTTTGGTCCCCCTTTATTAACTACTCATCTGATTCCAGCTCCTCCTCCTGAAACGTGGAGGCCGTGTAATATATGGTGGTTCTCTGGGTGTAAACTCAATTGATATGATTGGTTACTTTCAGGTTCCTCTTTTTCTCTCTATTTACTTCAAAAAAGGAAAAGGATTTTAAACAACAATTCGGCTAAGTTTTATCTTATCCTGAGAATGAAACACAGTGTTTCCTGTAAAAAAAATTACTCTGCTGGTACTGTATTTTTACCCTAAAAATTCTTACATGGACTAAAGTCTAGGTCATCCTGGAATTATTTTCTACTAGCAAGATACCAGTTCGTTACCACGGTAAAAAAAATAATTTACTGTATTTTAAAAATTGTAGTTTTCATTACTCTATGTAACTTCCCATGCTTATTTCTTTTTTTCAAGCCAATAAATAATCTCCAATGTTTAAAAATTGAACATGCATGTAGAAATTAGAGAACATATTAATATTGTTTATGGATGCATGTGCGTTATTTGCTAGATAAGAATTTTTTAAACCATGATGTGGGTACACTTATTGACCAATACGACATTAAATTTAATATGATCAAATAAAGCATACTACGTTACTAAATAAAAACAGTATGCATTGCAAGTGCTTAGAACTTAGAAGGCTTCCTCAAAGTTGGAGGCGGTGGGTTCAAATCTCATTGAAGCCTTTATTTTTTGGATGGCAGTTTTTTTTTTGGTGTCTATTGCTTTTGACGTGGTGCCTGTGTGACCTGGGAGGGTGCGCCTGTTGATAGGTTGGTGGGTTTTTTCCCCGGTTTTTTAGGCGTTGGTTCATAGGGGGCTGAGTTTGGTTTTTTCTCTAGCTGCTGGTTCACATGGAGGAGTCCGGTTTTCTTCTAATTTGTTTCAGTTTCGGTTACTAAAAAACCAAAGCAAATAAAATCTTGATGTTTGCACTTGTTTGCATCTGCTTTTTCTTCACTCTTGTATGATCATAAGTGCATAATGTGTTGAATATTGTAACAGTCCATTCCCCGGGTTCCTTGTATCCCTGAAGGCTACAATCCAGCAACCTGGATGCTTGAAGTCAGCACACAGGCATGTGAAGAGACCCTTGGTTTAGATTTTTCAACAGTGTACAAGAACTCAGATCAGTTCAGGTGCTTCCCACTGGACATCAAATATTGCTCCTGTTGTGGTTTTTCTGATCTAACAGATTTTCTTTCAAATAATTTTTTGTAAAGACATACTAAATCTATGCATATTTTTTAGAATAGTTTAACAAACTTGTACAATATAATTTAGGAAAGTGGAAGAGATAGTTGAAGCATTAAGTACTCCAGCTGATGGCACGGCGCCTTTGAAATTCTCATCAGAGTTTTCACAGAACTTTCTAACTCAGTTTAAAGCATGCCTGCGTAAGCAAAGCCTTATTTACTGGAGAAGTCCAGAGTACAATGTTGTGCGATTATTTTTCACAGCTATTGCTGCAGTCATATTCGGATCAATATTTTGGAATGTTGGAATGAAAAGGTAAATCTTTCTGTTAGGCATATTCCCATTTTTCTGTTTGTTCTTCAAGTTCACTTTTTTCAGAATGATTATATGTGGGTTTCATTGGTTCATAAAACGTCCCTCAAAAGAATAGTGTAACCAGAAAAATGAACCAACTATTTCATTGCTATGAAAAGTATCAGTATACAATATAACAAGCATTGCAACTTCGCCTTCTACATGGCCTGTGTTGTTTACGACCATACTAAATGATTTTCCCTTCCATATCTGTCCATATTACTGGTTTGTTTATAGCTCTCAGACCGTATACATCATATCAGTCAAAGCATCTGCCAATGCCATAAGGGCACCATAGGCAATATATTTTTATGGTTATCCTACACTATAGGAGTTAAATAATGCAAGATGGGACATGGGTATTGTCTTCTTCTTTGTCTGATATTAGTATACTTCCATGTCGACCTTATCACTTGAATAAACACCATCGGATTTTGTCCTTTTCTGTTTTTAGTTTCTTCCTGTACTAAAAGTTGTACCTATTAACTTAGTTTGTCTCTCCAATCATCCATGTTGAACAAATAAATGAAGACTTGAAGTCCTACAATTAAACTAACACTTTTCATACTATACACTAGAACTCTAGAGGAACAATAAAAAATATCAGAGATAATATTGTTCATTGGGATCTTGGATATGAAAAGTTCAGTTAACTATGTGATAAGACAAACCTGTGGCTTATTCTCTCTGATCCAAAAGGCAAGTCATTTAAGGGTTGTAAGTATTGTTTAGTTTAACCATATAGACGTATAAATAATCATAAATAGATAACACAAGGTCATTGTTACTATATCCGTCATGACAAGTATTTTGCAGTGTGTATAACTCCTTTTATTGGAACAATTAATTTATTGAAATCATTAGTGGCTGTGTCACCTTCAAGGACACGTCAAGGCCCTAAATAACTTATATTCGGGTGAAGTATTTCTTAAATGTTTATTGTTTGATTAATGAACAGTTGAAAGGATGTTGGAATGGGTTGGGCATTGGAAATGTGAACTCTAGAATTTTGTTTTGAGAAATGCGATGAGCTTAGACATGGTATTGTTGTTAGATAAAAAGGTCAACCCATTTCCTGCTCGAAATGTATGTTAGTCTATTTTGCAAATAAACACTGAGTTCAGAATCATGGTTCATGGACTAATGCCAATGTAACTGTGCAGAGAAACAACAGAAGATTTGATGCTTGTCATGGGAGCTCTATATGCAGCATGCCTATTTCTTGGTGTAAATAATGCCTCATCAGTTCAGCCTGTGGTCTCCACTGAGAGGACAGTCTACTACAGGGAACGGGCTGCCAGAATGTACTCATCATTCCCATATGCAGCAGCACAGGTTCGTTAGTTTTTGCTCGCGTCAATTTTGGTTGTTGTCCCTATAGTGTCTAACAGTGCTTGAAATCAACAGGGTCTTGTAGAGATTCCTTACATTGCAGTTCAGACACTGATATTTGGCCTCATCACTTACTTCATGATCAATTATGAGAGGAACATAGGCAAGTTACTTGTCATCCAGGAAGACCATTCTTCATTGAGGAACTTTATGCTTTCCTACACATAATTTTGCTTCTTATGTGTTTTCTGCACTACAGTATCTCTCCCTGTTTGTAACCTAATAAAACTAAACCTTTAATTGCAGGAAAATTGCTTTTATATCTTGTTTTCATGTTCCTTACTTTCACCTACTTCACGTTCTATGGAATGGTGGCAGTAGGATTGACTCCGACACAACAAATGGCAGCAGTAGTATCGTCAGCATTTTACTCCTTGTGGAATCTTCTATCTGGGTTCCTCATCCCCCAATCTGTAAGTTACTGAACTATTACATCACTATGCTTTGAAATATTATTTAAATTTTATAAGCTATTAAAATCTTACTCGACAAATTCCTGTATTCCTAAGGGGCTGCTTTTTAACTTTGTACAAATTAATAATAAGAATTTGTTTGTAGAATAAAATCTAAGCTTTCTGGCCCCACAAAAGAAATAACTGCTTGTGTTTGACGACTAGGTAACCTGTTTTTAGGATGTCAATTTGTATGATGCAACTAACTTCATCGGCCAATGCAGTAAATTGACGCACCGATGGTATGACAGAGAACCCTTCAGTTGGTTTATCAGTTCCTCTTACTCTTTCCATTTATGCAGAGAATCCCAGGTTGGTGGATCTGGTTCTATTACATCTGCCCGGTGGCATGGACCCTGCGAGGCATCATTACGTCTCAGTTGGGCGATGTGCAAACGAGGATAGTTGGCCCTGGTTTCGATGGGACCGTGCAGGAATTCCTGGAGGAAAGCCTGGGATTCAAACAGGGGATGGCTGGTGTCACAGTTGCAGTGCTCGCTTGCTTCTCTCTTTTCTTCTTCGCCATATATGCAACTTCCATCAAGGTTATAAATTTCCAGAGAAGATAGATCAGCCTGTATTGTGCCATGGGCAACGTAGTTAAGCGCCCTGAATTGGTGGTGCCAACATCGTAGTTTTTTTGCACTCGGTGGCTGCAACTGCAAATACATAGATGGATGAAGCACCCACGTGCTGATTGCAGGACGAATTATTGCAAGAGTTTGAGATTGTAAACAAGCTACACGGAACTGTGTTGCGAAATGCCACGGAGTGTGGAGTATTTGCTAGTACTAAGTACATTCTTGTTGTAAGCTGCACGATATGTATATGCAGTATTTCACTAAGGAATCTATCTGTGCCTATAACATTAAAAAAGCCCAGATGAGCGATCTTAAGTGTGGCAATGAGAATAACAACAGGGCCTGTTTAAATTCTCTTACTTTGCAAAAAATTTTGACTAGAGAACCGTGTCAGTTCATTTTTTCTCTCTGTACACGTGGCCCAATACGTAAACTTTCACACTTTCCACCAATTTGTACACCCCTTTGACAATAACTTAATACTCTCTCTGTTTCAAATTAAGGGTGTGTTTAGATGGGTGTAAAGGAGGTGGAAAGATTAAAACTTTTTGCATTGGGCCGCGTGTACAGAGAGAAAAAAAATGAACTAATGAACTGACGCGGTTTTCTAGGTGTAAGATTTTCACCTATTCATGGGACTGAACACGGCCTAAGGTATTTTTGACTTTCTTAGATTCATAATTTTTAGTATGCACAAAAATAGGAAAAAGTCCAAATCACTACCCTAAACTATGAGCAAAGTTTAGATAACCCCCTAAACTAGTTTTGTGTTTACTTAACCCCTTTGATTTTGGAAACCGGCTTACTATTCACCTTTAGGCCTTGTTCGGTTCTAAAGGAACGTTCCCGGGTGGAACGGATCCTAGCCGTAGATATAGTATCAATTTTGTGATGAATATAACTAGAGGCCGGAATTTATTCGGGACCAGAAACTTATTTGTACTAATTTACTCATGATAGATAGAACAAGAGGCTGAGATTGATTCAACAGCTCTTGACCAGTGGATTCATTCTCGGTCTTTTGTTGTATGTATCATGAATAAATTAGTTCTCGCCCCGGAATAAATCCTGACCCATTATTATATCTATCATAAATTTCTTATATATCTAGGCTAGGAACCATTCCGGGCCACTGAAACAGCCGAACGGGCCCTTAGCCAATATTCAATCCCGGTTTTGCTGACTAGGACCCTGGTTTGGTGACTGGGACGTCGGTTTGTAGTCATGGCAACATGTGGACTGTCCATCGTGGCAGCGGGAATCAAGGCCCAAAAAATAACTTCCCGATAGGCTCAGGTGCTTTCCATCCCATGTATCTATCACGTCGCTCCTTCAAGTTCGCCGTCTCTGCTCAACCTCACTCTTCCCGTTCCTGGCGGAGTAAATCTGGTGATGATCGGAGGACGAACTAGTTGATCATCGACGACGAGATCAACCAGGTTAGTTCCCCTGCCCCTAGGATGGAACCAAATTTGAAGAGTCGTGTAGTGTAGGCTGGTAGGCTTCAAGCGGGTGGAACCTGATTTGAGTTGATCTTGGATGGAACTAGATGTTTTTGTGCGTACCTGTGGGGTTTGAACAAGCACAGGTAATTGCCTTAGTCGTTAGATGGGTATTGTAGGTAAAAATATTGGATATTTTGGCAAGGTTGTATGTGATTGGAGATGGATTCTAGCGGCTGGAACATGGATTAGTGGCAGCTCTTGCAGGTACTCAGTTGACATAGAGAAGAGGACATGCTCTTGCAGGTATTGGCAGCTGTCAGGTATACATTGTGCCCATGCCATCACAACATTGTTTTTGAGCTCTAAGCCTGATGAGAACTACATAGCAGATTGCTATTCAGTTGTGGAATACAACAAGATTTATGATCACTGCTTGATGCCGATGGAAGGAATGGACCAGTGGCCAAAAGACCATCGCAAGCCACAACCTCCAGCATATGTGAAGATGCCAGGCAGGCCCAGGAAGGAAAGGAGGAGGGAACTTGGTGAGGCTAAAAGGGCCACAAAGGTCAGTATGATAGGAGCAAAAATTAAATGTGGCAAGTGTAAAAAGGAAGGCCACAACACTAGGGGATGTGGTCGTAAATCTAATGCAAACACGAGGATTTTTAAGGCTGCTAAAGAGGCAAGTATATGAGGCACAACATTCTTTTTGTTCTATGTATGGCCATGTTGTACAGTGAACTTACAATATTCTGTGCAGGTTCTTGAGAGTAGCAGGTCACTGAAGAAGTCAAGGAAGACTAAAGAAACTAAAAATAGCACTCAATCTGAAATGCCTTCCCAATCAGCCATAACTCATGTGAAGAAGAAGAAATCTGCTCCTAAGCCGAGGCATTCTCCAGGGCTCAGTGCTCTTCCAGGAAAAAAGAAGATTCTGTCAGTGTATATAGCCTATAGGGAAATTGGCTCATATAGAGGCTCATGTACATATACTATATAGCCCACCCTTTTAGGGTTTGAAAGAATATACACTAATCATTTCTCCTACATGGTATCAAGCTAGGGTTCCCTTCCTCCTCTCCCCAGCCGCCACCAGGCTTCCCTCCCCTCCCCTCTCCTCTTTCCGTCCACTCCCCTCCTCTCAGCCCCGCGCCGCCGCCCCCTCCTCCCGGCGCGTAGCCCCCTCCGGTCTGGGCCGCCGTCGCCGCGGCACAGCCAAGCCCCCCCCCCCCCCCCCCCCCGAGCGGGCGCGCTGCCGCCGCCGAGCGTAGGCGAGCACGTCCATTCGTCGCCCTCTGCCGCGGCCGCCATCGCCACCAGGCTGGGGATGCCGGTGGCGCAGCTCCAGCCGGCCGCAGCGGCGCCACCACCTGCTCCGCAGGCCCCCGCGACCAAGCTGCTCCGGTCATCCACGCCACCCCCTGCTCCGTAGGCCCCTGCGACCAGATCCGGCCCATGGGCCTGGGCTCGGGCGGCCCGGCCCTCCAAGCGGGCCTGAGCCAGTCCGCCGGAGCCGCGTCCGCCGATGCTGCCCTCGCCTCTACCCTCCTCACAGCAAAGACCGAGACCGCGGCTGCTGACGAGCGCGTCCGCGCTGCTGCCCTAACTTGGGAGCGCGAGCGTACCACGGCAGATGCCAACGCTCGCCAGATCGCGGAGGCGGAGCACTACCTCCTCGTCTCCGCCGGGAAGCAACCCGTCACCCTCGCCACCGACGCGGATGCCTCCTCCTCCCACCAGCCGCCGCCCACTGGCTCTGCTCCCCGCTACGACGCGACCGATCCAATGGTCGCCCAGCTTCACCTCCAGTTCTTTGATGCTTCCATATGCACATTAGAGTACGCAGGTTTTGGACTTAAGAGTTTCATGCTTGAAGAAAAATCATTAGCGTGATTACCCAGTTTCCTTTCTAAATAAACTAGATTTCTATTTAACATCTATAAAAGAGTGAGAATTAATAATTTTATAGGTTGACAATTGCTTACTAAAAAGTCTAGAAACAGTGTCAGACACCATTCTACCATGCAATATTTTGTCTGAGTGTTGCCTTTTCAGTTCTGCTACAACATGAATTTAACTTAATAGTCGGCTACCCGTGCATTCGCACCGGCCTATTATGAGGGCTATTTGTTTTTTCTTTTTTGTCCTTTTAGTGAAAGCTAATAGCTGTAAGACTGACTTTTATTTATTTGAATATAGTACAGCAATTAAACCATATGATCCCATAATTTTTGAGTCAAGCTGTAATCATAACTTATTAAAACCAAAAATGCTTCAATTGATCAATTCCATATGTACCTCCCACCTTCTCCTTAATAAAACTTGAAAGTAATAAAAATAGAGTCCCAGGTACTGAATGAACCCGTACATCTTCAGTTTATTTTGGTTGCGTTAAAATGATAAATACCTCAATGTATCTTTTGGACTGTGTGCCTGTACGTGCAAGAGCTGTAGAATCAGCCGACCAAAGAACATTCTGTGCTAGCATTGGATGCCAGGAGCTATCCCATCTATGAATTAGAACCTTAATTACATTTTTACCTGTACATGAACCAAAGAGGAAAGTAATTTTGTGCGTCTGTTGAAGTCCTGTTGTTCTATGCTATCATTGGTTCTACCTCCAAAGAAAGGCGAAGGCTCGTGCATATAGCACACTGGGTCACCGGCGAAGTCATCGAGACATGTTGATGCTTGCGATCTGGCCATGCCTAATAAAAGCCATTGGGATTGATCTTACACAGCAACCAAACCGGGATGCCAAAGAAAGCTATGACTATGCACCGTTTATTCTGGACATAGGCCGTCAAGACTCCGAGGCTAACATGCAATACAAACAGGTGGGCGAGGTAGTCAGGTCAGCAATTGCATCGTATCCTCGCCTGGACCCGTTATCTGCAGCCTGCAGGGTAAGGCCGTGACTGCTGGGTAAGATTGACCGAAGGAGAGCTGACTGCCGCTGTCCTGTAGCAGCTCCCAATTGCCAAAATGCTGGACGCACGCCGCTTTTTGCTTCTAATTTCTAAAACAAAACTGTGAACCAACATCCTCGCCTTTGCGATCTGTGACCTTGTCGTGCGATGGTTTAGTACTTCAGTGTTCAACTTCTTTTGACGTGCTCTGTAATACCCCAGTCAAGCATCGCTGGCCTCCTTGTAAACCCTGCTTTGCCAGCATCATTAAGAAACCAACAGATCGATTGTGAATCATATACATGTACGGAAAGGAGAGCACCAGCTTTAGTTTGTTTCCCACGTATAAAACCATCAAGTAGGAATATTCATCCGGACTTTCTATATATGAAAGGGAAATGTTTCATATGTAGGTAACCTCACAATAGGAAACTCAGACTAACGTACGTGAGGGAGAGGGGAGAGGACATTATAATCTAAACCGTTAATACTTGGCCTCATGGTAGATCAATGGTCTAATATTTTTTTTCTCTGATTAACGTGGGATTTTCTAGAGAGTCTGTGATTAGTATAGATATAGATAGATTCCTCCATGGTTTAGGGTTTCTTCATGCACGAAGATTATAGAGATGTTCCCTCCATCAGTAAGCACCAAATGGACTACCCAATTTAGGTGTATTAATTCTTAACAATCGTATCTGCAGTCATTTATTAAATCTACTCTTGGCAACAATCGGGGAATAACATCATGTTCATATATCTATGTTGTTTTGGTATATTATCAGATTACTTTTATAATAAACAAAATTTGGGAACTATTTTTTATTTATGAAGAAAGTAAAAGATTACTGTTATAAATGACCACAAAGGCTTCATCAACAATTTTGTTTTTTTCTTTTTGGTGGAAATGATATGCCTGTTCTTATATTCCACATGCGTTCTTTGATATCTAATATGCAAAATATTTGTATTTAGTCGACAATAATGGATGGCCATGTGCTGCATAATGATAATTGCAATTGCTAAATAGATTTGACTTTGCAGCAGCGTTAGTCTATGTGTTAATGAAGCAAGATTCATATTTGTAATGGCAATGAATTTTTCTATTTTGCTATAGGTATTCAACAAATAAAGTTACATGGATTGATCCTGTATTTTGCTATAGATATTCAGACTATGCATCAGTCAACAACAACAATGCAGTTACATGCTTATCTATTTTGCTATATATATATTCAAAAAAGGAATGTTTATTTTGAGGAAAGGGAGAAGCAACAAGCAACACGGTTCTTTATTTGATTTTTGCAAGTAATTGTTTTTTAAACACATGCTTTAAAACAAAGAACAAGATGCTTTTGATAACACACAAATTGTTGTTGCTTGATTAAATTGCTGATTATTGCTTTCTGCTGTGTTCAGGTGCATAGATGTGCTTTGAATTGGAATCGTTAACAAACTGAGGAAGCGTGCTACTGCCTTTTTATCAGGTATCCTTGCAATAAATTCTTTAAGCTTAATGACTCCTGCAAGTTGCAATGCAGCATACCTTTTATTCAGTAGTATGCTGACCAGGGACATAAGTTGAGTGGTCAAAGGGTAGGGTACCGTTCAATGTATTTCCTCTTCCTATTCCTCAAAGAATGGCATGTGATTGTTATTTGTGAAGCTTAGTATGTGTTAGTTGTTATGTGACGTGTGTTCTGAACTGAGTGGGTCTATTGTTACTGAGTTGTTAGACTGGGAATTTCATTTGGACGATTTGCTTCATGAATTAGTGGCTTGCACAAGCTAAATTTCCTCAAAAAAGCGCAATGTGAATTTTAAATATGTTTGAAAGCAGAGTGAGAATTCTTATCCACATAGGCATTTGCCTATAACTCCTCTATTTATGAGTAAAGTATGAGGCATGCCCTTTTACTCTTGGATAAGTGCAATACTTCTTATAGAAATTTTGTAGCACCGAGTTTTCTGCTGATGACTTCATGTGCAATATTCTTGCAAAGGAGTTGTGTTATAGATATGATTTTAAATCTCATAGAACAATATTTACGGTTTAATACATTACATGTGCCCATGAATAATACTAACCAGAAATAAAATATCCTCCAGAATTCAATCTCACTTCTTTATTGCTCAATATAATACCATTATGAGATCTCTTAAGGCTAGGCAAAAAAAAATGTTTTCTGGTACTAACACTGCAGTTCCTTTTTATTAGTTTTGAGATATCATGCTTATCTGGTATTAACACTGCAAATCATGTCTGAATGTGAGCTATGTGAATTTGATGCTTGGCATTTTGGTGTGTGTTGCAATCAGATGCAGCTAATCCATGCATCTCTAAAGCAAGGGATATTTGAAAAGATAGGGGAAATGAATGTTATGCATGCATGTGAGTTGTGGAAGCGACATCGGAGGACGAACGAGAGGGGGTTATGGAAGCAGGCGGGCATATTGGCGGCATGATCTAAGCCTTCCAAGTTTTGACAATACTAGCTCTCTGTGCAGGTAACTCATGCTTCAGATATAGCTTGGATTTGTTCAACCTCTATGCTCATAACTTGTTCGATGATATGCCAATGTGTGCGATTTGTTCGTGTTTAGTTGCCAAAGGTGTACTTCAGCTACCTCTAAAAGTTATTCCTGATGTATGTTGGTGGGCGTGTCCCTCTCCACTTGCAGGAGAATTTTTGGGCTCATCCTTAAGGTTAAAGCACTAAGCGTGGTAACCTTTATATGAACATCAAGTCTGTTATTTAGTGGCACAGGTTAGATAGTAGGCGCGACAGCACACAGGTCTACAAACTTTTTACTGGCACACAGGTAACGACCAACTTTTTTTAATGACATAGAGGTAAAAGACTCTCCCGGCAAAGAAGTGCCAAATCCCGAGCCCCATCATCAACGGCGGCGGAGCGGTAGCCTCGGGACGGCTGCTCCCTCTCCGGCAGTGTCCTCTCGAGGCGTGTGGTGCTGCTTGAGGGTTCCCACTTCCTAGGCACCTGCTCCGAAGACGACGGCACGCGATGGCCTCATGTGGACGCAACAGGGAGCAGCGGTGGTCCGGATTTCCTATATACCGCACGTGCGGTAGGATGACGGTCCCCGCACACCACCCCGGCGCAGCGCGCATGCAGTACAGCCTGCGTCAGCTCATGGACCCTGCAGCAACAGCACGCATCTGGTCCACCGCAACAACAACGTGCATTGATTCGTGGTCCCCGCAGCAGTGTGAGTGCAGCTAGCCGGTGGTCCCCACGCATGCATGCAAAGCTACATGTCTCGTTTGATGTTTTTTTGTTTATTCTTTTTACTATTATCTTTCGATAGCTTTTTTCCATAAGTCATATATTGTTTTTCGTCCATTTTCCTTCTTTATTTCTCTTTGTTTTTCTTTTTCGTAATTTTCTCCTGTTTATTCTTTTACTTATTCTCTATCATGGTGTGATTGATTTTTTATTTTTTTATGGAGTCTTATAATTTGTTTCAAGTATATATTTTTTCCTCCTATATATATATCCTATAAATATATTTGCTTCACATGTATATAGTTTTCGTGTATGAGTTACACTATTTTTTCTTATATCTTTTGTTCCTCCTATATAACATTTTGTTTCACCTTAACTCACTTGCATTTCATTACTTTAGATATTCGTTTCATATGTTAATGTTTATGTTCTTTCTATACAATATTTTTGTTCCTCGGGTTATATGATTTGTTCCACTTTTAAAATTCTATGCTGTAATATTCTGTTCCACTAGATGATTTGTTCTCCATGTTAAAATTTATGTTTCTTCTATACGATATTTTTGTTCCGAAAGGTTAAATCATTTGTTCTGATTGTTAAAATCGGATGAATTATTCTTCCTATTTAAAAAATGTTTCAATTTTTTTATTTTAAACATAGTCAAATGTGGATTAGTTTTAAAAATCTCGTAATAAGAAATCTATTGGTCTTATCGAAATTTGATTTCCATAACTAGTTTATGATATATAAATGTTTAAACATATTTCTTTTCGCAGGGCCCACATACCCAGCGAGGGATGCTTCCAGTGCTGTCGTGGGAGCGCCTCGGGCGGTATGCGGCATCGGACGGCGTGCCGCAAGTGCGGCCGCTAGTTGCTCCCGCGGTGGTCAGCCATCTTACGGGTCGGGATTTTGTTGAATTTTTCCATCGATGCACTACATCCGTGAATGTTTGCTTCTCAGGTTTGGGGGAAATTCATTTTTTTTAGTGCTTAGGGCCTGTTTGGAACACAGCAATGCGAAACAAAGGATTGGAGAAAAACGTAGGAAAGGAAAGGAAGAGAGTGTGGAAACAGAGGATTGGAAAAACACAGGAAAAGAATAGAAGAAGGTGTTTCGAACGCAGGAATTGTGAATACATGAATTTGGTAACTAGGAAGAATATATAAATTACTAGTAGCATTAGAGAATCACGCGCACTATTTTTCCATTGCAAATCACGGCCATGAGCTAATTTTACTATTCAAGCACACGTATTTTGTTTTTTAGGCCACTGACATATGGTTCCAAAGCCGAAAGCCGTGTCATCAGAGTCTGGCACAAGCGAGGCTGCATGTGCGTGCGTCGAGGCCTCAAACAGCCACTACTAAAAACCTCCCTCCTTGGAAAAAAGTGTCATCAAAAAAATTTCACCATCATCTACTTTAGGAATCATGAGTGGGAAATAAACGTACACCACGAAATAAAACAAATTACGGATTTAGCCTAGAAATCGCGAGACGAATCTAACGATGGGTAATTTGACAATAATTGCTGGATGGATGGTTACTCTACCATTACTGTTACAAATCGTGGATTAAGTAGGCTCATTAGCTTTCATTACTCTGACTAGGGGGTCGGCCGGCCTAGGGGAGGCCGTTCAGCCTGGCCCGGCCCCTCTCGGCCCTCCGTTGCATCGACTCGCTCATCAACGGTTGCATGTTGTCCCTTGAGGCGGTTTTTTGGTTGCGTTGAGTTGAAGTTGTCCAAGAATTCTAGGTAGGTCGACATTCCAATCCATGGCCTAGGCCTTTCGGTCTTTACTTCATTTATTCTTGTCACTTCTTGCTTGGGGGTCCATTGGTGACTCCCTAAGGTCCTTGTGCAAAGTTTGGAGCATTTTGGGGACGATTGCAGGCCGGCCGGCCTTGTCCAGGCTGATCGGCCTAAGTCAGGCCGACCGGCCTGGCAGGGTTCTGCCGGCGATCATCCCAGACGCGTAACTTTCTCGTCCGGACTCCGAATTGGGTCTTCCAAATATCCATTTCGATCATCTCGGAAAGGTCTCCGACATGGTTGTTGGCGTTCCTTAGCCTAACAGATAAATTCGCAAGCGTACGGATGCCGATGTAGCTTTCACCTAGGAGTATTTCAGGGTATCGAATCCACGAGGAATGAGAAGTGTACTAGAAATGGCTCTGGTTTATCCAGGGACGACGGGAGTGAAGAAGAACCGATAAGTTGGGTAGAGGTAATCTAATGTCTACTTGCTAACCTTCTATCAGGAATACTTGATTCCTCTAGTCGCTTCGACGGCTAGAACGGGAGAACCTCAGAACGGGGTGAGAGAGGGGGTTCTCCGGGCTCAGCATTACTGTTATGAGTACACCCGAACGTGGTGGACTAATAAGGACGGACAGGGCTGTCACCACCTGCCGCCTACCACTGCAGTTCCGTGGGGTACAACACAACCTGAGGTAGCTAGCCAGCACAGGCACCACGCCTAAGCTTTCAGCTACTGACCTCCACCCAACGCGAAGGGCTATAGGGGAAACCCCAAACAAGAGTCGCTGTCACTCGCGCATACTCAGGTACCCGCAACTAGAGAAAGCATTCAAGAACTAGTAATGTAAGGAGAGAAAGCAGTAAAGACAAAAGAAGAAGAACTTTACTCGAACTGAAGCTTCATTCCTCGGAGGCACAAAGTTGGAGAGGGGGCCGACACTTCGGCTCCTCTCCGGACTCTCACCTCACCACTCTCCCTATTTTCTAAGCAAGATAGGTAGCACTACACTACACTTGGACTTCTCCCTTTCACCGTGGTGTGTAAAATGGGGGTGGAGGTCGCCTTTTATAGCCTTCCAAGGGTGGTGTCACGCGTAGGAATGACGCCAAGGACCTGCTTAGCTTCCACGCCAAAGGGGAGCAGTAACGACCACGGTCATAGGCCGGCCAGCCTCCTTCAGGCCGTTCGGTCTGGAGATGGTGCCATTTGGCACCGTCTTTCTCGTGGACGCTTCTGATGATGTCCTGATGACGGTTGTGGTGGCGTTCACCTCAAGCTCGACAGTTGGGGGCCAGCCGGCCTAGGAGAGGCCAGTTCGGCCTGGCCCTGGCGCCTCTCGGCCCTCTGTTGCACCGACTCGCTCATCAACGGTTGCATGTTGTCCCTTGAGGTGGTTTTGGTTGCGTAGAGTTGAAGTTGTCCGAGAATCCTAGGTGGGTGGAGCTTCCAATCCATGGCCTAGGCTTTTCGGTCTTAACTTCATTTATTCTTGTCACTTCTTGCTTGGGGGTCCATTGGTGACTCCCTAAGGTCCTTGTGCAAAGTTTGGAGCATTTTGGGGATGATTGTAGGCCGGCCGGCCTTGTCCAGGCCGATCGGCCTAAGTCAGACCGACCGGCCTGGCAGGGTTCTGCCGGTGATCTTCCCGGACGCGTAACTTTCTCGTCCAGACTCCGAATTGGGTCATCCAAATATCCATTTCGATCATCTCGGAGAGCTCTTCGATATGGTGCTATCAAATATGTGATTTGGGTCACTTTTGCACCATGTCCAAGTCTCCTTTGTCTCGGGATGAACCTTTACTTGTATGATTTCACCGATGTTGGTATTTATGCACCATATTCTGTCGATGTTTCTGATTGACTACCTGAAGATGGTATGGAGTTGTGACCTGGTGATTTACTTCCAACCCGCTATTGCACTTCTAAGGGTAGAGTGTGAGTCTTCATCCCCTTATCCACAACATGAAGTGCTTCAACCACTACGGACATTTAGTCCACGATCACCAAGATGCTCGTTAATCTTTCTACTAAAGTTGAGTCAATGAGTATAGCATCATGGGCTCCGCAAAAACTCTTAGTGTATGTGTGCTTGGTTGGTCAGACCTTAGCACAAAGATATACGGAAGAAAAGAAAAAAAATCCGTAACTCATACGCTAAGGAATCTTGCGGGTCTCACATTGTGGGTTGCAGCCATGGAGTAAACCATTATGATATGAATCCCATTGGTGAAACCTGGTAAGGTGAATGAATTCCTTCTCTCCAAGGGTGTAAATCCAAGCCTGTAAAGTTACTCTTGAGAGAGTATCATCTCATGTGATTGAACTTGTATCCTTGGGAGATGATATGCCACGTATTTATTTGCTCTCTTCTTCTTTTGATTCGTGAAGCGAATTCATGAAGGAGCACAGACCCAACGGATGAGTTGTGGCTTGTCATCCTTCTTGGTCAGGTGATATCTTGGTGTAGCATGATCCGTGTGCTATCACTTTGACATCGACCAAGTAGGGCCTGAACTTGTCATGGGTGAATACCGACAGTTCCTTCTCCGTTGTTGTTGAGATCTGGTCAATGCTTTGGATGATGAATTTTTCTTGCATTGATCCAGCACTGTCCTGATCGTATGGTTGCTAGCATTGCACATGATCTTGATAGGAAAAATCCAATCAGGAGATTGTATGATGGGGGCCTTCTCAACTGACACTTCTTCCAATTTGGGACAAGGTGGAGCCTTTGGGATTCTCACGAACTCTATCCATATCCGCGATGCATAAACCAAAGGTTGTCCATGGACTGAGAAATCATCAAGGAATTCCTCCATGATGTTCTCGACAAGGACAAATGATGTCCTTGATAATGGGAGAGAAGGTTGATATCATACACCTTTGTTGGTGCATTGCATAAACCCAACAATAAGGACAGGTGGAGGTAGATGAAATCGACTAGTGCTTCACCACTTGAAGTTGGTGCTTCCATAGGGCAAATAATACCCACATGCAGGTGTGCCTACCTCCCTCATCGCATTATTCAGCCAAAAGGCTGTTTGTCCGGTTTAAAGCGATACGATAGGTGTCGGGGTTGATCCCCGTCTAGTCTGTAGAGAATACCTGAAAACGGACCGATACTTCTCTAAGACTGTTGCAGCCTGCCGAGCCTCATTCTCTGTCAGTTCGACTGGCATGCTGCGATTGTCGTGAAGAGGTACATATCTCTATTCCAAGTGGAAGAGAAACATGTTCCAATCCAAGTGGCAGCAATTAGCAACTCTAGTGGAGGAGGCTGTGGTTCTCCACCAAGTCGAGCTTGACTGCCCGGTTCTGCCCCTGGGATTGGGTGAGCAACTAAAAAATATGCTCACTGATTCTTCACGGGGTCTATCTAGCCCTTTGCGATACTGATTGTTCACGGGGTCGATCAGGATGTTTTCTTTGCCAACTCTGAGCTATAGGTCGATCGTGATTAAGTTGACAAAATGCTCCATTGGCTGATCCAACAAGAAGATTATGTCACCTTCAAGTATATCGAAGATGTGGAAATCCTGGATCACTCTGCTGTGCCCCCCAGGCACAACTCGGATAATTCCTTTGTTTTCCAACATCTGGCCGTTGATCCCTTTCAGGTACTTACGAAAGATCATGGACAACTTCTTGTGTGTTAGTCCCCTCAATAGGTGGAGGGCATTAAAGCTAGGGACGACTAGCTTCTACTTCCTCCGTCATTCCTTACCTGTAACCGCAGATAGACCCTTGGTCTACGGTCGTGACTTTCGGAATGAATTACTCAGACCTTGAGCGTGCGCACCTAATGTGGTAGATCCTTAAGGGTATTCTCTTGGTCTAGGGGCTTTTGTTTGCTCACGTTGTGTGGTTGGAGGCGGTGTGAGGACCCGGTGTGTCCGAGGACCGGTGGATGGTCGCTTCCTGGTGTGATGAGTGATTGACAACGTGGTGTGGATTGACGTTTCCCTTGGCTCAAGTATTGCAGGTGTAGAATGTGGCTTGATTGCATTGGTGCAGGTGAAGAACAGGCACGGAAGGTCTTAGCCATGGCGGCCTCTGAGGAGCGGAGAGACAAGTAGGCTTGGTTCGAGGGACCCGGTGGCCAGATGGATCAAGTGCGGTTCACATGGTGCAAGAACGAGCGAGGGGACGTGGTTCTAGTGTGAGGTAGCGGCTCACAACCAAAGCCCTTACTGCGGACGAGAAGCCGGTGCAAGGTAGCGGCTCACAACCGAAGCTTGCACGCGGGGTTTGGTGATTTGGCCACAAAATCATTGGTGGACGGTTTCCCTTGGTTTGAGCCTCCAAACCAAGGCCGAGGACTCGACGAGGCGAAGTTTGGGCAGCTGGACCTGAGGTGACCAGCCAGGCCCAAGTTCGGCGTCGAGGAGCTTCCATCCGGAGGACACGCGGCGTGACCGCAAGGCTTGCGTCGAAGGGAAGCTAGCTTGCGGTGGAAGGTGTCCCAGCCAGAAAATATCTGAAACCAAATGTCAAATTTGCCCCTGAGGGGTATGTATCACTTAGGGGTAGTTTAGTCTTAGAGCACCACCACTTGGACTATATAATAGACCCCCTATGGGTTGGTGGCCGCTATCTCTTTGCATCCTCTCTAGTTATCTCTTTGGTTTTCCTTTGGACTTGTAGTTTTCCTTTCATCCCTTCCACCTAGAACTACTTCGAATCATTCGTAGTTTGTATAGGTGAATTCATGGTTGGTTGATTGAGTTTCTGCTGCTCTTTGTGCCATGATTTGAATCCACGAGCTCTTTTTCTTTTTCCTATTTTCAGAGCTATTTTCGGAGCTATTTTTGGGTGATTTTCATTCTTCACTTCCTTGGGCGTTTTCTCTCGGATTTCTTTGGGGGATTCATGTATGAGTGCCTTGTGCCTCTTTTTCTGGTGATCACTTGCCCCCAAATGCCGAGAATCGCTTTGAATTTGAAGTTTGTGGGATGAACTCGAGTTCTTGGTGTTCTTTATGAGATTTGAGATTCCTGGAGTTCTAAGAGGTTTGAGGCCGAGATCTTTGGGGTATAGCCTCTCCTTGAGGTGTATATCATCTACCCAAAATCTTGTCTCAAGACTCCAAGTCATTTGGGAGATCCATTCTCGAGTTGACCATTTTCGCTGAGTCGATCTATCGATCCGATCGGTTCTTCTTGGCTCGGTTGGATCAATCGACCGCTAGCCTTCGCAGCCTTGCAAACTCTCTGGTAGAAGGTTGATATTTCAATTGAATGCTCCGATTGACTCTCGGTCGGATCATCCGATCGCACTGAGGGAAAGGTTAGGTCAGTGACTCTACTTTTGACCTATCGATCCGACCGGAGGCACTTGTACTGGTCGGATCAATCGACCGGCGGTTTTCACCCAACAACGGTCGAAGCATAGGCGATCAATCCGACCGGTGCTTTTCATGTGCGGTCGGATCAATCAACCCGTGTATTTTTCGCTGATTCGATCTGTTGTTTTCTCACGGTAGCGGTCGGAGCATAGGCGATAAATCCGACCGACTTTTCTTGTCCGGTCGGATCAAACGACCCGTGTAAATTTCACTGAACTCTTCCTGTTGAGGCCGCGTCTTGTGCTCGATTCGTTCGATTCTTTTTCCGCTGCTTTGATCTAGTTCCTAGGGTCAGTAGCTTCTCAGTAGCTACGTGATCTTGGCTAGATCGTTTGGTTGGCTTGGAGTTGATTTGGAAAAAGCCAGGATTTGGGAAAGAAATTTTTATCGGCTCCCATTCACTCCCCCCTCTCTCTGGTCGCCTAATCGGTCCTTCAATTGGTATCAGAGCCGGTTACGAGTCCTTGCGACTCTAACCAGTCTAAGATCCAAAGATGGCATACCAAGATCAGGGTTCCGGGCCTCCGCACTTCGATTGGAAGAATTATCCGAATTGGGTCGCGCGTATGGGCGCTTTCTTGCGAGGCAAAGGAAAGTTGTTGTGGGATGTGACCAAAGATGAACACTATGTCAATCCCACCAACTTAGATGCCCAGGATGCGAGAGATAAGTTTGAGGCCAATGCTAGGGCTGTCGATTACTTGTTCCGTGCTTTGTCCACTGAGGAGTTTGAGAGAGGACCTAGCTAGCCAGATCTGGCAGAAGCTCAAGGTAGCCCACGGTGGTGATAGCCATGTGAAGGCTAGGCTTTTCTCGATGTATCGCAGAGAGTATTAAAATTTTGCTCATTTGCCTGGAGAGTCTGTTGACGCTTTGTTTCAGCGCTTTACTGTCATAGTCAACAACATGAAAGCCAACATCACCATCCTCCCATACTTGGATCATGGCAGAGCTATCAAGCTCTTGCAAGCACTTGATAGATCCGTGTGGGGTGCCAAGGTTGAGGTGATCATGGAGTCGGCTAACTATGAAACTTTGTCGGTTGATGAGCTTTTCTCGAAGTTGAAGTCTTCTGAGGTTGATAGACAGCTGCTTGCCAAGACGAAGAGTCCGACTGATTCCCATAGTCTGGCTCTAGTCGGTGGCTTTGGTGATGGACATGCTAACACTCCCAGACACTTTGCTTTGTCTTCTCTTGTGTCTCTTCCAGATGAGGAGTATGAGGTGCTGAGCGAGGAGGATCTCGCGTTGCTCACAAGGAGGTTCGAGCGCATGTACCAGAACCGCAAGGGTTCCAGGCGCGTCGGGAGTACGTGCTACAGATGCGGCAAGAAGGGCCACTTCATCGCCGAGTGCCCGGAGGAAATCAAGAAGCACAAGCACCGCTCCAAGGACAAGCACCACTCCAAGCACAAGAACAAGGAGGAGAACACCGACACCTCATCGAGCTCGAGCAGCGAGGATGAAGACCGCGGCCACCTGTAAGGAGAAGAAGCACAGGAACCGCAACTTCAACTGGGCTTTCCTGTGCCGCTATGAACTTCTGCACCATGGCGCATGACTCCAACAACAAGAACATCTCCGACTACGACTCCGACTCCGACGCCGAGGATGAGGTATTGACTGATCCTGCCTCTTTGCGTAAGGAGATTGCTAGGCTAGAGCAGTTGGTCGATAACCGTGATGATGTTCTTAGGAAGACCAACAAGGAGAAGAGAGAGTTTAGGTCTTTGCTAGGAGAGTCAAAGGAAAGAATAGCTGAGCTTGAGGCCTTACTTTCTGAGACTGGAAAGAAGGCGATGGATTTTGAGTCTTTGCTTTGTGAGTCTAGCAAGAGGATAGCTGAGCTTGAGTCTGAGATTGGTGTGTTGAAAGATGCTCCTGTTGTTTCTGATGAGATTGAATGCTCTTTTTGTGATGTGCATCTTGCTGATTTGGTAGCTCTTAAGGACAAGTACATGACATGCCTTGATGAACTAGAAGGTGCTAGGGTTGAGCTTGCTGAGTTGAAGTCTAGATCATCTTTGTTAGGTGCTTGTACTTCTTGTCCTACTTTGCATGCTCAGTTGCTTGAATCTCGTATCATGATTAGTTCTCTTGAGGCTGAATTGAAATCTCCTATTGCAAACTCTTGTTCTGCTTGTGATGGTTTTGCTTTGAAGAATGTTGAGCTGGCACAATCTGTTGATCATTTGCAAGATGAGAATTGTGAGCTGCGTCAGTGTTTGGGATGGTTGTCCGGTCGCGAGCCTCAGCTTAAGATGTTGATAGCTGGGTTCAAGAGAGCTGATGGTTGTGGTTTGGGTTCTGAGAAACTTGATGAGAGTGGGTGTGAGAAAGAGAAAGAGCAATCGAGTTCCACCACAAACATTCCAATCCCACCAGAGAAAACCCCACCAAAGAACAACTTTGCACCTAAGCCCAACCACCTGTTAAACAAGCTCGACACCACTCCAGATCCTTCCAAGTTTCCACCAAAGACAAACAACTTCCAGAGGAGAGTGACCTTTGTGAGGAGTGGGGTTTACCAGCCGAGAGAGAGGCCACAGCCGAGAGAAACCCCAAAGCCAAAGCCAGTCCGCTTCCATTGTGAACATTGTGGGAGTGATGGTCACCTAGAAGAGTTTTGCTGGAGGAAGAAGAGGGAGGTGAGACGAGAGAAGGAGATGGGTAATAGGGACAGGTACTACTCTTCCCGTAGTGTGCCTTTGTCTCGTTCACCCTTGCCTAGGAGAGAGGCCTTTATGCATACAATTCCTTCGTTGGGTGTTCGTAGTGTTCCAGCTCGTGGTGAGTTTGCTAGGCGGCGTCCTTCTCGTGGTCAGTTTGGTGCAGGGAGGTTCGACCGTAGCTTTGTGGCTAGGAGAGAGTCTAGGCCACGTTTTCCCCCGCATGGTGCTAGAGGTCCGATGGTGAGAGACGAGAGGGTTTCACGTGGTAGTGTTGATTTTGCTAACCCTTCTTTTGAGCAGATGGCCCGACACTGGTTTGACTCTTTTTGTGCTAACTCCAGTGTCGAGTCGTTCGCTCTTTCTCGCTCTCATTTTTGATTGTGCAGGTAGGAGGTATGGAGAACATGAGCTTGGTGACTCTTGGTCTTTTGCCTTATCAAGGTTTGATGGTTCTCCACACCTTTTTGGATGGTCCCGATGTGGCCCTTGTACACTATGTATTGTGAGTATATCCATTGTACACTCTTGTGTTCATCTGTGTATCTTTGGCTTGTTTTGTGCTTGTATCATGCTTTTATGATTTGTGTAGCATACTGTACATTTGCTTATCTGGTATCCTTTTAGTTGGTACCTTTTGTTGAATTTTGTGTTGGAGCTTTCCATTTGTTTTTGTACACATTTTTCTAGTTTTCTTTTACTAGGTGTCTTTGGTTGAGGGGGAGCTTGACTGTACTTAAGGGGAGCTTGTGATTGATTCTAAACCCTGAATTTGCATTTCAGTTGCACATTCCAAGGGGAGCTTGTAGTTTGAACCTGAACCTTGGATTTGTATTTTGGTTGCACATTTCAGGGGAGCTTTATGGTTGCGCTTTGATCACGCTTGTGTATTGAGTTTGAGCTTGCCCATGTTTCTACCCAAAACCAGCTTGCAGACATTTTCACAAAATCTTTTGACCAAGTTGCCTTCATCCGCTTGCGAGGAGAACTTGGTGTGTGTGCGCTTGTCTGAGCTGAGTTTTGGAGGCTTCTGTTGTAGCATATGTATACTATTGTACCATCTTTGTATCTTGATGTACTTTTTTCTGCTTTTTGTATCTTGATGTATAGTTTTCATCTTTGCATCTTGTGATATATCATGTTGCATTTGTTTCATATCTTAGGTTGAGCTTCTCCTATATGCAGTGATTGGTAAATTTGCTACATTTTAGAGTTTAGGCAGGCTTGCTCGGGATTGGATGTATGGTTGGCTATGCTCTTGATGGTTTTGATATATATACTTTTGATATAGTCAATCTTTTGAATTAAAAATGACAAACTGAACTTAAACTCTTTTCACCCATGAGTAAATGCCTTTGCATGTCTTGTTTGAGCCGAAATGGCTATATCTTGCTTAAGATCATGCTAGGATGTGTTGTTCTTTTTATTTGGGTCAAAGACCTTTGTCATTATGAATGTTTAGTCCATGTTTTATCTTGTGGAGGAGCATAAGCTTCGTTTGGTTGCAAAGACATTTCATGTACCATGCTTAACTTGAAAACCTTGAAGAATGAGATGTTTCTGCATGAATGAAGAAAGATAAGAAAAAGATACATTTGAAGAAATATATGCTCCTGTCTCTATGCTTTCACCATTGCACACACTTGCACACATTGGTGCTAAGCGGTTGCATGATGTTTGCCGGAGAAGTCTCCCTTGAGAAGTGAACACATGGCTCCGTGCTTTGACATTACATGAGATAGAGTTTGGGCGTTTGCAATGATCTTTTGTCAAGAATGCTTGTCCTTTCATAATCTTGGTGAGATGAAGTTCATTTGTGCTTGAATGATCCATGTTTAGGACTTTGCTCATGTGGTGACATTTGTTTTTGATAAATTTGAACAACTTGATCATGGCTTTGTCAATTGGCTATATGTCTTTACCTTCTTGATGGCAATGCCCGTGTGACATGATGAACTATCTAGTTTGCCTCTTCTCTAACTTGTAGCACTTTGTATTGCTCATTGTATTTTGAGAAGCTTGTAGTTGCATCTTGTACTTTTTTGCCTTGATTTGTGCATTGTCAACAAGGGGGAGAATTTCTGGAGCATTTGGAAAGGGGGAGAATTTCTGTAGAATTTCTGGAAAAGTTTGTGAGAGTTTGAGCATTTTCGTTTGCTTTTCGCACGCACAAGTTCACTTGTTCAGGGGGAGTTGCATCTTTGCAGGGGGAGTGCTTTGAGTGTTCTGAAAAGTGAATTGGCTTGTGTTTTGTGCTTTGCTCTTTTGCCGATGGTGTTGAGCCCTTTTCGCTTCCTATGGAAGGGTCGGCATTTTCTGAGTTTTCTCTTGTGAGTGACTTTGATTTGGCCTGTTCTTGCTTTTGGTCACTTGCTTGAGCGATTGGTTTTCGATTTCTTTTCTTTTTCTTTATTATCATTCATTACTATGTGTGTGTTGTCAATGCACTCATCAAGGGGGAGATTGAGGACCCGGTGTGTCCGAGGACCGGTGGATGGTCGCTTCCTGGTGTGATGAGTGATTGACAACGTGGTGTGGATTGACGTTTCCCTTGGCTCAAGTATTGCAGGTGTAGAATTCGGCTTGATTGCATTGGTGCAGGTGAAGAATAGGCGCGAAAGGTCTTAGCCATGGCGGCCTCCGAGGAGCGGAGAGACAAGTAGGCTTGGTTCGAGGGACCCGGTGGCCAGATGGATCAAGTGCGGTTCACATGGTGCAAGAACGAGCGAGGGGACGTGGTTCCGGTGCGAGGTAGCGGCTCACAACCGAAGCTCGTACGCGGACGAGAAGCCGGTGCAAGGTAGCGGCTCACAACCGAAGCTTGCACGCGGGGTTTGGTGATTTGGCCACAAAATCATCGGTGGACGGTTTCCCTTGGTTTGGGCCTCAAAACCAAGGCCGAGGACTCGACGAGGCGAAGTTTGGGCAGCTGGGCTGAGGTGACCAGCCAGGCCCAAGTTCGGCGTCGAGGAGCTTCGATCCGGAGGACACGCGGCGTGACCGCAAGGCTTGCGTCGGAGGGAAGCTAGCTTGCGGTGGAAGGTGTCCCAGCCGGAAAATATCTGAAACCAAATGTCAAATTTGCCCCTGAGGGGTATGTATCACTTAGGGGTAGTTTAGTCTTTAGAGCACCACCACTTGGACTATATAATAGACCCCTAGGGGTTGGTGGCTGCTAATCTCTTTGCATCCTCTCTAGTTATCTCTTTGGTTTTCCTTTGGACTTGTAGTTTTCCTTTCATCCCTTCCACCTAGAACTACTTTGAATCATTCCTAGTTTGTATAGGTGAATTCATGGTTGGTTGATTGAGTTTGTGCTGCTCATCTTTGTGCCATGATTTGAATCCACGAGCTCCTTTTCTTTTTCCTATTTTCGGAGCTATTTTCGGAGCTATTTTTGGGGGATTTTCGTTCTTCATTCTCTAGGCCGTTTCCTCTCAGATTTCTTTGGGGGAATCACACATGAGTGCCTTGTGCCTCTTTTCTTGGTGATCTCTTGCCCCCAAATGCCAGGATTCGTCCTAGATTTGAAGATTTTGGGATGAACTCGAGGAGGGTGTGTTCTTCGCTAGATTTGAGATTCCCGGAGTTCTAGGAGGTTTGAGGCCAGAGATCTTTGGGCATAGCCTCTCCTTGAGGTGTATATCATCTACCCAAAATCTTGTCTCAAGACTCCAAGTCGTTTGGGAGATCCATTCTCGAGTTGACCGTTTTCGCTGAGTCGATCTATCGATCCGATCGGTTCTTCTTGGCTCGGTCGGATCAATCGACCGCTAGCCTTCGCAGCCTTGCAAACTCTCTGGTAGAAGGTAGATATTTCGATTGAATGCTCCGATCGGACTCTCGGTCGGATCATCCGATCGCACTGAGGGAAAGGTTAGGTCAGTGACTCGACTGTTGACCTATCGATCCGACCGGAGGCACTTGTACTGGTCGGATCAATCGACCGGTGGTTTTCACTCAACAACGGTCGGAGCATAGGCGATCAATCCGACCGGTGCTTTTCATGTGCGGTCGGATCAATCGACCCAGTGTATTTTTCGCTGATTCGATCTGTTGTTTTCTCACGGTAGCGGTCGGAGCATAGGCGATAAATCCGACCGACTTTTCTTGTCCGGTCGGATCAAACGACCCGTGTAAATTTCACTGAACTCTTCCTGTTGAGGCCGCGTCTTGTGCTCTATTTGTTCGATTCTTTTTCTGCTGCTTTGATCTAGTTCCTAGGGTCAGTAGCTTCTCAGTACCTATGTGAGCTTGGCTAGATCGTTTGGTTGGCTTGGAGTTGATTTGGGAAAAGCCGGATTTGGGAAAGAAATTTTTATCGGCTCCCATTCACTCCCCCCCCCCCTCTCTGGTTGCCTAATCGGTCCTTCAATTGGTATCAGAGCCGGTTACGGGTCTTTGCGACTCTAACCAGTCTAAGATCCAAAGATGGCGTACCAAGATCAGGGTTCCGGGCCTCCGCACTTCGATGGGAAGAATTATCCGAATTGGGTCGCGCGTATGGGCGCTTTCTTGCGAGGCAAAGGAAAGTTGTTGTGGGATGTGACCAAAGATGAACACTATGTCAATCCCACCAACTTAGATGCCCAGGATGCGAGAGATAAGTTTGAGGCCAACACTAGGGCTGTCGATTACTTGTTCCGTGCTTTGTCCACTGAGGAGTTTGAGCGAGTTTTGGGCGAGGACCTAGCTAGCCAGATCTGGTAGAAGCTCAAGGTAGCCCACAGTGGTGATAGCCATGTGAAGGCTAGGCTTTTCTTGATGTATCGCAGAGTGTATGAAAATTTTGCTCATTTGCCTGGAGAGTCTATTGACGCTTTGTTTCAGCGCTTTACTGTCATAGTCAACAACATGAAAGCCAACATCACCATCCTCCCATACTTGGATCATGACAGAGCTATCAAGCTCTTGCAAGCACTTGATAGATCCGTGTCGGGTGCCAAGGTTGAGGCGATCATGGAGTCAGCTAACTATGAAACTTTATCGGTTGGTGAGCTTTTCTCGAAGTTGAAGTCTTCTGAGGTTGATAGACAGTTGCTTGCCAAGGCGAAGAGTCCGACTGATTCCCATAGTCTGGCTCTAGTCGGTGGCTTTGGTGATGGACATGCTAACACTCCCAGACACTTTGCTTTGTCTTCTCTTGTGTCTCTTCCAGATGAGGAGTATGAGGTGCTGAGCGAGGAGGATCTCGCGTTGCTCACAAGGAGGTTCGAGCGCATGTACCAGAACCTCAAGGGTTCCAGGCGCGTCGGGAGTACGTGCTACAGATGCGGCAAGAAGGGCCACTTCATCGCCGAGTGCCCGGAGGAAATCAAGAAGCACAAGCACCGCTCCAAGAACAAGCACCACTCGAAGCACAAGAACAAGGAGGAGAACGCCGACACCTCATCGAGCTCGAGCAGCGAGGATGAAGACCGCGGCCACCGCAAGGAGAAGAAGCACAGGAACCGCAACTTCAACGGGCTTTCCTGCACCACTATGAACTTCTGCACCATGGCGCATGACTCCAACAACAAGAACATCTCCGACTACGACTCCGACTCCGACGCCGAGGATGAGGTATTGACCGATCCTGCCTCTTTGCGTAAGGAGATTGCTAGGCTAGAGCAGTTGGTCGATAACCGTGATGATGTGATTAGGAAGACCAAAAAGGAGAAGAGAGAGTTTAGGTCTTTGCTAGTAGATTCAAAGGAAAGAATAGCTGAGCTTGAGTCTAGACGCAAGCTTAAGACTGAAAGAAGGCGATGGATTTTGAGTCTTTGCTTTGTGAGTCTAGCAAGAGGATAGCTGAGCTTGAGTCTAGACGCGAGCAGCCTAGAACTTTTCTAACCGGACCCACCAGGGAGCACAAGGTAAGTTGGTAGAGAGCTTGACCTTAGTTAGCTACTCTTTAGACCAGATAATCTATCTAAATCTGACCTGATCTGCTTCGACAGCTAGAATGGGAAGAACTTAGAACGGGGTGAGAGAGGGGTTCTTCCAGGCTTAGCACTACTAATTTGAGTACACCCGAACGTGGTGGAATACAAAGGATGGACAGGGCTGTCACCACCTGCCGCCTACCTGAGGACCCGGTGTGTCCGAGGACCGGTGGATGGTCGCTTCCTGGTGTGATGAGTGATTGACAATGTGGTGTGGATTGACGTTTCCCTTGGCTCAAGTATTGCAGGTGTAGAATGCGGCTTCGTTGCATTGGTGCAGGTGAAGAACTGGCGCGAAAGGTCTTAGCCATGGCGGCCTACGAGGAGCAGAGAGACAAGTAGGCTTGGTTTGAGGGACCCGGTGGCCAGATGGATCAAGTGCGGTTCACATGGTGGCAAGAACGAGCAAGGGGACGTGGTTCTGGTGCAAGGTAGCGGCTGACAACTGAAGCTCGTACGCGGACGAGAAGCTGGCGCAAGGTAGCGGCTAACAACCGAAGTTTGCGCGCGGGGTTTGGTGATTTGGCCACAAAATCATCGGTGGACAGTTTCCCTTGGTTTGGGCCTCAAAACCAAGGCCGAGGACTCGACGAGGTGAGTTTGGGCTGCTGGGCCAAGTGTGGCTGCCAGGGGCGGTTTAACTGCCTCCCCCTGGGCCGGCCCAAAATCGGCGTCGAGGAGCTTCGATCCGGAGGACACGTGGCATGACTGCAAGGCTTGCGTCGGAGGGAAGCTAGCTTGTAGTGGAAGGTGTCCCAGCCAGAAAATATCTGAAACCAAATGTCAAATTTGCCTCTGAGGGGTATGTATCACTTAGGGGTAGTTTAGTCTTTAGAGCACCACCACTTGGACTACTAATAGGCCCCCTAGGGCTGCTATCTCTTCTAGTTATCTCTTTAGTTCTCTTTGGTTTTCTCCCTTGAACTAGTTTTCCCCTTCATCCCCTCCACCTAGAACTATTTTGAATCATTCGTAGTTTGTATAGGTGAATTCATGGTTTGTTGATCGAGCTTGTTCTGTTCATCTTTGTGCCATGATTTGAATCCACGAGCTCCCTTTTCTTTTCCTATTTTCGGAGGTATTTTCGGAGCTATTTTTGGGGGATTTTCGTTCTTCACTTCCTAGGGCATTTTCTCTCGGATTTCTTTGGGGGATTCACATATGAGTGCCTTGTGCCTCTTTTGCTGGTGATATCTTGCCCCCAAACGCTGGGAATCACTTTGGATTTGAAGTTTTCGGGATGAACTCAGGGTGGATGTGTTCTTCACGAGATCTGAGATTTCGGGAGTTCTAGTGTGTTTGAGGCTGAGATTTTTGGGGAATATACTCCACTGGAGGTGTACATCATCTCCCCAAAGTTTCATCTCAAGAGCTCAAGCCGTTTGGGAGATCGATTAACGAGTTGACTTTTTCCCGAGAGCTCCCAGGCCAGGCCGGTTAAACCGCCCCCCAGGCGGTTAAACCACCCCTATGGAGGTTAAACCGCCCCTGGCTAGGCAGAGATGGTTTTGCCTTGTTTCGGTTCGATTTGTGTTCATTTCGATCGATTCGAGTTCCGCTGCGTCTTTCTTGTTCCTAGGGTCAGTAGCTTGACAGTGGCTACGTGATCTTGGCAAGATCGCTTTCGGAGGCGTCGGAGTTGATTTGGGAGAATAGCCGGATTGGTTGGAAAGAATTTTTATCAGCTCCCATTCACTCCCCCCCTCTCTGGTCGCCGTTTCGGTCCTTCAATTGGTATAAGAGCAGGTTACGGGTCTTTGCGACTCTAACCAGTCTAAGATCCAAAGATGGTGTACCAAGATCGGGGTTCCGGGCCTCCGCACTTCGATGGAAAAATTATCCAAACTGGGTTGCGCGTATGGGCGCTTTCTTGCGAGGCAAAGGAAAGTTGTTGTGGGATGTGACCAAAGATGAAAACTATGTCAATCCCACCAACTTAGATGCCCAGGATGCAAAAGATAAGTTCGAGGCAAATGCTAGAGCTGTCGATTACTTGTTCCGTGCTTTGTCTGCTGAGGAGTTTGAGCGAGTTTTGGGCGAGGACCTAGCTAGCCAGATCTGGCAGAAGCTCAAGGTAGCCCACGGTGGTGATAGCCATGTGAAGGCTAGGCTTTTCTCGATGTATCGGAGAGAGTATGAAAATTTCGCTCACTTGCCTGGAGAGTCTGTTGATGCTTTGTTTCTAGCGTTTCACTTCCATAGTCAACAACATGAAAGCCAACATTACCGTACTCCCATACTTGGATCATGATAGAGCTATCAAGCTCTTGCAAGCACTTAATAGATCCGTGTGGGGTGCCAAGGTTGAGGCGATCATGGAGTCGGCTAATTATGAAACTTTGTCGGTTGATGAGCTTTTCTCCAAGTTGAAGTCTTCTGAGGTTGATAGACAGCTGCTTGCCAAGACGAAGAGTCCAACTGATCCCCATAGTCTGGCTCTCGTCGGTGGCTCTGTTTATGGACAGGCTAACACTTTCAGACACTTTGCTTTGTCTTCACTTGTGTCGCTTCCAGATGAGGAGTATGAGGTGCTGAGCGAGGAGGATCTCGCGTTGCTCACGAGGAGGTTCGAGAGGATGTACCAGAACCGCAAGGGTTCAAGGCATGCCGGGAGTACGTGCTACAGATGCGGGAAGATGGGCCACTTCATCGCCGAGTGCCCCGAGGAAATCAAGAAACACAAGCACCGCCCGCGAGATGAGCACAAGCACCGCTCCAAGGACAAGCACCACTCCAAGCACAAGAACAAGGAGGAGAACACCGACACCTCGTCAAGCTCAAGCAGCGAGGAAGAAGACCGCGGCCACCACAAGGAGAAGAAGCACAAGAACCGCAACTTCAACGGGCTTTCTGGGGTCGCTATGAACTTCTGCACCATGGCGCACGACTCCAACAACAAGAACGTCTCCGACTCCGACTCCGAGGATGAGGTATTGACCGATCCCACCTCTTTGCGTAAGGAGATTTCTAGATTAGAGCAGTTGGTCGATAATCACGATGATGTGCTTAGGAAGACCAACAAGGAGAAGAGAGAGTTTAGGTCCTTGCTAGGAGAGTCAAAGGAAAGAATAGCTGAGCTTGAGGCCTTACTTTCTGAGACTGGAAAGAAGGCGATGGATTTTGAGTCTGTGCTTAGCGAGCCTAGCAAGAAAGTGGCTGAGCTTGAAACTGAGTTGGCAAGTGCTAGAGCTGAGATAGGTGTGTTGAAAGATGCTCCTATTGTTTCTGATGAGATTGAATGCTCTTTCTGTGATGTGCATCTTGCTGATTTGGTAGCTCTTAAGGACAAACACATGACATGCCTTGATGAACTAGAAGGTGCTAGGGTTGAGCTTGCTGAGTTGAAGTCTAGATCATCGTTGTTAGGTGTTTGTACTTCTTGTCCTACTTTGCATGCTCAGTTGCTTGAATCTCGTACCATGATTAGTTCCTTAGAGGCTAAATTGAAATCTCCTATTGCAAACTCTTGTTCGGCTTGCGATGTTGTTGCTTTGAGGAATGTTGAGCTGGCGCAATCTGTTGATTGTTTGCAAGATGAAAATGATGAGTTGCGACAGTGTTTGGGTTGGTTGTCGGGCCGCGAGCCACAGCTTAAGATGTTGATTGCTAGGTTCAAGAGAGCTGATGGTCGTGGTCTGTGTTCTGAGAAAGCTGGTGAGTGTAGTGGTGAGAAAGAGAGAGAGCAAACTAGTTCCACCACAAACACCTCAACACCACCAGACAAAACTCCACCAAAGAACAGCTTCACACCTAAACCCAACCACCTATTGAACAAGCTTGACACCACTCCAGATCCTCCCAAGTTTCCCTCAAAGACAAGCGACTTCCAAAAGAGAGTGACCTTTGTGAAGAGTGGGGTTTACCAGCCGAGAGAGAAGCCACAGCCGATAGAAACCCCAAAGCCAAAGCCAGTCCGCTTCCATTGTGATCATTGTGGAAGGGATGGTCACCTAGAGGAGTTTTGCTGGAGGAAGAAGAGGGAGGTGAGACGAGAGAAGGAGATGGGGAACAGGGACAGGTACCACTCTTTCCGTAGTGTGCCTGTGTCTCGTTCACCCTTGCCTAGGAGAGAGGGCTTTGTGCGTATAGCTCCTTCGTTGGGTGGTCGTGGTGTTCCTGCTCGTGGTGAGTTTGCTAGGCAGCCTCCGGTTCGTGGTTAGTTTGGTTCAGGGAGGTTTGTTCGTAGCTTTGAGGCTAGGAGAGAGTCTAGACCACGTTTTCCCCCGCGTAGTGCTAGAGGTCCGATGGTGAGAGACGAGAGGGTTCCACGTAGTGAAGTTGATTTTGCTAACCCTTCTTTTGAGCAGATGGCCCGACACTGGTTTGACTCTTTCTGTGCTAACCCCAGTGTCGAGTCATTCGCTCGTTCTCGTTCTCGCTTTTGATTGTGCAGGTGTGAGGTATGGAGAACATGAGCTTGGTGACTCTTGGTCTTTTGCATGATCAAGGTTTGATGGTTCTCCACACTTTTTTTGGATGGCCCCGATGTGGCCCTTGTACACTATGTATTGTGAGTATATCCCTTGTACACTCTTGTGTTCATCTGTGTATATTTAGCTTGCTTTGTGCCTGTATCATGATTTTTATGTTTTGTGTAGCATATTTTACATTTGTTTATCTGGTATCCTTTTAGTTGGTATCCTTTGTTGCATTTTGCTCATTTGAGATTTCTCTTCCTTTTTATGATGGAGCTTTCCATTTGCTTTTGTACACCTTTTCTAGTTTTTTTAGGTGTCTTTGATTGAGGGGGAGCTCGGCTTTATTTAATGGGGAGTATTTGCTCGACTTGATTTGGAAAGGAGAGGATCTTGCTTAGAGCTTTTAGATAGCATGAGTTTGTGAGGTTGCTGAGTTAGCACTTTGGTTGTGCATTTCATGGGTGTTTGAAATTTGAACCTGAACCTTGGATTTGCATTTTGGCTGCACATTCCAAGGGGAGCTTTTTATTTGTGCTTTGATCGCGCTTGTGTTTTGAGTTTGAGCTTGCCCATGTTTCTACCCAAAACCAGCTTGCAGACATTTTCACTAAGCCACTTGATCAAGTTACCTTCACCCGCTTGTGAGGAGAACTTGGTGTGTGTGCATTTTTCTGAGCTGAGTTTTGAAGGCTTCTCTTGTAGCATATGTATCCTATTTGAAGGACCGAAACGGCGACCAGAGAGGGGGGAGTGAATGGGAGCCGATAAAAATTCTTTCTAATCGATCCGGCTATTCTCCCAAAACAACTCCGAAACCTCCGAGAGCAATCTTGCCAAGATCACGTAGCCACTGTCAAGCTACTGACCCTAGGAACAAGAAACGAGCAGCGGAACTCGAACCAATCGAAACGAACACCAAAACGACCCGAAACGCGGCTCGATCTAACACACCCAGAGGGGGGCGGTTAAACCAGCCAGGGGGGGCGGTTAAACCGCCCGGGCCTGGGTGGTTCGGGAAAAAGTCAAAACAAAAGTGGATCTCCCAAACCGCTTGAGCTCTTGAGGCGAGATTTTGGTCAGATGATCTAGACCTCCAGTGGAGTGTTTCCCCAAAAGATCTCGGCCTCTAACTCAGTACAACTCCCGGAATCGCAGATCTCACAAAGAACACCATGACCTCGAGTTCATCCCGAAAATCTCAAATCCAGAGCGATTCTCGGCGTTTGGGGGCAAAGGATCACCAGCAAAAGAGGCACAAGGCACTCATACGTGAATCCCCCAAAGAAATCCGAGAGAAAACGCCCTAGAACAAGAAGAACGAAAATCCCCCAAAAATAGCTCCGAAAATACCCACGAAAATAGAAAAAGGAAAGGGAGCTCGGGAAATCAAATCATGGCACAAAGATGAGCAGCACAAACTCCATCACATAACCATGAATTCACCTATACAAAACTAAGAAAGATTCGAAGTAGTTCTAGGTGGAGGGGATGAAGGGGAAACTAGTTCAAAGTAAAACCTAAAGAGATAACTAGAGAGATGACAGCCACCAGTCCTGAAGGGGCCTATTAGTAGTCCAAGTGGTGGTGTCCTAAAGACTAAACTACCCCTAAGTGATACATACCCCTCAGGGGCAAATTTGACATTTTGATCTCAGATATTTTCCGGCTCGGGCACCTTCCACTGCAAGCTAGCTTCCCTCCGACGCAAGCCTTGCAGTCACGCCGCGTGTCCTCCGGATCGAAGCTCCTCGACGCCGTTCTTGGGCCAGCCCAGGGGGGGCGGTTAAACCGCCCCTGTCAGCCCACACGGCCCAGCTGCCCAAGTTCGCCTCGTCGAGTCCTCGGTCCTTGGTTTTGAGGCCCAAACCAAGGGAAACCGTCCACCGATGATATTGTGGCCAAATCACCAAACCCCGCGCGCAAACTTCGGTCGTTAGCCGCCACCTTGCGCCGGCTTCTCGTCCGCGTACGAGCTTCGGTTGTGAGCCGCTACCTCGCACCGGAACCACGTCCCCTTGCTCGTTCTTGCCAGCATGTGAACCGCACTTGATCCACCGGCCATCGGGTCCCTCGAACCAAGCCTACTTGTCTCTCCGCTCCTCGGAGGCCGCCATGGCTAAGACCTTTCGCGCTTGTTCTTCACCTGCACCAATGCAACCAAGCCGCGTTCTACACCTACAATACTTAAGCCAAGGGAAACGTCAATCCACACCACGTTGTCAATCACTCATCACACCAGGAAGCGACCATCCACCGGTCCTCGGACACACTGGGTCCTCACTATTGTACCATCTTTTGTATCTTGATGTACATTTTTCGCTCTTGTAGCTTGATGTACATTTTTCTTGCTTTTGTGTCTTGATTTCATCTTTGTATCATATCTTGGGATGAGCTTCTCCTATATGCAGTGATTGCTACAACTTGCTACATTTTAGAGTTTAGGCAGGCTGGCTAGGGATTGATTGTATGGATGGCTATGCTCTTGATGGTTTTGATATATATTCTATTGAGATAGTCTCCTTTTTGAATTAAAATGACAAACTGAACTTAAACTCTTTCACCCATGAGTAAGTGCCTTTGCATGTCTTGTTTGAGCCGAAATGGCTATATCTTGCTTAAGATCATGCCAGGATGTGATATTCTTTTCAATTGGGTCAAAGACCTTTGTCATTGTAAATGTTTAGCCCATGCTTTATCTTGTGGAGGAGCATAAGCTTCTTTTTGTCGCAAAGACATTTCATGTACCATGCTTAATTTGAAAAATTTAAAAAAATGAGATGTCTATGCATGAAAGAAGAAAGATGAGAAAAAGATATATTTGCAGAAAATTATGCTCATGTCTCTATGCTTTCACCATTGCACACACTTGCACACATGGGTGCTAAGCGGTTGCATGTTGTTTGCCGGAGAAGTCTCCCATGAGAAGTGAACACATGGCTCCGTGCTTTGACATGACATGAGATATATTTTGGGCGTTTATAATGATCTTTTGTCAAGAATGCTTGTTCTATCATGATCTTGGTGAGATGATGTTCATTTTTGCTTAAATAATCCATGTTTAGGACTTTGCTCATGAGGTGAAACTTTTGAAAAAATTGCACAAATTGATCATGGCTTTGTCAAATGGCTATATATCTTCACTTTCTTGATGGCAATGCCCTTATGATGCTATGACCTGTCTAGTTTGCCTTTTCTCTAACTTGTAGAATTTTGTATCGCTCATTGCCGATTTGAGAAGCCTAGAGTAGAATTTTTTGCATTTTTGCCTTGATTTGTGCATTGTCAACAAGGGGGAGAGTTTGAGCATTGGAATACATTGCCTCTTCTCTAACTTTTAGCATTTTGTATTGCTCATTGTATATTTGAGAAGCTTGTAGTTGCATTTTGTACACTTTTTCCTTGATTTGTGCATTGTCAACAAGGGGGAGAATTTCTAGAGCATTTTGCAAGGGGGAGAAGTTGCTGAATTTGTGAGAAAGCTTTTGCGCTAGAATTTGTTGGATTTGTGTGAGAAGTGAGAGCTTTGCCAAAAAGGAAATTTTTGAAAATTTGTGAAGTTTCTGAGGGTTTGAGTATTGGAAATCATTGCTGGGCATATTTGGAAAGTTTTCGAGTTGAAACGACATCGTTATGAGTTCGTTTGTGCAAAAACTGCATTTTTGGGTTTGGTCATCTGTCAGGGGCGGTTTAACCGCCCCCCTGGGCGGTTTAACCGCCCCTGTGCAGTGAGCACATGATTTGTGGGATTTTGAGCATTTTTAAGTGTTTTTCGCACGCACAAGTTCACTTGTTCAGGGGGAGTTGCATCTTTGCAGGGGGAGTGCCTTGAGTGTTCTGAAAAGTGAATTGGAGATTTGTGATTTGTGCTTTGTGTTTTTCCTGAAGCGTCGGCGTTTCTGGAGCTTTCTCTTGTGAAGTGACTTTGTTCTCGGCTTGTTCTTGCTTTTAGTCACTTGCTTGAGTCTTGTTTTCGATTTCTTTTATATTTTCTTTTGATATCTATGGTTACTATGTGTGTGTTGTCAATGCACTCATCAAGGGGGAGATTGAGGACCCGGTGTGTCCGAGGACCAGTGGATGGTCGCTTCTTGGTGTGATGAGTGATTGACAACGTGGTGTGGATTGACGTTTCTCTTGGCTCAAGTATTGCAGGTGTAGAATGCGGCTTGGTTGCATTGGTGCAGGTGAAGAACAGGCGCGAAAGGTCTTAGCCATGGCGGCCTCCGAGGAGCGGAGAGACAAGTAGGCTTGGTTCGAGGGACCCGGTGGCCAGATGGATCAAGTGTGGTTCACATGGTGGCAAGAACGAGCAAGGGGACGTGGTTCCGGTGCGAGCTAGCGGCTGACAACCGAAGCTTGTACGCGGACGAGAAGCCGGCGCAAGGTAGCGGCTAACAACCGAAGTTTGCACGCGGGGTTTGGTGATTTGGCCACAAAATCATCGGTGGACGGTTTCCCTTGGTTTGGGCCTCAAAACCAAGGCTGAGGACTAGACGAGGTGAGTTTGGGCTGCTGGGCCAAGTGTGGCTGCCAGGGGCGGTTTAACCGCACCCCAGGGGCGGTTTAACTGCCTCACCCTAGGCCGGCCCAAAATCGGCGTCGAGGAGCTTCGATCCGGAGGACACGTGGCGTGACTGCAAGGCTTGCATCGGATGGAAGCTAGCTTGTAGTGGAAGGTGTCCGAGCCAGAAAATATCTGAAACCAAATGTCAAATTTGCCCCTGAGGGGTATGTATCACTTAGGGTTATTTAGTCTTTAGAGCACCACCACTTGGACTACTAATAGGCCCCCTAGGGCATGGTGGCTGCTATCTCTTCTAGTTATCTCTTTAGTTCTCTTTGGTTTTCTCCCTTGAACTAGTTTTCCCCTTCATCCCCTCCACCTAGAACTATTTCGAATCATTCGTAGTTTGTATAAGGTGAATTCATGGTTTGTTGATCGGGCTTGTTCTGTTCATCTTTGTGCCATGATTTGAATCCACGAGCTCCCTTTTCTTTTCCTATTTTCGGAGGTATTTTCGGAGCTATTTTTGGGGGATTTTCGTTCTTCACTTCCTAGGGCGTTTTCTCTCGGATTTCTTTGGGGGATTCACATATGAGTGCCTTGTGCCTCTTTTGCTAGTGATATCTTGCCCCCAAACGCCGGGAATCACTTTGGATTTGAAGTTTTCGGGATGAACTCGGGGTGGATGTGTTCTTCACGAGATCTGAGATTCCGGGAATATACTCCAATGGAGGTGTACATCATCTCCCCAAAGTTTCGTCTCAAGAGCTCAAGCCGTTTGGGAGATCGATTCACGAGTTGACTTTTTCCCGAGAGCTCCCAAGCCCGGCCGGTTAAACCACCCCCCAGGCGGTTAAACCGCCCCCTAGGCGGTTAAACCGCCCATAGGGAGGTTAAACCGCTCCTGGCTGGGTAGAGAAGGTTTTGCCTTGTTTTGGTTTGATTTGTGTTCGTTTCGATCGATTCGAGTTCCGCTGCGTCTTTCTTGTTCCTAGGGTCAGTAGCTTTACAGTGGCTACGTGATCTTGGCAAGATCGCTTTTGGAGGCATCGGAGTTGATTTGGGAGAATAGCCGGATTGGTTGGAAATAATTTTTATCGGCTCCCATTCACTCCCCCCCTCTCTGGTCGCTGTTTCGGTCCTTCACTACCACTGCTGTTCTGTGGGGTGCAACACAACCTGAGGTGCCAGCCAGCTTAGGCACCACACCTAAGCTTTCAGCCACTGACCTCCACCCAACGCGAAGGGCTATAGAGGAAACCCCAAACAAGAGTCGCTGTCACTCGCGCAGACTCAGGTACCCGCAGATCAAAGATAGATAAGATAAACTGCTGAAAGTGAAGAGCAAACTAGTGAGATACTAAGGCAAGAGACCGAGGAAATTACTGAAGATATCTCTGAAGATTTATTCCTTGGGGGCGGAACAATGTTGAGGGAAGGCGGAGATGACTCCCGAACTCCCTCTACACGCTTGGCTGTCACCCAAGCAC
Source organism: Urochloa ruziziensis (assembly GCA_015476505.1). NCBI lineage: Eukaryota > Viridiplantae > Streptophyta > Magnoliopsida > Poales > Poaceae > Urochloa > Urochloa ruziziensis. Next base: position 33,340,728 of record CM027118.1, read on the forward strand.
TCACCCACTACTATCCCTACTCTACTCTAAGATAGTGGACTACATCTTGAGCCTTCTCTTCTCTCCAATGGATGGTGTGTCTTGAGTGGGGGTAAAGGGCGCCTTTTATAGCCTCCCAAGGGTGGAATCCAGCGTAATTGTCTCGTCACCATCTTGCTTAGCATCCACGCGAAAGGGGAGGCGTAACGGCCACGGAAGTAGGCTGGCCGGCCTCATCAAGGCCGTTCGGCCTGGGTAGGTCGCCATCTGGCACCGCCTTTCTTGTGGACGCTCCTGATGATGTCTTGATGACGGTGGTGGTGGCGTTCACCTCAAGCTTGATAGTTGGGGGGCGGCTGGCCTAGGGGAGGCCGTTCGGCCTGGCCCTGGCCCTGGCCCCTCTCAGCCCTCCGTTGCACCGACTCACTCATCAACAGTTGCATGTTGTCCCTTGAGGCAGTTTTGGTTGCGTTGAGTTGAAGTTGTCCGAGAATTCTAGGTAGGTGGACCTTCCAATCCATGGCCTAGGCCTTTCGGTCTTAAATTCATTTATTCTTGTGGGGGATATAGTACCCGGGTACCTCACGAGCAAGCCTGGCAGCCCACCTAAAGGGGGGCGGCCCAGCCCACCGTTCTGGACCTGATGACGTGCGGGACAAGTCGGCGCACGAAGGAAGGATCTGGAAGGAGAAGTTCTAGTTGGAATAGGACTTATTGTAAAAAAGGAAAGGATTCTTAGAGATAGGATCGGCTACAAACCGACTTGTAACCCTGCCCCCCGATATATAAGGCGGGCAGGGACCCCCTCCAAAACATCTGAACACATCTCAACTCACAATCCACGCAATACAACACCCCAAAACAGGACGTAGGGTATTACGTCGAGTCGACGGCCCGAACCTGTATAAACCCCCGTGTCTGTCCATCCTAACCATCTTGCTTCCGATCTTTGCGATCTTCCCTACATTACAAATCACTTCCGTGGGTTACCCCGTGGAAGACTGCCGGAGATAATATCACCGACAGTGGCGCACCAGGTAGGGGATATCGCCGAGATCAATCTGGTAAGCTCGATGGATCGCGTCAAGATCTTGGACAGCTGGAACCTCCCGGACGTCGACGAAGTCGAGATCCAGTTCGGGGATGTCATCACCGCCGCTGTGGCAGAACCACCCCAATTATGTCAGCTCAAGTGCATTGTCCCTTAGCTAATGCAAGCAGTACAGCACACTCGCACTTCAACTGACATAACCGTGTAGTTGCTGTCGGGTAACTCCCGATTACACCACTGATCACATCATCGAAACCAATACGAGGCAAGTCTCACTTCACAATGAGCACAGATGAAATAACGAGTCACAAATTTTACAACACAGTACACGTGGAGTTAATTTACAAAACGAGTCATTATAAAAGTTATTACAACACAGAGTTCAAAAGCACAGCGGAAATTTAAAACGGTACGAGTCTACGTCGCAAAGACAGGATAATGCACAAGTAGCCCAGCTGGCATTATCACTCCCTCGGCTCCACACCCGCAGGAGCCGGAACAAACTCAAGGTGATAACCATCAGGAACACCAAACGGAAACGTCTCGGCCACCTGCTCGGCTATTCTAGCTTCATCCTCATCTGTAAAAATTAATCCACAAGCAAGGTTGAGTTCTAAAACTCAGCAAGTCTTACCCGACTCTAGGATATCCTTAGAAAAAGACTCCTAGTATGCAAAGCTTTTGGCTGGGTTGTTGTTTTGCCAAAAATAAGCAACTAACAGTAGATCCTTACTTTCAAGTTTTAGCATCCAAATTAATGTTGAGCTATTTATTCTAGATAAGCATTTACAAAAACTTTTCCAAAAGAGAGCAATCACTTGATTACATCAATACAGCATGAATATATTCCATCATCATCATATTCACTTTCTTATCTAGCGATGCTGCCCAGTGATCAAGAGCTCAATACCGTGAGTACGGCGAATCGATTCGGTTTTATCCCTTGCAAGGTTAACCTACCCACACGGCACAAACAAGCCCCGTCGAGCTGCTCATGCCAGCCGTTCCTTCAGCCAACACTAAATACTTGACCTACCCTGCTACCCTCAAGTACCAGTCCCCACCGATACCAACGACGGGTCAGCCATGAGTTACTCTAACCGGTACATGAATAAGCAGTCAGGCGTAGTTCAACATACCAGTGCGAGCTAAAGTACATAAGTTACCAGTTTCAACTACCTCTTACTCCCAGCATGTGAGGTAGTACAATTCAATCTTGATCCCAGAGCTAACAACGAACGGGCCTTAACTGGCACAGGCGGAGCTACAACATTTCACTCTTTTCTCTACCAACATTCTCCGCCCGGCCTAACTTTCTTTTCCAGTCTAGATGACAGGTTAACATAACTCTGAATGAAATCACTTATCATCTCGCGAGTAACAGGCAATTACTCGACTTCTACCGTTTAACCAGCCTAGCAATTCTAGCGACCTACACATACTAGAAAACTCTGGGTTTTCCTATGGATCATGCAACTAGGTTTTCAGTCAACTCCTAGGAAAAACTTAAATGCATAAGGTAAATACTTTGTAAAGTAAATAAATTAAATTGTGGCTGCGTTAAAAAGGTTATGCACTCCGGTGCTTGCCTTCGCTGGCCTTGGGCCCTTCCGAGTCTTGGCTCGGGTCTTGCTCTGCCTCAACTGCAAAAACCTCGGGCTCTGGCTGCTCTGCCTCTGACTCAGGCACCAAATTATATACCCCGTCCGCTAGTACGTTCTCTACATGAAAATGCACATGTGTGAGTTTGGAATAACAGTGAGAAAAGATACAAACTTTCACATGCAGCAATTCAATTATACAGCTTAATTACAAAACAAGATATGCACATGAAATCACATGAAATGTTGCAAAAACCATTTTTAACATTTTATAGAGTAAGTGCATATCTCTTTAAACAAGATTAACTTATCACTAAGAAAGAATTATATCAACAGATCCAATCTTTACTGAGTTCAACAAAACAGTTTGGAAAAACATTTTATTAACAAAACTATATATATAAAACCATTTAAACACACATATAAAGGGTTATTTAGCAACTAATTGTACAAACAAATCTACACAGTTCATCTATCAGTACAAAAACTTCTCTGAGTAGCTTCTAACTCAAGATTACCACTGAAAATTTTTCAACACTTAATTCTAACAGAAACTATTTATTTTGAAAAAGACAAAAAGGCTATAAATCTACTAAAACAACAAACAGCAACAAAATTAAGCACAAAAATGCAAAACTTCACAGAAACACTACCTACACACTAACATAGATTTACTATGATTTATTGAGCTCAAAAACATATACACAACTATTTTTAACAGCACACACAAACTAGTCATGGAGAAAAAGCTTAACTAAAACTACACAGACATCCTGCAACCCAAAATTTTACTGTGCTCACAAAAACACATTTTAGAGCTACTGTGATTTTCTCAAAATTTTTGGACATGCAGAACTATTTATTTTGACAGAAAGCTAATAAACTAATAAAAACTTCTACACAGAAAACTGCATATAAACAACATGATTTTATATTTTTCTGCTGTAGCCAAAGATGCAACAAGTACAACAAAATTGGTTTCACAATTTTCTCACACTCCTACGATTTACTATGCATTTTACAAGATCTGTGATTTATCTCGGTTTAATTAAACGAAAAAGATTAAACAAATTTTGCAGTTAAGCCCCTGGAAAGAAAGATTCTAAACCAACCAGTCCTTTCTTTACGAAACGGCCCCTGAATCTTACGAAAACCCCCCTGAAACTATTCCACCTCAACACTTAAGCCCTGCAATCTTTCACATAACCCCCTGGGAAGAATTCGTCTTTTAAACTAACACCCCTCGCCCTTCTTCCTCACGGACAGCAGGATGCCGCCGCCGTGGGCTCGCCGGAGATCGCCGGAGAAGAGGCCGGAGTCACGCCGGAGATGCTCCTTCCCCTCAGGACCTCAAGCCGCACCACCTGGGCAAGAAAAACTCGAGAATTACTACTGGTAGAGGGAAGCTACACGGGCGGCGGCGGCCGGCCGGGAATCTCGCCGGCGCAATGGCTCACCAGTGCTTCGGAGTTCACGAGAAGATGGTGCACGGCTTCAGTGAGTCATGGAGTATCCATTTGTGCGGTTTGGAGAGGCGGGGAAGGATGGGAAGGTGGAGTTCCACGATAGTGTGGGGCGACGGCAATGGCGGCCGGTTTTCTGGGATTTGCCGGCGATGGGATGGACGGCGGAGCTGGCGGAGTGGTCGAGGACTGAGAGGATGAGGTCACAGAGTAACTGGGGCGGTGAATTGGACGGAAGCAAAATGACAACGGTGAATTCCTTGTTGGCTTCACGCGCGGTTAGCAGAGCTCACGGTTCACCGCCAAATTGGTGTCGCCGGCCGAGCTCGACACCGAGGCAACTCGCATGGTATGGGGCACGACTTGGCGATGTGAAGCGATGGCGCGTGGCAAAGGCCAGCCGAGCACGGCGCGTGGCAAGGGCGACGCCAGCGCACGGCACGGGCGACCTCCCCCCTGCTCGCTTTACTGAATCGACGAAGTCGATTCAGTAGCTACAGGAGCTCGCGAAACCATCTCCAAACTTTGATTCAAACTCGAGATTTTGTGTAGAAACTTTCCAAAACTCCAATACAAAAGTTGTAGATGGTACCAAGGGGAACAACTTTTGTTAAAGTCACCAGATTCAAAAAGATTTGGTTTGAGAGATAAATTCGATCAAACTTCGGCCAAAACTGGAACTCAGAAATTTTTCTAAGTGTTCAGAATTGTATTTGATTTAGCTAACTTTGAGCTCGAAAATAAAATAGTTGTAGCCTGAAAACCTGAAGTTGTTCATGATTTTTCAAAAGTTTAAACTACCAATATTCAAGCCATGAACTTGTTTTGGTTTGGTGTTGATTTAAATTACAATTTATTGAGCCTCAAAGTTGACCAGCTGCTGCTGTTTTTCCAAGACTAGCCAGATTTCCGCAGGGCTGAAATCAGTGGTTTGACCCAACTTTGACCATCAATTTGAGCAAGTAAAAGATGTTTTTGATCAAGTTCAACATGCCTATATGAAAATACATACTTCAAAGTGTTACTTTCATGTTAGCCAAAAATAACATGTTTAAGAAATTTTAATTTTAAATTGGCTCCTAAAAGGGTTAAAATGAAAAGGCTATAACTTAACCAAATTTGAACCAAATGAACTCAAATTCGAAATTTGACTTTTGAATCTTCAAACTAACATGCCACTGAGTTCAAAAACATGTTAGACACCAAAGTAAAAACTCTCACTTGTCAATTTAATTTTTTTATATTAAATATGTAATTAAAGCATAATATTCCCATAAAATGAAAATCATTACAATAAATGCACTTAAACATGTCATGAGTGATGAGATGAGTGATTTATTTGTCATAATCATTGTGCTAAACCTATAAATGACACGGGGTGTCACAGCCCTCCCCCCTTAAAAGAATCTCGTCCCGAGATTCCGGTGTCAAGAGAGAGTGTAGAGTACCTTAATGTGGAATCTAGAAATCCTGGATATTTAGAATTGAGATAAGATTCTTGTTCCCATGTTGCTTCCTCTTCAGAATGATGTGTCCACTGAATTTTATAGAATTTTATAGACCGACGTCTAGTAACTCTTTCCTTTATATCAAGAATCTTGAAAGGTTGTTCCTCATACGAAAGATCGGGTTCAAATTCAATTTCTTCATGAGCAATACCTTCAATAGGAACCCTAAGACATTTCTTGAGTTGAGATACATGAAAGACATTATGAACAGCTGTAAGCTTGGATGGCAGTTGTATCTCATAAGCAACTGGACCACATTGGCTAGTGATTTCAAAAGGTCCAATAAATCGAGGAGCTAATTTTCCCTTGACTCCAAATCTCTGAACACCTTTAGTTGGTGATACGCGAAGATAAACATGATCCCCAACCTTGAAAACTAAAGGTCTTCTTCTTTTATCAGAATAGCTCTTTTGCCGCGATTGCGCGGTCTTAAGATTTTGCTGAATAATTTTGACTTTATCCTCGGCCTCCCTAACCAAGTCTGGACCGAAGATTTTTCTCTCACCAGTTCCCGACCAATTTAACGGGGTTCGACATCTTCGACCATAAAGAGCTTCAAATGGCGCCATTTTCAAACTGGATTGGTAGCTGTTATTGTAAGAAAACTCTGCTAAAGATAAGCTTTTATCCCATCTCTTGTCATAATGGATGACACAAGCTCTGAGCATATCTTCCAAGATTTGATTCACTCTTTCAGTTTGCCCATCGGTCTGAGGATGATAAGTTGAACTTCGAATGAGTTTAGTGCCTAACAGCTCATGCAATTGTTTCCAAAAGCGAGCTATAAATGGTGAACCTCTATCTGAAATGATAGTCTTTGGAACCCCATGCAAACGCACAATTTGATCTAAATAGATCTCAGCATATTGAGTCGCTGAATAAGCATTGTTGACAGGAATAAAATGGGCTGATTTGGTGAGCCTATCAACAATAACCCAAATAGAGTCATGTTTCTGAGGAGTCAATGGTAAACCCACAATAAAATCCATACTTATATCCTCCCATTTCCATGAAGGTATGGGCAATGGTTGCAAAGTTCCACCGGTTTTCAAATGACTAGCTTTCACCCTTTGGCAGGTATCACACTCTGCTACATACTGAGCAATCTCTCTTTTATTCGAGTCCACCAAAAATTTTCTTTCAAATCTTGATACATTTTGCTGCTCCCTGGATGAATAGAAAATTTAGAAAGATGTGCCTCATCAAGAATTTTCTTCCTAAGCTCATGGTCTTTAGGAACTACTAGCCGATTATTAAACCTTAAAACTCCTTCATTGTCTTGACAGAAACATTTATACTTTCCATCACTCTCAGCTAGCTTTGCTTAATGATCTGTATTCCTTTAGATTTAGATTGAGCCGCAACAATCTGATCTTGCAAAGTAGGTTGAATCAAAAGATGATTCAAGGTACCCTGTGGAATAATTTCCAAATTCAATTTGTCCAACTCTTTCGCAAGAGTGGCATTTTGGGGTCTCAAAGTTAAGAATTGACAATTACCCCTGCGGCTGAGTGCATCTGCAACTACATTTGCCTTGCCTGGATGATAATGAACTTCAATTTCATAATCCTTAATCAATTCCAACCATCTTCTTTGCCTCATATTGAGATCAGCTTGAGTAAAAATATACTTGAGACTCTTGTGATCTGTGTAGATATTGCAATGAGTACCCATGAGATGGTGCCTCCAAATTTTTAAGGCATGTACCACTGCAGCAAGTTCAAGATCATGGGTCGGATAATTCTTCTCATGAGGTCGAAGAGCTCGAGAAGCATAAGCAATAACTCGATTATCCTGCATAAGAACACAACCAAGTCCTATGCCCGATGCATCACAATAAACATCAAAAGCCTTGGAGGTGTCGGGTTGAGCAAGAACTGGGGCAGATGTCAGGAGTCTTTTCAAAGTATGAAATGCCTCATCACATTTGTCACTCCATTTAAATTTCTCCCCTTTCTTCAGAAGTTCGGTGATGGGTTTGGCAATCTTGGAAAAATCTGGGATAAAACGACGGTAATACCCCGCCATTCCAAGAAAACTTCTGATTTGATGCACAGACTTCGGAGATTCCCAATCTAAAACTTTCTGTACATTTACTGGGTCAACGGCAATACCATCACCGGATACGGTGTGACCCAAAAATTTTACACTCTTCAACCAAAACTCACATTTACTAAACTTAGCATAGAGCTTATGATCCCGTAATCGCTGAAGAACAATTCTGAGGTGTTCAGCATGCTCTTCCTCATTCTTGGAATAAATAAGGATGTCATCAATAAATACCACGACAAATTTGTCCAGCTCTGGCATAAAGACTGAATTCATGAGATACATAAAGTAGGCAGGAGCATTGGTGAGTCCAAAAGACATGACTAAGTACTCATACAAGCCATATCGGGTGGAAAAAGCTGTCTTGGAATATCACAAGGTCGAATCTTGATCTGATGATAACCCGATCGAAGGTCAATTTTTGAGAATACTTTTGCTCCAGCCAATTGATCAAAAAGAAGATCGATACGTGGAAGAGGATATTTATTCTTGATGGTGACTGCATTAAGGGGTCGGTAGTCCACGCACAATCTCAAAGTATTATCTTTCTTTTTTACAAAGAGTGCAGGACAACCCCAGGGAGATGAACTTGGCCTGATATAGCCTTTGTCAAGAAGTTCTTGTAGCTGGATTTTTAGCTCTGCTAATTCATTGGGCGGCATACGGTACGACCTTTTGGCAATGGGTGCGGTACCGGGCTGCAACTCAATTACAAATTCAATATCCCGGTCGGGTGGCAACCCCGGAAGATCATCAGGAAAAACATCTGGAAATTCATTGACGACGGGAATATCTTCTAACTCAACTTGGATCATAGCAAAAGTGCAATTATCTGGAGAAGGTGTAGATGGCAAATAAAGTGTGGAAATACCATGACTAGGAGAATTTATTTCAACACCCCGGGCTGACAGATCTAATACAACTCCGTGCTTTTGCATCCAATTCATACCCAAAATAATATCTATCCCCTGATTATCCAGACAGATAAGCTCAGTGTCAAACACTTTACTTCCAATCTGGAGAGGAATCGGTTTAGTCACCCGGTTGGTAGATATCTTCCCACCAGGACTGGATATCATATAATTACAATTTAACTGTGCCACTTGTAATCCACATTTTCAATGCATGCCATACTGATGAAACTATGTGATGCTCCAGAATCAAATAAACAACAACAGGTTTATTTCGGACTTGAAACGTACCCGCCATAACTGGAGTACCCTCTGGAATAGCATCAATGGTAGTGAAATTCACCCGACCTTGTTTAACCACCATTTGCTTCTTGCCTTGACGATTATTGGGCTGCTGTCTTGGTGCATTATTATTGTTTCCACCTTTGGGTGGTGCTCTGCATTCCTTCGCAAAATGTCCCGGCTTCCCACAGTTATAGCATGGAAAATTATGGTGCGCCCTTGCTGTTGAGGAGAAGGTGTACGGAATCCTTGTCCTTGGGACTGTCCCTGAGACTGATTTGGACGAATAGCCCAATAGCCATACTGACTTTTCTTTTGCTGAGCAGCTTGAGGAGCTTTTTGTGGGGCCTTTTGCTCCACACGGAACCTCTGTCCGGGCGCACTAGATGAAGCAGCCGGGGCTTTCCTCTTTTTGTCTGCCTGATGAGCCAAGTTACTATCTTCCTGAGTGATGGCCATATTCACTAACTCATTAAAGCTGGCAGGCTTGATCAGAACCAAACTTTTCTTCAATTTTGTATTAAGCCCACGACGAAACGGTCTTGCTTTTTAGCATCCGTATCCACATGATGTCCAGCATATTGCGACAAATGATTAAATGCCTGTGAATACTGTACCACGCCCTGATTACCCTGAGTGAGTGCCAGGAACTCATTAAGTTTTCTCTCTAAGAGACCGTCAGGGATATGGTGGGAGCGAAAAGCAGCCTTGAACTCAGCCCAAGTAACAACATGATCTGCAGGAAGTGTAGCCCGATAATTATCCCACCACATGCGGGCATCCTCCCTAAGCTGTTGAGCTGCAAATCTGGCTTTGTTGGCTTCAGAACATGGATATATCAATAACGCAAATTTTGACTCAATGATATTGAGCCAGACATCAGCATCCAGTGGTTCCTTTGCCTTGAAAAATTGCGGCGGTTGCGTGCCGAAGAAATCTGGATATGAGGCTTCACGGGGCATCTCATGCTGTGGCTCATGGCGGGGTTGATTCTGCTGCAACTGAACAATCACCCGCAGAAGCTCAGTATGCTGGGCCATCTGATGTGCCATAAATTCCCGAAGATCCGGAGGTCCGGGTAGATTTCCATCATTTCCACCCTCAACTTGCTCCGGAGAGTCAGGCATTCTGCATGAGCCACCAAACGCAGATTAGTCATACAACTTTGCAATAACTTCTCAATGAGCGATGATGAATAAAATCAATACTCAGAAATGAAAATATTATAGCATAGTGCATGACATAAAAATCCAATATAACGTTAGTCCTCGGGAGTTAGATCCAATCGTTCTTTGAACGTAATTCTACCACTCCTCCACTTTTCAGCTTGTGGACAGATCGTACTGGTTTAGCGTAAAATTCGTATCTCGCAAACTACTAAACCAAAAATGCTCAAATTTTTCCAGTAGATGTAGAATTTGATAGTCCACAACTTTCGTATTCAACTTCCGAACTGAATCTCACGTTAACAGGGGTCAAAAATTCGTCCTTTGCCTCTCTGCCAAATTTGTTTTTCCGCAGGCAGATTCGACTTGTTTCGGTTGTTTCTCCCAAACTACTTATCCAATGTACTTGAAATTTTACCAGCAGCTTCCTCATGAAATTTGCAACAACTTTGGTATTCATCAGTCTGCCTAGAAAATTGTTTATCAAGGCGTAAAAATTCCAATACGAATCTGCTGCGAAAATTTCAGAGAAATCAAAGTGCTGCATAGTAAAAGAAATTGGGTTCCGCTTACATCCATACATCATAATTATTACAACCCCAAGAAAGAGAGTTTACTACAGAGTACTTTCACCAAGCAACTTATTACAAACTGGAAATTAAGATACAACACATGATAACGGGAATTCTTCCGAAGGTAAACATGAATCAATCGGATTCCTCGTTATCAGTGTAAAAGACACGTTCTTCCGGTTCTTCCTCTTCTTCTTCAGTTTCTGCTTCATCATCCCCTACTTCTTCTTCTCCATTCATCTCATCAAGCTCTTCTTCTGTATCTTCCTCCTCGCTAATCCACCCATATGCCGGGCCAGGAAGTTGGGGCTGTAGAACAGGGGCAACTGGCTCTTCCTGCTCCTGATCAGATGACGGTGGTTCCACAGGTGGTCCAGGTGAGTCATCCAAACCAGAATCACCTTGGTCAGGCAGCTCTCCTGGTGGATGATTAGCCTGGGGCCCTTCAGCCCAGACTCCCTCCTGCTCCTGCATAAGATTATCATTCTCCACCTCTAAGTCATACACACGCTCTTCCAAGCTTCCAATTACCGCCATGTGCTGATCAACTTGTCCCTGCATCGCTGCTCTTTCCTGGGCCTGAGAGTTAGCAGCATTCAACATTGCGCCATAACTGAAAGCCATACTTTCAATCAGACGGTTAACATTGTCCATATAGCGGGTCATATTCTACACATCGGTAGCGTCTTCCTTTTTAACACTGGAGCTAGACTCACCCACTTCATTGGTAGAGGACATGAAAACACCTGCTGGAGCTCCGAAAGTTTTTATCTGATGTTTAAAACTCAGTTGCTGCAAAGCTCTCCATGCGGCAGTATCACAAGCCTCCTCATAATTTCCCCCAGTAACAACGATACGAATCTCTTCACCTCCTCCTAGCTGTAAACTGGGAATCACCAACGAGACCTCACAACGATTTATTCCGGTTTCAGTGATGTATCTTCCAACGTACTGGGGAGCGACCACGTATCCCAAAGTCTGCATGGTCTCCCACAGTTGAGAAGGAAAACCCTCTCGGTACAACCCGTTGGAGAAAAGACGACCATCGATGTCTGTGGTGATGTGGGGGTTGTTATTTGGGAAACTCATCTGAAATGAAAAGCAAATGAAGCTTAGCACTTGATTTGGAAAAAGATATTGCTGAATTTAGAATTGGACAGATTCTTGACAAGCAAAGAAAAATTCATAACTCTCAACTGGTGTATGCAAAAATGCTCAAACTTTGCCAGAAATTCTGTTAGATAATTCTCTACAACTTTCTTATGAAGTGGAAGATCTGATTCTGATGTTAAGAAGGAGTAAAAATTCAAAGACTCAATGCTGTCCTCCAGAAAAATTCCAGGAAACAGGGGCTTACTAAAACAGACATATCTCGAGCTATAGTGAAGATAAAAATGTGAAATTTTTACAGCAACAAGTTAACCAAATTCTGAGCAACTTTCCTTTAACTCATCCCTGCAGAAAACATCATTTACTAGCCGAGAAAATTTCGACCAGCAGCAGACGTCCAGAACACTGCTAGATCAACCTTAGGTGCAATGCAAGATAGAGTGTTGTGCGGAACTCTAAAAATACCCCAATAATTTTTTATAATTTTCAGTTGTTCTTAATTCATGATGCATGCTCGACCTAACCGTCCTCACAAAGAAAAATAATTGCCAAGTATCCTTGGTCTTACGTGGTTAGCATCAGTGGCATACATATACGGCTCTCACTATAATAGCTAGTCGTATTGTACACGTCTTAACTTACGCAACGCATGTTAGTGTACCTGCAGAAAATTCACAGTGTATAAATGAACCTTTCATGCCAGCACTCATGAAAGCGTCCCCATACATTACCGTTCTCTATAGTAACGGCATCCATACATCCCGTGTCGTATGGACAACACATAGAGGCAACTTTACACCCAATATAATCCACAACAGTGCATGGGTATATTGGCTGCAGCTCAAGGAGGCCACCGCTTGAGCACGGCGTTCGGATTTCACCGTACCGACCGAGGTGTCAAGGTGTCCCCATTGACCGGAGATCCTCACCCTCTGTCGATGCATAAATAAAAGTTGATTGTGCAATAAAGTAAGTTTCGACAGAAAGTAATGTGCTGGGAGTTAGCTGTAAAGATTAGATAGCCACCTAATTCACATACCCATAATCCCCTAGGGCTTACGTTCTAAAAATTCCTTAACGTAACCAACGTATTTTCGCAATCCAGATTAACTTTTATTTCCGAAAACACATTTTTAAGACAAGTTAAATCATCCGCCAAGTATTTTCGGCTCTGATACCAGCTGTAACGTCCCGCCTCCCCGAGGCCGGGCCCGCTTACCCTGGCAGCTCTCTAGGACTTCAAGACTGCCCTCACAGACCAACACATGTCTTTTCTGCGCACTTTGTCCTCACTCATGCGCACCCGGGAAGGACTTCCCGGTCGGTCACCCATCCCGAAATTGCTCCAAGCCAAGCACGCTTAACTTTGGAGTTCATTCGAGATGAGCTTCCGGAAAAGAAGTTGCAACTTGTTGATATGAGTATTCTATCAATCCTATTAACCCCTAGGATGTCACAATCTCACCCACTTAGGAGATCGACGCCCTCGTCGATCAACCCCAGTCCAGGAACGTCCTCTCTTGGCCACGTCCGTGTGCCCAGTGCCAGCGCATGTGCCATGCTGTGTGACCACTCTGGGCCCACACCAGCCATGCGCACCATGCCTGCGCAACTGCGACCCCACGCGCCCGTGAAACAGCGAGAGTCGGCTCTGATACCAGCTGTGGCAGAACCACCCCAATTATGTCAGCTCAAGTGCATTGTCCCTTAGCTAATGCAAGCAGTACAGCACACTCGCACTTCAACTGACATAACCGTGTAGTTGCTGTCGGGTAACTCCCGATTACACCACTGATCACATCATTGAAACCAATACGAGGCAAGTCTCACTTCACAATGAGCACAGATGAAATAACGAGTCACAAATTTTACAACACAGTACACGTGGAGTTAATTTACAAAACGAGTCATTATAAAAGTTATTACAACACAGAGTTCAAAAGCACAGCGGAAATTTAAAACGGTACGAGTCTACGTCGCAAAGACAGGATAATGCACAAGTAGCCCAGCTGGCATTATCACTCCCTCGGCTCCACACCCGCAGGAGCCGGAACAAACTCAAGGTGATAACCATCAGGAACACCAAACGGAAACGTCTCGGCCACCTGCTCGGCTATTCTAGCTTCATCCTCATCTGTAAAAATTAATCCACAAGCAAGGTTGAGTTCTAAAACTCAGCAAGTCTTACCCGACTCTAGGATATCCTTAGAAAAAGACTCCTAGTATGCAAAGCTTTTGGCTGGGTTGTTGTTTTGCCAAAAATAAGCAACTAACAGTAGATCCTTACTTTCAAGTTTTAGCATCCAAATTAATGTTGAGCTATTTATTCTAGATAAGCATTTACAAAAACTTTTCCAAAAGAGAGCAATCACTTGATTACATCAATACAGCATGAATATATTCCATCATCATCATATTCACTTTCTTATCTAGCGATGCTGCCCAGTGATCAAGAGCTCAATACCGTGAGTACGGCGAATCGATTCGGTTTTATCCCTTGCAAGGTTAACCTACCCACACGGCACAAACAAGCCCCGTCGAGCTGCTCATGCCAGCCGTTCCTTCAGCCAACACTAAATACTTGACCTACCCTGCTACCCTCAAGTACCAGTCCCCACCGATACCAACGACGGGTCAGCCATGAGTTACTCTAACCGGTACATGAATAAGCAGTCAGGCGTAGTTCAACATACCAGTGCGAGCTAAAGTACATAAGTTACCAGTTTCAACTACCTCTTACTCCCAGCATAAGAGGTAGTACAATTCAATCTTGATCCCAGAGCTAACAACGAACGGGCCTTAACTGGCACAGGCGGAGCTACAACATTTCACTCTTTTCTCTACCAACATTCTCCGCCCGGCCTAACTTTCTTTTCCAGTCTAGATGACAGGTTAACATAACTCTGAATGAAATCACTTATCATCTCGCGAGTAACAGGCAATTACTCGACTTCTACCGTTTAACCAGCCTAGCAATTCTAGCGACCTACACATACTAGAAAACTCTGGGTTTTCCTATGGATCATGCAACTAGGTTTTCAGTCAACTCCTAGGAAAAACTTAAATGCATAAGGTAAATACTTTGTAAAGTAAATAAATTAAATTGTGGCTGCGTTAAAAAGGTTATGCACTCCGGTGCTTGCCTTCGCTGGCCTTGGGCCCTTCCGAGTCTGGCTCGGGTCTTGCTCTGCCTCAACTGCAAAAACCTCGGGCTCTGGCTGCTCTGCCTCTGACTCAGGCACCAAATTATATACCCCGTCCGCTAGTACGTTCTCTACATGAAAATGCACATGTGTGAGTTTGGAATAACAGTGAGAAAAGATACAAACTTTCACATGCAGCAATTCAATTATACAGCTTAATTACAAAACAAGATATGCACATGAAATCACATGAAATGTTGCAAAACCATTTTTAACATTTTATAGAGTAAGTGCATATCTCTTTAAACAAGATTAACTTATCACTAAGAAAGAATTATATCAACAGATCCAATCTTTACTGAGTTCAACAAAACAGTTTGGAAAAACATTTTATTAACAAAACTATATATATAAAACCATTTAAACACACATATAAAGGGTTATTTAGCAACTAATTGTACAAACAAATCTACACAGTTCATCTATCAGTACAAAAACTTCTCTGAGTAGTTTCTAACTCAAGATTACCACTGAAAATTTTTCAACACTTAATTCTAACAGAAACTATTTATTTTGAAAAAGACAAAAAGGCTATAAATCTACTAAAACAACAAACAGCAACAAAATTAAGCACAAAAATGCAAACTTCACAGAAACACTACCTACACACTAACATAGATTTACTATGATTTATTGAGCTCAAAAACATATACACAACTATTTTTAACAGCACACACAAACTAGTCATGGAGAAAAAGCTTAACTAAAACTACACAGACATCCTGCAACCCAAAATTTTACTGTGCTCACAAAAACACATTTTAGAGCTACTGTGATTTTCTCAAATTTTTGGACATGCAGAACTATTTATTTTGACAGAAAGCTAATAAACTAATAAAAACTTCTACACAGAAAACTGCATAGAGAACACCGACACCTCATCGAGCTCGAGCAGTGAGGATGGAGACCGCGGCCACCACAAGGAGAAGAAGCACAGGAACCGCAACTTCAACGGGCTTTCTGGCGTCGCTATGAACTTCTGCACCATGGCGCATGACTCCAACAACAAGAACATCTCCGACTCGACTCCGACTCCGAGGATGAGGTATCAACCGATCCTGCCTCTTTGCGTAAGGAGATTGCTAGGCTAGAGCAGTTGGTCGATAACCGTGATGATGTGCTTAGAAAGACCAACAAGGAGAAGAGAGAGTTTAGGTGTTTGCTAGGAGAGTCAAAGGAAAGAATAGCTGAGCTTGAGGCCTTACTTTCTTAGACTGGAAAGAAGGCAATGGATTTTGAGTCTTTGCTTAGTGAGTCTAGCAAGAAAGTGGCTGAGCTTGAATCTGAGTTGGCAAGTGCTAGAGCTGAGATAGGTGTGCTGAAAGATGCTCCTACTGTTTCTGATGAACTTGAATGCTCTTTTTGTGATGTGCATCTTGCTGATTTGGTAGCTCTTAAGGACAAACACATGACATGCCTTGATGAACTAGAAGGTGCTAGGGTTGAGCTTGCTGAATTGAAGTCTAGGTCATCTTTGTTAGGTGCTTGTACTTCTTGTCCTACTTTGCATGCTCAGTTGCTTGAATCTCGTACCATGATTAGTTCTCTTGAGGCTGAATTAAACTCACCTGTTGCAAACTCTTGCTCTGCATGCGATGTTGTTGCTTTGAAGAATGTGGAACTTGCACAATGTGTTGATTGTCTGCATGATGAAAATGATGAGTTGCGTCAGTGTTTGGGTTGGTTGTCGGGTCGTGAGCCTCAGCTTAAGATGTTGATTGCTGGGTTCAAGAGAGCTGATGGTCGTGGTCTGGGTTTTGAGGAGATTGGTGAGAGTAGCGGTGAGAAAGAGAGAGAGCAAGCTAACCCCACCACAAACATCCCAACACCATAGAAAGCTTCCCCAAAGAACAACTTCACACCCAAACCCAACCACCTACTGAACAAGCTTGACACCACTCCAGATCCTCCCAAGTTTCCACCAAAGACAAACAACTTCCAGAGGAGAGTGACCTTTGTGAGGAGTGGGGTTTACCAGCCGAGAGAGAGGCCAAAACCCCAAAGCCAAAACCAGTCCGCTTCCATTGTGAACATTGTGGAAGGGATGGTCACCTAGAAGAGTTTTGCTGGAGGAAGAAGAGGGAGGTGAGACGAGAGAAGGAGATGGGTAACAGGGACAGGTACTACTCTACCCGTAGTGTGCCTGTGTCTCGTTCACCCTTGCCTAGGAGAGAGGCTTTTGTGCGTACAGTTCCTTCGTTTGGTAGTCGTGGTGTTCCAGCTAGTCGTGAGTTTGCTACGCGGCCTCCGGTTCGTGGTCAGTTTGGTTCAGGGAGGTTTGACCGTAGCTTTGAGGCTAGGAGAGAGTCTAGGCCACGTTTTCTCCTGCGTGGTGCTAGAGGTCCGATGGTGAGAGACGAGAGGGTTCCACGTAGTGACGTTGATTTTGCTAACCCCTCTTTTGAGCAGATGGTCCGACACTAGTTTAACTCCTTCTGTGCTAACCCCAGTGTTGAGTCATTCGCTCGTTCTCATTCTCGCCTTTGATTGTGCAAGTGGGAGGTATGGAGAACATGAGCTTGGTGACTCTTGGTCTTTTTGCCTGATCAAGGTTTGATGGTTCTCCACACCTTTTGGATGGCCCCGATGAGGCCCTTGTACACTATGTATTGTGAGTATATCCATTGTACACTCTTGTGTTCATCCGTGTATCTTTTGCTTGTTTTGTGCTTGTATCATGCTTTTATGATTTGTGTAGCATATTGTACATTTGCTTATCTGGTATCCTTTTAGTTGGTACCTTTTGTTGAATTTTGCTCGTTTGAGATTTCTCTTCCTTTTGTTTTGTGTTGGAGCTTTTCATTTGCTTTTGTACACCTTTTTCTAGTTTTCTTTTACTAGGTGTCTTTGGTTGAGGGGGAGCTTGGCTGTACTTAAGGGGAGAATTTGCTCAAGTTGATTTGAAAAGGAGAGGACCTTGCTTATAGCTTTTGGATTGCATGAGTTTGTGAGTTTGCTGTGTTGGCACTTTGGTTGTGCATATCATGGGAGTTTGAAATATGAACCTGAACCTTGGATTTGCACATTCCAAGGGGAGCTTTTGATTGATTCTGAACCTTGGATTTGCATTTCAGTTGCACATTCCAAGGGGAGCTTGTTGTTTGAACTTGAACCTTGGATTTGCATTTCAGTTGCACATTCCAAGGGGAGCTTGTAGTTTGAACTTGAACCTTAGATTTGCATTTTGGTTGCACATTCCAGGGGGAGCTTTATTGTTGTGCTTTGATCACGCTCGTGTATTGAGTTTGAGCTTGCCCATGTTTCTACCCAAAACCAGCTTGCAGACATTTTCAAAAAATCATTTGACCAAGTTGCCTTCATCCGCTTGCTAGGAGAACTTGGTGTGTGTGCGCTTTTTTGAGCTGAATTTTGGAGGCTTCTGTTGTAGCATATGTATACTTTTATATTTGATCTGGTTTTATCCATCTTTGTATCTTGATATATAGTTTTCATCTTTCCATCTTGTGATATATCATGCTGCATTTGTATCATATCTTAGGATGAGCTTCTCCAATATGCAGTGGTTGCTACAACTTGCTATTTTTTAGAGTTTAGGCAGGCTGGCTAGGGATTGATTGTATGGATGGCTATGCTCTTGATGGTTTTGATATATATTCTATTGAGATAGTCACTTTTTGAAGTAAAATGAGGAACTGAACTTAAACTCTTTTCACCCATGAGTAAATGCCTTTGCATGTCTTGTTTGAGCCGAAATGGCTATATCTTGCTTAAGATCATGCTAGGATGTGTTGTTCTTTTCATTTGGGTCAAAGACCTTTGTCATTATGAATGTTTAGCCCATGCTTTATCTTGTGGAGGAGCATAAGCTTCTTTTTGTTGCAAAGACATTTCATGTACCATGCTTAACTTGAAAAACTTGAAGAATCAGATGTTTATGCATGAAAGAAGAAAGATAAGAAAAAGATACATTTGAAGAAATATATGCTCATGTCTCTATGCTTTCACCATTGCACACACTTGCACACATGGGTGCTAAGCGGTTGCATGATGTTTGCCGTAGAAGTCTCCCTTGAGAAGTGAACACATGGCTCTGTGCTTTGACATGACATGAGATAGAGTTTGGGCGTTTGCAATGATCTTTTGTCAAGAATGCTTGTCCTTTCATAATCTTGGTGAGATGAAGTTCATTTGTGCTTGAATGATCCATGTTTAGGACTTTGCTCATGTGGTGACATTTTTTTTGATAAATTTGAACAACTTGATCATGGCTCTGTCAATTGGTTATATGTCTTTACCTTCTTGATGGCAATGCCCGTGTGACATGATGAACTATCTAGTTTGCCTCTTCTCTAACTTGTAGCACTTTGTATTGCTCATTGTATATTTGAGAAGCTTGTAGTTGCATCTTGTACTTTTTTGCCTTGATTTGTGCATTGTCAACAAGGGGGAGAATTTCTGGAGCATTTGGAAAGGGGGAGAATTTCTGTAGAATTTCTGGAAAAGTTTGTGAGAGTTTGAGCATTTTCGTTTGTTTTTCACACGCACAAGTTCACTTGTTCAGGGGGAGTTGCATCTTTGCAGGGGGAGTGCTTTGAGTGTTCTGAAAAGTGAATTGGCTTGTGTTTTATGCTTTGCTCTTTTGCCGATGGTGTTGAGCCCTTTTCGCTTCCTATGGAAGGGTCGGCATTTTCTGAGTTTTCTCTTGTGAGTGACTTTGATTTGGCCTGTTCTTCTTTTGGTCACTTGCTTGAGCGATTGGTTTTCGATTTCTTTTCTTTTTCTTTTATTATCATTCGTTACTATGTGTGTGTTGTCAATGCACTCATCAAGGGGGAGATTGAGGACCCGGTGTGTCCGAGGACCGGTGGATGGTCGCTTCCTGGTGTGATGAGTGATTGACAACGTGGTGTGGATTGACGTTTCCCTTGGCTCAAGTATTGCAGGTGTAGAATGCGGCTTGATTGCATTGGTGCAGGTGAAGAACAGGCACGAATGGTCTTAGCCATGGCGGCCTCCGAGGAGCGGAGAGACAAGTAGGCTTGGTTCGAGGGACCCGGTGGCCAGATGGATCAAGTGCGGTTCACATGGTGCAAGAATGAGCGAGGGGACATGGTTCCGGTGCGAGGTAGCGGCTCACAACCGAAGCTCGTACGCGGACGAGAAGTCGGGTGCAAGGTAGCGACTCACAACCGAAGCTTGCACGCGGGGTTTGATGATTTGGCCACAAAATCATCGGTGGACGGTTTCCCTTGGTTTGGACCTCAAAACCAAGGCCGAGGACTCGACGAGGCGAAGTTTGAGCAGCTGGGCTGAGGTGACCAGCCAGGCCCAAGTTCGGCGTCGAGGAGCTTGGATCCGGAGGACACGCGGCGTGACTGCAAGGCATGCGTCGGAGGGAAGCTAGCTTGCGGTGGAAGGTGTCCCAGCCAGGAAAATATCTGAAACCAAATGTCAAATTTGCCCCTGAGGGGTATGTATCACTTAGGGGTAGTTTAGTCTATAGAGCACCACCACTTGGACTATATAATAGACCCCCTAGGGGTTGGTGGCTGTAATCTCTTTGGCAAGCTCTCTAGTTATCTCTTTGGTTTTCCTTTGGGCTTGTAGTTTTTCCTTTCATCCATTCCACCTAGAACTACTTCGAATCATTCCTAGTTTGTATAGGTGAATTCATGGTTGGTTGATTGAGTTTGTGCTGCTCATCTTTGTGCCATGATTTGATTCCACGAGCTCCTTTTCTTTTTCCTATTTTCGGAGCTATTTTTGGGGGGATTTTCATTCTTCAATTTCTAGGCCGTTTCCTCTCGGATTTCTTTGGGGAAATCACACATGAGTGCTTTGTGCCTCTTTTCTTGGTGATCTCATGCCCCCAAACACCGGGATTCGTCCTAGATTTGAAGATTTTGGGATGAACTCGAGGAGGGTGTGTTCTTCGCTAGATTTGAGATTCCCGGAGTTCTAGGACGTTTGAGGCCGAGATCTTTGGGGGCATAGCCTCTCCTTGAGGTGTATATCATCTACCCAAAATCTTGTCTCAAGACTCCAAGTCGTTTGGGAGATCCATTCTCGAGTTAACCGTTTTCGCTGAGTCGGTCTATTGATCCGATCGGTTTTCCTTGGCTTGGTCGGATCAATCGACCGCTAACATTTCGCAGCCTTGCAAACTCTCTGGTAGAAGGTCGATATTTCGATTGGATGCTCCGATCGACTCTCGGTCGGATTATCCGATTGCACTGAGAGAAAAGTAAGTCAGTGCCTCGACTGTTGACCTATTGATCCGATCGGTGGCACTTATACTGGTCGGATCAATCGACCTGTTGTTTTCTCTCAACAACGATCGGAGCATATGCGATCAATCCGACCGACCCTTTTCATGACCGATCGGATCAATCGACCCGTGTAATTTTCACTGATTTGACCTGTTGTTTTCCCTCAGTCACGGTCGGAGCATAGGCGATCAATCCGACCGACTTTTCATGTACGGTCGGATCAAACGACCTGTCTAAATTTCACTGAACTCTTGTTTGAGGCCACGTCTTGTGCTCGATTTGTTCGATTCTTTTTCCGCTGCTTTGATCTAGTTCCTAGGGTCAGTAGCTTCTCAGTAGCTATGTGATCTTGACTAGATCAGTTCGGTTGGCTTGGAGTTGATTTGGGAGAAGCCGGATTTGGGAAAGAAATTTTATCGGCTCCCATTCACTCCCCCCCCCTCTCTGGTCGCCTAATCGGTCCTTCACGTATCTTTCTGAAAAAGTTTCTACTCTTGCAGTCTCATCTTTGTCCTTGATTGTTTCGATCCTTCTGTTTGTTGAGTCCATGACTTGGGTACGGGTTTGCGCCTCGTTGTCATCTTGCTATTTTTAGATAGGATCGAATCTTTTTGTCGTATCTGCCCGAAAGCTTCATGTGTAAACAGTGAATCTTTGTTTGATTGCGCCGTTCTTTGGCTATAAATAGGCCTTGATTTCTGCATTGTCTTCCATAACTTGTGGATGTTAAATATCTTGGAACTCCTTGGTAGTAAATAGATGCCTGATTTGCCGGAGATTTGCTTCCAAGTCTTGGTGATATGGCTACTTTTCTTGCTATAAATTGGCTTTAGGTTGCTGATGGTTGGCTTTCATGCTCTCGGAGTCACGGCTAGTTTAGCTTTCCTCTCAGCCTTCTCTTTGGTTCATCGTCCCGAACCAGTTCGTCGTCATGCTTGAAGTCTTGATGCTAGAAGAGTAGTTGCAAAGGAGTGGTGGGAGGTAGTCACCAATAGCCGGACACGGCGTCCTTGTGCCGTGCTGGGTGTAGACAGTCCGTTGCTGGCCTCTGCTTCCTTCTAAAAGGTCTTGTTGATCTTGGGACGGATTGACGGAAGTACGTGGTGACGCTGGTTACTGTCGGTCCAGTGCCTCGATGTCGTTCTGCGTGTAGACGATCAGGTCTTATTGTGACCTGGTCTCTTATGGTGTGCGCATTCCCTCCACAGATCTTCCGCCCGTGCCCTTGATGCTAGAAGAGAAGTTACAAGATGCCAGATATGGGCATCTTGAAGCCTATTCTTGCGTCAAAGGCACGGTGATTACTTGTATGGCTGCTTTTAGTGGCCTGCCATCTTTGTTCTTGTAAATGCTCGCCTCCTTGCTGTCCTTGTTCTTGTAAATGTTGTTCGGTTTTCAACAGCTTTTGTAACCAAGGATTTTGAATAAAGTGTGGATGCTTCACCTTTGTATCATGTGCATTATTCTCATGTTTGTGTGGTTATCTAATCCTTTGGCTAGTGCCTCAAGGCTTCGACCTTCCACAGAAATTTTTTGGGAACCAAAAGCCTCCAGATTTGGCTGTTTGAATTTTTGAGGAAGTTCAAACTAAATCTGTGACAAGTGGTTTTTTATAGACAAAGTAGTCGAAGGACCAACGCAAAAAGAAAGGTTTTTACGCGGCAACACGATTGATGGTACTTTTATAAGTCTATATTATATAACCCTTGGTTACATGAGTAGTAGTATCTCTTTTTTTTTGTAAAGAAACTACTTAATGAATGGACTAGTCTTGTATGGAGATCTAGTCTACTTTCTTTGAAGGACCGAAACGGCGACCAGAGAGGGGGGGAGTGAATGGGAGCCGATAAAAATTCTTTCCAACCAATCCGGCTATTCTCCCAAATCAACTCCGACGCCTCCGAAAGCGATCTTGCCAAGATCACGTAGCCATTGTCAAGCTACTGACCCTAGGAACAAGAAAGACGCAGCGGAACTCGAATCGATCGAAACGAACACAAACCGAACCAAAACTACTCAACCCTTGTGCTGTCAGGGGGGGCGGTTAAACCGCCTAGGGGGGCGGTTAAACCGGCCTGCCCTGGGAGCCTCGGGAAAAAGTCAAATCGAAAGTGGATCTCCGAAACCGCTTGAGCTCTTGATACGAGATTTTGGTCAAATGATGTGCACCTCTAGTGGAGTGTTTTCCCAAAAGATCTCGGCCTCTACCTCACTAGAACTCCCGAAATCTCAAATCTAAGGAAGAACACCATGACCTCGAGTTCATCTCGAAAACTTCAAATCCAAAACGATTCCCGGCGTTTGGGGGCAAGAGATCACTAGCAAAAGAGGCATAAGGCACTCATACGTGAATCCCCCAAAGAAATCCAAGAGAAATCGCCCAAGGAAGTGAAGAACGAAAATCCCCTAAAAATAGCTTCCGAAAATACCTCCGAAAATAAGAAAAGAAAAGGGAGCTCGTGGATTCAAATCATGGCACAAAGATGAACAGAACAAGCTCAATCAACAAACCATGAATTCACCTATACAAACTACGAATGATTCGAAATAGTTCTAGGTGGAGGGGATGAAGGGGAAAACTAGTTCAAAGAGAAAATCAAAGAGATAACTAAAGAGATGACTAAAAGAGATAGCAGCCACCAAGCCCTAGGGGGCCTATTAGTAGTCCAAGTGGTGGTGCTCTAAAGACTAAACTACCCCTAAGTGATACATACCCCTCAGGGGCAAATTTGACATTTGGATTCAGATATTTTCCAGGCTGGGACACCTTCCACCGCAAGCTAGCTTCCCTCTGACGCAAGCCTTGTAGTCACGCCGCGTGTCCTCCGGATCGAAGCTCCTCGACGTCGATTTTGGGCCGGCCCAGGGGGAGGCGGTTAAACCGCCCCTAGCTGGTCACCTCAGCCCAGCTGCCCAAACCTCGCCTCGTCGAGTCCTCGGCCTTGGTTTTGAGGCCCAAACCAAGGGAAACCGTCCACCGATGATTTTGTGGCCAAATCACCAAACCCCGCGTACAAGCCTTCGGTCGTTAGCCGCCACCTTGCACCGGCTTCACGTCCGAGTACGAGCTTCGGTTGTGAGCCGCTACCTCGCACCGGAACCACGTCCCCTTGCTCATTCTTGCTAGTATGTGAACCGCACTTGATCCATCTGGCCACCGGGTCCCTCGAACCAAGCCTACTTGTCTCTCCGCTCCTCGGAGGCCGCCATGGCTAAGACCTTTCGCGCTTGTTCTTCACCTGCACCAATGCAATCAAGCCGCATTCTACACCTGTAATACTTCAGCCAAGGGAAACGTCAATCCACACCACGTTGTCAATCACTCATCACACCAGGAAGCGACCATCCACCGGTCCTCGGACACACTGGGTGCTCAATCTCCCCCTTGATGAGTGCATTGACAACACACACATAGTAACCATAGATATCAAAAGAAAATATAAAAGAAATTGAAAACAAGACTCAAGCAAGTGACTAAAAGGAAGAACAAGCCGAGAACAAAGTCACTTCGCAAGAGAAAACTCCAGAAACGCTGATCCTTCAAGAAGAAGCGAAAGGTCTCAACACCATCGGCAAGATAGCAAAAGCAGAAAGCACAAATCACAAATCTCCAATTCACTTTTCATAACACTGAAAGCACTCCCCCTGCAAAGATGCAACTCCCCCTGAACAAGTGAACTTGTGCATGCGAAAAACACTCAAAAATGCTCAAAAACCCACAAATCATGTGCTCACTGCACAGGGGCAGTTAAACCGCCCAGGGGGCGGTTAAACCGCTCCTGACAGATGACCAAACCCAAAAAATGCAGTTTATGCACAAACGAACTCATAACGATGCCGTTTCAACTCGAAAACTTTCCAAATATGCCCAGCAATGTTTTCCAATACTCAAACCCTCATAAACTTCACAAATTTTCAAAAACTTCCTTTTTGGCAAAGCTCTCATCAAGTCTCACACAAATCCAACAAAATCAAGCTCAAAAACTTTCTCACAAGCTCAGCAACTTCTCCCCTTGCAAAATGCTCCAGAAATTCTCCCCCTTGTTGACAATGCACAAATCAAGGAAAAAATGTACAAAATGCAACTACAAGCTTCTCAAATATACAATGAGCAATACAAAATGCTACAAGTTAGAGAAGAGGCAAACAAGATAGTTCATCATGTGACACGGGCATTGCCATCAAGAAGGTAAAGACATATAGCGAATTGACAAAGCCATGATCAATTTGTGTAGTTTTATCAAAAAATGTCACCACATGAGCAAAGTCCTAACCATGGATTGTTCAAAAAAAATGAGCTTCATCTCATCAAGATTATGAAAGGACTAGCGTTCTCAACAAAAGATCATCATTAACGCCCAAGTTCTATCTCATGTCATGTCAAAGCACGGAGCCATGTGTTCACTTCTCATGGGAGACTTCTCCGGCAAACAACATGCAATCCACTTAGCACCCATGTGTGCAAGTGTGTGCAATGGTGAAAGCATAGAGACATGAGCATAATTTTCTGCAAATATATCTTTTTCTCATCTTTCTTCTTTCATGCATAGACAACTCATTTTTCAAGTTTTTCAAATTAAGCATGGTACATGAAATGTCTTTGCGACAAAAAGAAGCTTATGCTCCTCCACCTATATAAAGCATGGGCTAAACATTTACAATGACAAAGGTCTTTGACCCAATTGAAAAGAATATCACATCCTAGCATGATCTTAAGCAAGATATAGCCATTTCGGCTCAAACAAGACATGCAAAGGCATTTACTCAGGGTGAAAGAGTTTAAGTTCAGTTTGTCATTTTAATCCAAAAAGGAGACTATCTCAATAGAATATATGTCAAAACCATCAAGAGCATAGCCATCCAAACAATCAATCCCTAGCAAATTGTAGCAATCACTGCATATAGGAGAAGCTCATCCTAAGATATGATACAAATGCAGCATGATATATCACAAGATGCAAAGATAAAACTATACATCAAGATACAAAAACAGAAAATGTACATCAAGATACAAAGATGGTACAATAGTATACATATGCTACAAGAGAAGCCTTCCAAAACTCAGCTCAGAAAAACGCAAACACACCAAATTCCCCTCGCATGTGGGTGAAGGTAGCTTCGTCAAGTGTTTGGTGAAAATGTCTGCAAGCTGGTTTTGGGTAGAAACATGGGCAAGCTCAATATCTCCTTTCTCCACATGATCTCTTAGAAAGTGGTACCTCACTTCTATGTGTTTGGTTTTGGAATGAAGCACGGGATTTTTGGCTACGCTTATGGCACTGGTTCTATCACAAAGAAGTGGAACATGGGACATGTCTAAGCCAAAGTCTCTCAAGGTGTAGGTGATCCAAAGCAACTGGGAACAACAGCTAGCAGCAGCAACATACTCGGCTTCTGTGGTGGATTGGGCTACACTAGACTGCTTGCGAGAAGACCAAGACACAAGAGACGAACCAAGAAACTGACACTGACCAGAAGTAGACTTGCGATCAACACGACATCCAGCAAAATCAGCATCGGAAAAACCATGGAGTGCAAGTGTGGAATCAGCAGAATACCAAAGACCCAGCTCAGGAGTAAACTTGAGATACCTGAAAATCTGCTTGACGGCCTGACGATGTGAAGTCCTCGGTGAAGCCTGAAAACGAGCGCACAGACACATGCTGAACTGTATGTCCGGCCTCGTCGCCGTCAAGTAGAGGAGGGAGCCGATCATGCTCCGGTACTCCTTCTGGTCCACTGGTTCTCCGTCCTCATCCGCATCCAAAGCTGTAGTTGTACTCATCGGTGTAGTCATCGGCTTGGATTCGCTCATGTCGAATTTCTTGAGAATGTCCTTGGTGTACTTGCTTTGGTGCACGAACATCCCATCCTTATTTTGCTTGATCTATAGCCCGAGAAAGAACTGCAACTCTCCCGTCATCGACATCTCAAATTCCCTACTCATATCGTCTGCAAACTTGGCAACAAGATCATGAGAAGAGCCACCAAAAATGATATCATCCACGTAAATCTGAACGATTAAAAGATCAATGCCATTCCTCAACAAGAAGAGCGTCTTATCAACCTTTCCCATCGCAAACCCCTTGCTAAGCAAGAACTCCCTCAATCTGCCATACCATGCTCTGGGTGCTTGCTTTAGGCCATATAAAGCTCGGTGGAGTTTGTACACTCGGTGTGGGTATCTCTCACTCTCAAAACCCGGGAGCTGCCTCACATACACTTCTTCCTCGATCACCCCATTCAAGAAGGCACTCTTCATGTCCATTTGGTACAATTTGAACCCTTTAGCAACTGCAAATGCTAGAAGGATCTGAATTGCCACCAAACGGGCAACAGGAGATGCAACAAATGCAGAATGAGCGAAATCGGAATAGTCTCGTCGAAAGTGACTTCGCAAGTCTCCATGATTTGGTTAGTTTCAAGATTGAGCACACGATATGCTCGAGAGTGATTAGCATAACCAAGAAAAATTCCATCCATCGAACGAGACTCAAACTTGTCCAAATTTCCTTTCTTCAGAATGAAACACTTGCAACCAAATACCCGAAAGTGACTCACACGTGGGGAACGACCATGGAAAAGCTCATAGCAAGTTTTCTTACTTGAAAGCACGAAGGAAAATCCGATTCGAAACATGACAAGCTGTATTCACCGCCTCTGCCCAATACTTCCTACGAGTCCTATGCTCATCTAGCATCATCCTAGCCATCTCACAAAGTGTCTGATTCTTCCTCTCAACAACTCCATTTTGACAAGCAACATATGGCGAAAAATATTGATGTTCGAGACAAAGATCACGACAAAAGGCATCAAAACGAGTGTTCTTAAATTCCGTACCATTGTCACTGCGTATAGCTCTCATGGCACCACCATTACTCTCATTTTTCAACCTCAAAATCAGATCTCGAACAAAATCAAATGTCTCATCCTTCGACGCCAAAAAGAACACACAAGCATACCGAGAAAAGTCATCCACAACCACAAGAACATACCACTTCCCACCAACTGAACGAACGCGAGCGGGACCAACCAAGTCCATATGCAAAAGCTCCCCTGGACGCTCAGTCATAACACCTGTCAAAGGTGGATGGGAAGCAGCAACCATCTTACCATGCCTGCAAGGTGCACAAACCAAATCTTTCTCGAACTTGAGCTTGGGCAATCCTCGGATAAGGTCAAGAGCACTCAACCGTGTGAGTAAGTCAAAGCTCACATGACCCAATCTCCTATGCCACTTCCAAAGCTCAGAAGAAGTACCAGCGATCAAACACCGTGAAGGACCAAAAGATCGAGAAAAATCAGCACGAAAAATCTGTCCCTCGGGAATGATCATACACACAAGGTCACCTCGAGAATCAAGAATTCGAGAATCACCACTCTTAAACCGAACCTCATAACCCTCATTAAGAAGCTGAGAAACTGAAAGCAAATTAAAACCAAGATTCTTGACAAGAGCAACCCGCTTCAACATAAAACTGTCACTCACCTGAATAGCACCCTCAGACAACACTCTACCTCTATCCTTATCCCCGAAAGTGATGTACTGCCTGAACACCACTGGGGTGAGACTGGAGAACCACTTCCTATTACCTGTCATATGTCTCGAACAGCCGGAATCCATCAACCAAAAGTTCTCCAAGCCTCCCACCTGCACAATCAAAAGCAAGAACGAGAATGAGCGAATGACTCGACACTGGGGTTAGCACAAAAAGAGTCAAACAAGTGTCGGGCCATCTGCTCAAAAGAAGGGTTAGCAAAATCAACTCTACCACGTGAAACCCTCTCGTCTCTCACCATCAGACCTCTAGCACCACGCAGGGGAAAATGTGGCCTAGACTCTCTCCTAGCCTCAAAGCTACGGTCAAACCTCCCTGAACTAAACTGACCACGAGCAGGAGGCCGCCTAGCAGAACCACTACGAGCTGGAACACCACGACTACCCAACGAGGGAACTGTACGCACAAAAGCCTCTCCTCTAGGCAAGGGTGAACGAGACACAGGCACACTACAGGAAGAGTAGTACTTGTCCCTGTTCCCCATCTCCTTCTCTCGTCTCAGCTCCCTCTTCTTCCTCCAGCAAAACTCCTCAAGCTGTCCATCCATTCCACAATACTCACAATGGAAGCGGACTGGCTTTGGCTTTGGGGTTTCTCTCGGCTCTTTCTTCTGGTAAACCCCACTCCTCACAAAGGTCACTCTCCTTTTGGAAGTTGTTTGTCTTTGGGGGAAACTTGGGAGGATCTGGAGTGGTGTCAAGCTTGTTAAACAGGTGGTTGGGTTTAGGTGTGAAGCTGTTCTTTGGTGGAATTTTCTCTGGTAGTGTTGGGGTGTTTGTGGTGGAACTGGTTTGCTCTCTCTCTTTCTCACCACTACACTCACCAGCTTTTTCAGAACCTAGACCACGACCATCAGCTTTCTTGAACCCAGCAATCAACATCTTAAGCTGAGGCGCGCGACCCGACAACCAACCCAAACACTGTCGCAACTCATCATTCTCATCTTGCAAACGGTCAACACATTGTTCTAGCTCAACATTCTTCAAAGCGACAACATCACAAGCAGAACAAGAGTTTGCAATAGGAGATTTCAATTGAGCTTCAAGCGAACTAATCATGGTACGAGATTCAAGCAACTGAGCATGTAAAGCAGGACAAGAAGTACAAGCACCTAGCAAGGAAGGTCTAGACTTCAACTCAGCAATCTCAACCCTAGCATCTTCTAGATCATCTAAGCATGTCATATGTTTCTCCTTAAGAACAACCAGATCAGCAAGATGCACATCACAGAAAGAGCACTCAATCTCATCAGAAACAACAGGAGCATCTTTCAACAGAGCAATCTCCAACTCAAGCTTAGCTGCTCTCTCCCTAGACTCGCAAAGCAAAGACTCAAAGTCCATCGCTGATAGAGCTGGAGTGCCCTGATCTTTCGGTGAGTGGAGGATAATTTCGACTTGGGCGGAAGTAGACCCTCACGATCCGACTACGACGAGCGAACCCGAAGCGCCAATGCAATCGCTGAACCAACTCCCTGTGGTTACCGACCCTGTTGAAGCAAGATCAGCCTGATCACGAAGATCAATTCCTATGCGCAATCGAAGAAGGAACAAGAACGAGAGGCGAGCAATCTTATTATCACTCGAAGGTGGAGTTCTGAATCACGAGGACAGCACGTATTTGTGCGGCCGTGAATGTAGCTAAAAGCTAGATGTAAAAAAACTCAAGCCCTAATGTGGCGGCGGCTACTGAATATATGAGCTAGGAGGACGTCCTCCTAGGGTTGGGGGCGACCATGGGGTCGGCCACAACTTGGGCTTAAGGCCCGACACGATACAGAGCAAACTTAGCCCGCAGCACTTTGACAGATTCTGAACGTCCAATTGTTTCTGCAATTTCCGTCGACTCGGAAGGAATTTTGGCCTGAAACTGGTGCCATTGGAAGCTCTATGAAAATCTCTTTCCATCCATATATAGAACGTCCAAAACGGACTCCGTACGCGGCCTGGGCGTCAATTTTAGTACGTGCTGTTTCTGGACTCCGAAGTGGACTCGAAACTTGAGTTCCTTTGGGCCTCCACCTTGGTGACTCGAATTGGATTAGCCTTGGGCCTCCCTCATGACTTGGACAACATTGTTGGACTCCTCTTTCACTAATGCGTGACCCAATCATGGTCGTATGCATGTGTGTCATGTCCTCATCATCCTCCCCTTCTTGACGAAAAGCCGTCCTCGGCGTCGATTGTACATGAAACCGATCCTGCACAACACAAAGGAGAACGGGGTTGCGAAAACAAAGGAAACCAAAAGTATTGAGAGGAGGATTCTCACCACGTTTCCGATTGGCGAATGTGTCATCTCGCATAGACATTTTAGCAAGCATGTAGGTTTCATGATCGGACGACACACAACGTTTGTCAACATGATCCTGCACAAGATTAGTACCAACAAACGACAAAGCAGGCACAGTTTGTGACCAGCAATGCTCCCCTTCTTGGGAGTAAACTTGGTGCACCAAAATAGAGCTAAAGGAATATGGAAGAATATTTGTAGTATTGCTGCCCTCTAGTGGATTAAAATTTTGCACAACGAAAGGATAATTCAGATTTGCACAAATGTACACTCGATGTATCATATATGCTCCCTTGTTGCTATATTTGCAAATAATATGATATGTATGTCTAGAAAAGCATGGCAAATTAGCATATTTAAAAAGTCTCTCTTCTAAACAATCTAGATTACACAAATCATGAAATTCAATGTAACCCAAAGTATGTAAAGAAGACAACAGTTTTAGCTCACCATTGGCACTAGCAATATGCATCACATGTTTATGTGCAGCAGAAATATTTGGTTCCAAAAAATGTAACACTGCTGCATTATCAAATGATTCATCTTTATCACAAGAAACAGGAAGCACATTAGGCGACAAAGATAAATCAAGAGATGGTTCCACTAACAATTGCTCCATGATAGCATGGGTTGTGGAAAAATTCAGCACATCAGAAGAAGTCTCACCAGCCGTGAGTGGAGCACCTTGAGCAGTACCTTTGCTCTCAATTTCAATAAGAGAAATAGGTGCATTGTGAAGTGATGGTTCTGAATTTGCACATGAGGTTATGGAAGAAGCACTGCCTGTGATCGAGGGTGCTGCAGGTTTGGTCGTCCTCTCGTGCGGTGTAGTGCTAGCTGTGGATGGCGCGGGGAGAGTAGGAGCTGCGATGGATGCTGGGGTTCAGTCCTGCAAAAGAGTTAGCATATGTCTTCGAGCGGCGTCCCTGCACTTCACGTTCAGCTCGCCAAGCATATTCAAACAATGTGGTCATATCAGCATAACTTATATAATCAAGTATGTCCTGAATTTCGCGGTTCAAACCACCACTGAAAACGTGTCATAGCAGCATCGTCCGTCTCACATAAACCACAACGAATCATACCCTTTTGTAATTCCTGATAATATTCCTCAACAGATTGTGAACCTTGCTGACAACGCTTAAGTTTATTGAGCAAATCATGGGCATAATAGGAAGGAACAAATCTATGTCGCATAGCAGTTTTTAATTGAGCCCAATTGGTGGGAATGGCAGTGGGGTGTCTTTGTTTATAATCACACCACCAAATTAAAGCAATATCAGTAAATGCACTAATAGTAGCTGTAACTTGTGCACTAGCAGGAATATCATGGCATGAAAAATTCTGTTGGACCTCTAATTCCCAATCAAGATATGCAGCAGGATCATATTTGCCATTATAAGAGGTATATTAAATATAATCGTAGCAAATGTTTCAATGTGTGGATGACATACCACACGGCGGGTACAACCGTGGCGATCTCCATCGTCTAGCTCCATGTCACTGTCATAGTCCTTGTGCAATGCCGTGACCGACGTAGACCACGCATCGAATCGTGCCACGATGCCGCTGACGTCTCCTGACATGATTAGCGCAAACACAAAACAAAAAAAAATACTAGGACAGCAAAGGTGTGTATGTGTGTGTATGAGATGCTCACAAAGATGCTGCGATCAAATTCTTATCCGTTCTTACCAAGCAACAGGGGCGAACTGCAAGCAACAAGTAGCACCTGTGAAAGATTGGAGCAGCGATTGCCTGGAGAAACAAAGTCGGCTCGTCGTAGAAATATGTGGAGCTGTGGGCAGGCTCAATATGGTAGCAAGGAATAACAATAATTCAATTCAGAAATTGCAAAACTGAAAATTAGTCCCAAGCTAGCATTCATACAACCCTGCACATGGACTCAAAGGATGCAAACACTTCTGATTTTTCTTTCTTTCTTTCTTTCTTTTTTCTTCTTTTCTTTCTTTCTTTCTTTCTTTCTTTCTTTCTTTGTTTTTTTTGGTGCGGCTTTTTTTTAGCACCTTCGGCCTTTTCCTTTGCTGATTTTTTATACCAGAAAGTGCGGCAAAAAATATTGGCAAACAATCATGCACTTCGGCACAAAACTAGTCTAGAAGAAATTGCGCTAAGCAAAAGACCAGCTTATACCTTCCGAAAAACAACCCTTAGGTCGATTAAAAAAAAGGCAGGTTGAAGATAGACAAATTTATGCGGCTGACAAACTTGGCAATATGTCTCTGTCTCCCGTCAGTTGATGAAAAGCTGCCGCAAAAAATAGAAAACTCTCGGGAGCAGGCAAGAACTGATAAGGCAACCAGATATATATTAGGCGCTTGGCTCTTTCCTTTTCTGCAGAAAAAAAAATCCAGCAGCACGGGATAAAAAATCCTAGTGCAACAATTAAGGAACCAAGACAGAACTTGCTCCAGGCGCAGATCAACTTTGGAAACCGATCTACACTTGCGCCAAAAGGTTATACTCGATACACATCACAGACCAAAACAGGACCTAGACTCGAGTAAACCAACGAACACGATGACACTGCGAGGGACTGAAATTCAGAAAAAACAATCTGAATGAAAAATTGTGGGGGCACAAAAGGGGTTATAGGACAGCGGAATAGTTTTTTTGTAGGGCTTTTTGTGGACTATAGGTAAAGGAACAACACACGATAAAACACACCGATCAACCTGGACTTTTGATACCACTTGATAGAGCTGGAGTGCCCGATCTTTCGGTGAGTGGAGGATAATTTCGACTTGGGCGGAAGTAGACCCTCACGATCCAACTACGACGAGCGAACCCGAAGCGCCAATGCAATCGCTGAACCAACTCCCTGTGGTTACCGACCCTGTTGAAGCAAGATCAGCCTGATCACGAAGATCAATTCCTATGCGCAATCGAAGAACGAACAAGAACGAGAGGCGAGCAATCTTATTATCACTTGAAGGTGGAGTTCTGAATCACGAGGACAGCACGTATTTGTGCGGCCGTGAATGTAGCTAAAAGCTAGATGTAAAAAAAAACTCAAGCCCTAATGTGGCGGCGGCTACTGAATATATGAGCTAGGAGGACGTCCTCCTAGGGTTGGGGGCGACCATGGGGTCGGCCACAACTTGGGCTTAAGGCCCGACACGATACAGAGCCAACTTAGCCCGCAGCACTTTGACAGATTCTGAACGTCCAATTGTATCTGCAATTGCCGTCGACTCAGATGGAATTTGGGCCTGAAACCGGTGCCATTGGAAGCTCTATGAAAATCTCTTTCCATCCATATATAGAACGTCCAAAACGGACTCCGTATGCGGCCTAGGCGTCAATTTTAGTACGCGCTGTTTCTGGACTCCGAAGTGGACTCGAAACTTGAGTTCCTTTGGGCCTCCACCTTGGTGACTCGAATTGGATTAGCCTTGGGCCTCCCTCATGACTTGGACAACCTTGTTGGACTCCTCTTTCACTAATGCATGACCCAATCATGGCCGTATGCATGTGTGTCATGTCCTCATCAATCGCCTTCTTTCCAGTCTCAGAAAGTAAGGCCTCAAGCTCAGCTACTCTCTCCTTCGACTCTCCTAGCAAAGACCTAAACTCTCTCTTCTCCTTGTTGGTCTTCCTACGCACATCATCATGGTTATCGACCAACTTCTCTAGTCTAGCAATTTCCTTACGCAAAGAGGTGGGATCGGTCGATACCTCATCCTCAGAGTCGGAGTCGGAGTCGTCCTTGCTCTTCACGAAGTCGTGCGCCATGGTGCATTAGTCGACGGCGGCGAAGGAGATGCCGTTGAAGTTGCGGTTCACGTTCTTCTTCTCCTTGCGGTGGCCGCGGTCTTCATCTTCGCTGCTCGAGCTTGACGACGTGTTGGTGGAGCTTGTGTCGATGTCGCTCGCATCTGCCACCATCGCTCGAGATCGGTTCTTCTTGTGTCCACCGTGCTTGTTCTTCGACCTTCTCTCTTTCTTGTTCTTGTGCTTAGTAGTGGTACTCGTCCTTGGAACGGTGCTTGTGGTCATCTCGCGGGCGGTGATTGCGGTTGTAGTCGTTCTTGATCTCCTCGGGGCACTCGGCGATGAAGTGGCCCATTTTCCCGCATTTGTAGCACGTACTCCCGGCACACCTCGAACCCTTCCGGTTCTGGTACATGCGCTCGAACCTCCTTGTGAGCAATGCGAGATCCTCCTCGCTCAGCACCACATATTCCTCATCTGGAAGAGACACAAGAGAAGACAAAGCAAAGTGTCTGGAAGTATTAGCATGTCCATAACCAGAGCCACCGACTAGAGCCAGACTATGAGGATCAGTTGGACTCTTAGCCTTGGCAAGCAACTGTCTATCAACCTCAGAAGACTTCAGCTTGGAGAAAAGCTCATCAACAGACAAAGTTTCATAGTTAGCCGACTCCATGATCGCCTCAACCTTGGCACCCCACACGGATCTATCAAGCGCTTGCTAGAGCTTGATAGCTCTGTCATGATCCGAGTATGGAAGTACAGTAATGTTGGCTTTCATGTTGTTGACTATGGAAGTGAAGCGCTGAAACAAAGCATCAACAGACTCTCCAGGCAAGTGAGCAAAATTCTCATACTCTCTGCGATACATCGAGAAAAGCCTAGCCTTCACATGGCTATCACCACCGTGGGCTACCTTGAAGCTTCTGCCAGATCTGGCTAGCTAGGTCCTCGCCTAAAACTCGCTCAAACTCCTCAGCAGACAAAGCACGGAACAAGTAATCGACAGCTCTAGCGTTTGCCTCAAACTTATCTCTCACATCCTGGGCATCTAAGTTGGTGGGATTGACATAGTGTTCATCTTTGGCCACATCCCACAACAACTTTCCTTTGCCACGCAAGAAAGCACCAATACGCGCGACCCAATTCGGATAGTTCTTCCCATCGAAGTGCGGAGGCCCGGAACCCCGATCTTGGTACGCCATCTTTAGATCTTAGACTGGTTAGAGTCGCAAAGACCCATAACCGGCTCTGATACCAATTGAAGGACCGAAACGGCAACCAGAGAGGGGGGAGTGAATGGGAGCCGATAAAAATTCTTTCCAACCAATCCGGCTATTCTCCCAAATCAACTCCGACGCCTCCGAAATCGATCTTGCCAAGATCACGTAGCCACTGTCAAGCTACTGACCCTAGGAACAAGAAAGACGCAGCGGAACTCGAATCGATCGAAACAAACACAAACTGAACCAAAACAACTCAACCCTTGTGCTGCCAGGGGGGCGGTTAAACCACCTAG
This sequence comes from Urochloa ruziziensis, assembly GCA_015476505.1. Taxonomy (NCBI): domain Eukaryota; kingdom Viridiplantae; phylum Streptophyta; class Magnoliopsida; order Poales; family Poaceae; genus Urochloa; species Urochloa ruziziensis. The sequence goes on from CM027118.1 coordinate 33,376,958, forward strand.
GGGGGCGGTTAAACCGGCCTACCCTGGGAGCCTCAGGAAAAAAGTCAAATCGAAAGTGGATCTCCCAAACCGCTTGAGCTCTTGAGACGAGATTTTGGTCAGATGATGTGCACCTCTAGTGGAGTGTTTTCCCAAAAGATCTCAGCCTCTAACTCACTAGAACTCCCAGAATCTCAAATCTAAGGAAGAACACCATGACCTCGAGTTCATCCCTGAAAACTTCAAATCCAAAACGATTCTCGGCGTTTGGGTGTAAGAAATCACCAGCAAAAGAGGCACAAGGCACTCATACGTGAATCCCCCAAAGAAATCCGAGAGAAATCACCCAAGGAAGTGAAGAACGAAAATCCCCCCAAAATAGCTCCGAAAATACCTCCGAAAATAAGAAAAGAAAAGGGAGCTCGTGGATTCAAATCATGGCATGAAGATGAACAGAACAAGCTCAATCAACAAACCATGAATTCACCTATACAAACTACGAATGATTCGAAATTGTTCTAGGTGGAGGGGATGAAGGGGAAAACTAGTTCAAAGAGAAAATCAAAGAGATAACTAAAGAGATTACTAAAAGAGATAGCAGCTACCAAGCCCTAGGGGGCCTATTAGTAGTCCAAGTGGTGGTGCTCTAAAGACTAAACTACCCCTAAGTGATACATACCCCCAGGGGCAAATTTGACATTTGGTTTCGGATATGATTAAAACTGTAGTGTCATCGTAACCACCGCGGATGGCTCCACGCCCCTACAAGCCCTCACCCCCATGCATTCTGCGCCTCCCTTTCCCTCTCCGCACATGGTCAGGTCCCACCGAAAGGGGACGTTAGAAATAATTTAAAAACAAAAAAAATCAAATGCCCGTAAGGCCGTAGGAACACGCCGACCTGCCCGCTGGTGCCGAGCGTCGCTCCCATGCGGCTCTGGCTGCTGCGTGTCCCGCCGGGTGCTCGCCGTCGGCTGGCGTCGCTGCAGGGCGACCGCCGCCACCACCGCCGCAGCGCTGGAGCCACCCGCACCAGAGGAGTCCAAAATGTTGTGAGGGAGGCGGGGCTTATGTGAGCCCCGAATTCCCCTGCCGCCGCCGGCGGCCTTAGGGTTCCGGGTTTGGGGTGGCGGCCGGCCTTGGAGGTGTAGAATGGGTTGGGGGTGGCAGGTGGCCCGGCGGAGGTGGCGGGGCGGAGGGGCGGCGGGGCGGAGGTGGCCGATGGTCGGCCCGGGCAACGGCGGCGGGGGAGAGGAATGTGTGGATAAGGGCGCGGGCGGGCGACGGGCGGCGGCGGAGGCCGCCGGAGTCGGGGGAGGAGCCGGCGGCGGGGCTGGGGCCCCACCTGTCAGTGGCGGCAGCGGCAATTCGGGGCTCAGAGGAGCCCCGGCTCAGAAAATCTGCTTTGCCGGAGGAGTGGGCCGCCGCGGGGAGAGAGGAAGGGCAAAGTGTGGGCCGCCCGTCGCCGCGTCGGGACAGAGCCGCCGCTGCCGCCGGCCAGAGCCCCACCCGACCCAGATTTAGCGTGCGCACGACTGATGGCCCGACGTCGGGGACCTCGCGGCGGAGCTCGGCTCCGCCGAGGCCCGCGCCGTCGCGAAGAGGCCGGCGGAGCTCGTCTCACCGTGGCCCGCTGCGCCCACGAGTAGCAGCCGCCGCGCCCCTGCCCCACCACCTTCCGCCTGCAGCCATGGGGCTTAGGCTGGATCGATGGGGACCAAGGCCCCGTTTGGGAGGCAGGAGGAGGCCGGGCAAGGGCGCCACAGGGCGCGAGTCCGCGTTGGCCTGGCCTGCGGCTGCGTGGGCGCCGCCGCCGAGCCGCTACCGAGTCTTTCGGGCCGCCGGCGAGCTGCAAGAAAGAGAAAAAACGAGGGGAGAGAAAAACAGATAAAAAAGAAATATGCTTGTAGTCTATACTATAAAGAGTGTCACAATTTAAACGGTTTCTCACCCAAAAAATTACCCTCCTAAACCTCACAGAGGACCCACAGTTCAGAGCCAAAAGGTGGCCCCGGACGACCAGGGGGAGTAGACGTGTTTGGTCGTCACCCCCCGTTCTTTTGCGCCTCGGCGCCATCCCGCCCCCCTATTTTTTCTCACCTTGGCATTTTTTATACCCGCTGCCTTCCTTTCCTTTTGATTGCGTTCTTTGTATGGTAATGCAATCAAGGCGCCGCTTTTCTTTCTTTTCTGTTCGTTGTATTCGTATGCAAAAAGATACGCTGGTTTCCTTCCAAAAAAACGCCCCTTTCCTTTCCTCCACCTTCCTTTGGAAATTCGCCTGCATTCCTTTCCTTTTGATTGCGTTCTTTGTATGGTAATGCAATCAAGGCGCCGCTTTCCTTTCCTTTCTATTCGTTGTATTCGTATGCAAAAAGATACGCTGATTTCCTTCCCAAAATAACACCCCTTTCCTTTCCTCCACCTTCCTTTGTAAATTCGCCTGCCTTCCTTTCCTTTTGATCGCGCTTCTTTGTATGGTAATGCAATCAAGATGCCGCTTTCCTTTCCTTTCTATTCGTTGTATTCGTATACAAAAAGATACACTGGTTTCCTTCCAAAAAAACTCCCTTTCCTTTCCTCCACCTTCCTATTCAATCAGGGCGCCTAAACCTTCCTTTTGAAATTCGTCGCTTTCCTTTCTTTATATGGCCGTGTGCATCAAGGAATTTGAATTTCCTTCTTTCCTTTTGTAGATGCCTAGCGTCCATATATGTGTTATGTACCAGTCAAGGTTTCCTTTCAAAAAAGGAATGACATCTGCGCAATCGGGTGTCTCCTTCCTTTTAAAACTTGATTACTTACCATAGTTGTGGGAGTCAATCAGGGAATCGATTACTTACCATAGTCGTGGGCGTCCAGGTTCATCTCCTTAGCCCTCCTGCCCCCTATATAAGGCGCCCCTCCTTATTCTCAATGCACACAATCTCTCCCTTCATTCTCATCATCTATTCAGAGTTCATATTTGTTTGCAAGGGCGTCGGCGTCGAGCGTGGCGCAAGGGTGGCCACGACACTCCTCGTGTCCAAGCTCGCCAGGTAGAAGCGGAACGTGCTCCGCGTTGTGACGGTGTCCGGTGTCGTCGAGCGTGTGGCGTCATTGCTCCACGACACCGGCGACGAGGAGAGCAACCTTCTCGGCCTCCCCATCGTCAAAAGGCTGGCTGCGGTGCCGAGTTGCTCATAGATACATGTATCAGTGAATATTTTCTTTTATATATGTTGCTGATTATTTAAGATTTAATTATACAAAAATTTACTTCTGTTTCCGTCGGAGGCCCTAGCTTTCGATGTATGAATATATAATTTTTAATATGAGATGCTATTGAATAATTTTAATATGCGATCTAACAAAAGTATGCATTATTTTACATACTTATTTTTTAAAAAATTAAGATTTTTTTAAATTTATGTTATTTTTATAACACGTGCCTGTGTCACGTGCCAACCTACTAGTAGATAGAAAAGAACGGATCGGAGGGAGTCAGGTTTTTTGCGGGCGGCGACAGAAAAAGAAGCGTGTTCTTCCCCTCTCAAGAGTATTCCTTCAGCGATTTTGTAGATTTTGTATTGTACTAGCATATTGCCCGCATATTGCCCGTGCGTTGCTACGGGAAAAGATAGCCTCGTGCTAATTATAAATATTTTCATTAATGGAGTCATTAAGACTTTATTTCTAACATATCAATAATTAGTAGGACCCATATTCCAATGGATAGAGTGGGCATGTAAAAATGCCACAGATGACCCACGCTGTGTTTCATGAGTACAAGCGAACGGAGTTAGGAGACAACTTTAAAATTATGGACGGTGATCGTATTAACTATGTGCTTTACTGTAGAGTTTTGCATGACTCTCGCGCCATTGCCAAAAAATAACTTTTTTAAAAGAAAATAACCAACCAAAAAACATTTGCGTAAAGGTCCACACAAATCGTGTAAGATATGTAAATTAGAGACAATCAAAACATTATTGCTCTTTGCTTTTCAATTCATATACTAATTATGTAAATCAAATATCTTTATCAGATGAAAATAGATTATATTTTTTCCCTCAATTGAAACCGGAGAATAAAATAGGATTATTAGAAGCAATTGAATCTGCAGTATATATATTTAGGATTTAGTGTAATTCTTAAACACAACACCACCTTTAGCTGGAGTGGTTGGAGGTCTGTATGGGAACGAGGAGGGCAGCAGTTCAAATCCTACCGGCAGCACAACATCTGTTTTTATTTTCTGACGAAGGACGCATTTGGTCGGGTGGTTGAACGAGGTGTTTTTTCCGGCGCCTTTGGTTCAGCGAGGTTTTCAGCGGTTTGTCCCTGTGTTTTTTTCCGACGCCTTTGGTTCGTCCGGTTTATCTATACTATAAGGATCCAACGAAATTGAAAATGTCTCTCACCCAAAAAAAACTCCCCGTACCCCTCACAGAGGACCCACCTGACAGGGCTGGTGGTGGTTCGACCAAAACTCCTCTATGTAAAAATCAACGTTAGAAAATGAAGTCGCAAAAACTCCTTCACTTTTTCACCGCGCTTGCGGCCTTACCCGCCCGCGCACCCATCCCCGACCCGCCTCCGCCAATCACGCAGCACTCCCGTATTTGTTTCCTTCTCTGCGCGCTCATCCCATCTTTTCCCATCCGTGGACGCCGCCTCTCATTCACATCCCCTCCCCTCCGGTTCTTCCCATCCATCGGCGCCACATCTCCCCTCCCTCCATGGCGGCGACCGGCGAGCTGGCCCCACGACGGCGCGCCTGCTCATGACGTCTCCGGGCGGGGCGGAGGCATCTAACAGGGGCGAGGAGGATGACGACGGTCGTGCTCGGTGCGGCGAGCGGCAGGCAGCCCATACAGATGTGCTGCGGATCTCAGCAGGCAAGCCGCGCGTGGATCTCGATTGGGTTGACGACTATGCAGGGCAGCGGCAGGCCATGGGACCAGGAGGAGGAGCAAGGCGGTGCTGTAATTGCCGCCGACGAGGCCCGACCGCCGCCGCCGCCGCCGGGCCGGTTGTGGCGGGTGCTCTGCTTCCTCGGCCTGAACCTCGCCGACGCCGTCGTCTACGGAATGTGCGCCACGCATATCCCAACTGGGCGTGGGCATGGTGCTCGCCTATCCCTGCTCTGTGTCGAGCGCTCGCTCGTGCCTCCGCCGGCCGGGCCCGGCCACGACCCCGGCACGGGCGTTGACTCCAGGGATGTCGCCCTCGGTGGCGGTGGCGTCTGCTCCGTCCGCCTCTACTTCCCCCAAGGCTGCCGCGAAGGCAGCGCCACCAAGCAGGCAAGCCCATGCTGGTGTACATCCACGGCGACGGCTTCGTGGCGGATTCAGGCCGGCGTCGCCGCACTACCACCACTTCCCAACGCGCTCGCGCTTGCGTGCCCGGCGCTCGGCATCTCCTCCTAGCAGGTTGTGACGACTGCCTCGCCGCCCTGAAATAGGCGCTCTCCGCCGCCGACGCATGGGTCACCGCGCACGGGGATCTCGGACGCGTCTTCCTCGCCATCTCCGGGGACAACGTCGGCGCCAACATCTGCCACCCCTACATCGAGGCAGTGATGGGCGCAGTGCTGGTCCACACCTGGTTCTGGGGCTCGGAGGCCGTGGGGAGGAGCCGCGAGAGCCCGCGGTGCACGACGTACGCATGGGGGGCGGGCTGTGGCTCTTCTCGTGCCCCGGGACGACTTCCGTGGATGACCAGCGGATGAACCCGATGGGGCTGCTAGCTATCTTGTCCTCTTTCGTCCTGTTTCAGCATACAGGTTCGTTTTTGCCCCTTTCTTGGTTTCTTCCTACTGATGCAGCTTACCTTGTCTGTGTTATCAACTATCAAGTTGTATATGACATGTTTGTTAAAATGTCTCATGCATATAGATGCCTTCTATTTCCAGTTGATTTAGTCAAATTTGATGTATTATCATGTTACCCAAGACATGCTTGTTAAAATTTATGATACATATTTACTAGGACTAATGAAAAATAATGTAATTGGCTAACGTGATTTAGCAATATGGCCTAAATGTTTGAATGGAGTTTTGGTGATTTAGTGCTCTACTGGTCTTGTTTCGAGCGCAGATCAAGTATGGTTACTTGCATTTAGCTCCAATTTCTATTTTTTTAAGCATAGAAAATACCATTTTTTTTGTCAAAAGGTTATTTCCAATGCGGAGCTACACCGCTAGAGAGAACCAGATATCTATTTACATTCTTGTGTCAAACACCATTTTTTGCGCACTTCTTAGCCGTTGACATACAATATGTGGCTTTGGAGTATCATCAATAGATTGGATAGGTAAAAGAGCACTACTGAGTTTTCTGTACATGAACAAAACGAAGAAGTTGTTTGTTAATAATTGAAGGTGTGCTTTCTATACCTGTAGGGAATGAGACGGTGATCTTCTGACCAATCAAGACACCATCAGTGGTACGTTCTCAAGTTGGGACAGCTCCCACAGTTAGTTTTCGTAGGCACTAAAATGTATTTGAAATCTCTGAGGTTATAGCTAAGTTTTCTTATGACTGAGCAATGGAGGCAACATTCAGGCCATGGCCAAACAGCAGGAATGCTTACATCACCACAACTAGAAGTCTCTGGTCTACTGATCACGTGTAGTGACCTTGGAATCCTTATGGTCAGAGTTCCTGCAATTTGCATACATGGTTTTTGGGCAGGTTGGACCAGCTTTGGCATATGGCTGCACTGTTGTTGTCAAGCCATCGGAGTTCACACCTCTGACAGCATTAGCAGCAGCAGACCTTGCTCTTCAAGCTGGAATACCAGCGGTAATAATCTCAAATTCTCTACCATTTCGTTGTTATTTGAGCATTCATTTCTTGTCTTTAATTGCTATGTAATGCATCAGTCAAGAATGGGTTACTAATTATGGAGTAGAAGCCAATGAAAACAAATCTCAATCTCATCTCACCTGTTATGAAGAAGATATGACAACCTGGTGGCCAACCCTATGGACAGATCACAGATGCTATCTGTATCTTCCAATGGCAGTTACTTGACTCACATTTTAATCGCTTACTAGGCCATGCTGCTGCCCTCTATTACACTGATGACAGTTTGTATAAGTTGTTAGCTCTGTGAAAGCGTGAAGCTATGTCAAGTACAGTCTCTTCCCTCTTGCATATAGCAATTTTACATTTTTATTACTTATCAGCATGAACTCCTGAAACATTCTATAAATGCCTATTTCTTGCTTCTTAAGGTCTTGAGATCATCAGCAGTTCTTTACATAATTTTCTGAGCCCATATCACATCTTGTGCAGGAAGTCAGGTCTCTTAATTGTTAAACGCTATTGGTATTCGAGAATAGGCTTATTTTTGTCGTCATGGATACAGAGATATGAGTACCTTATGCAGTATTGGACAATGCCTGCACCCAAACATTTTTGTGAGCATTGCAGTTTGGTATCTTAAGATGAGAAATATAATCCTTATGGACTTTATAAAGGTACGGGTAATTACTTCCCTTTCTTGGAGTTTAGAGTAATCCTGTAGCTGCTTGGCTTTCCTATGAATTTAAATTTTTTTAGTATCTCAAATTGTAACTAGCTTGTTGACTTTCATTTATCATGCCTGAATTAATGTACTACTGTGACTGTCTGTGCTAACGTAGTCTCGTGTATTGTTTCCTTGAATCAAGACGTGATTATGATCCATCACCAGTACCTCCCTTGCGCTGCCCATTCTACATATGTTTTTGATCCAAACGTGATTTATGGTGACAACTATTGTTTAGTCCAATCCAAATGCGGTTGATATGTTTCCTGTACATCCGCGCCACCATTCACAGGTAAACCTATTCATGATCCAAACTATTTGTTTTATTATGCTCTAGCAAGGCACTTGAAAATGGGAGATGATACATAATGCTCTTACTGGTTATGATGCTCTAGCAAACCATCATCTTTTTCTGATCTTTGGCTTTGTATTATTTATATTTTTCATCAAAACCTCAGGTTTTATAATTCACCGGTTATCTGGAGGAATGGAGTTTAGTGAAAGGAATGTGAAAGCCATAGTGCCCATCTACTGGAATTTTCTAATTATTCATTTTGTGAACTTCTGCTTTGTATTTCATTTTCGGTTCATTCTTTTATGGATTATCATTGGGCGGTTATAGTTGTAGTTATCCTAGGTGGTTGATTAAATAAAATCAGTTGAGATACAAAGCATTCTTTGATAGGCCACATTACAAAGCATTCTTTGATAGCACTGCATTTCCATGACGAGATGCTCTGGACTCGGGAAGCTACTCTAACACACAGTTACAATTCACTTGTTTGAAATCTTTCAATTTATTGCAAATCCTGTAATAAGACCGGAATGTACATGTTATAAAAGGTACTCTAACCTCTCCTCTATGGTCGTCTTAGGTGAATATCGTAGCATCGAATGGTGTTCTTGACCAGAATCTTTCTAACATTATAATGTTCTGTTGAGCAGTTCAGGAGTGTTCTGTTGAGCAGTTCAGGAGTGCTGTGATCAAGTTTGACAACCTCTTGAGATACCAGAGCACAAATCTTGCCCAAAGGTAAATTATTGGCCCTCCCTTTTCCCATTATTTCTTTAATTTTTTCATTCAAACATGAAGTGCACCGTGGTGTGCCATTGCCACTAACTATCATGCAAGTAGGAATCCCTTTGCCGGTCGCAACAAGTTCATATTACTTTCCATAATGATGCTAATGCTTGCTTCTGTGTCATGGTTGATCAAGCAAATTTAAACACAAGTGAATTGTGGTGGAACTACAAATCCTTGACGGTGCTTGCTTTCCTTACTCGAATGTCAAATTGCATATGTGGTGCTTGCTTTCCTAACTCTATGCTTAATACTTCATATTACTGAATGATGAAGTGAAGAATAAATTTTTTTTCTTGTTTTATTGAAGCTGGCACACTGAGCTGATAATTATTGCACTAGGCACTGCTAGAGTCTTCAAGTCTGCTTTCCCACAGGCCTGTGTCACTAATCTTTTCAAATGAGAAAAGGTGCAGGGATTCCATTTAATAGAATCTTGCGATTGATACAATGCATATATTGGTTTCTGGTTTCTAATAGAATCTTTTCAAAAACAGATGGAGAGACGAAAGTGGTAGTTGGACTAGCAACAACCTGTGGATAAACTGGCAACAAGTTTGCTTTCTTAGTGATGAAAGAAAATGAACGATTCTTGAAGGCAAAACTTTTCTATTTCCCTTTATCTTGCTATAATTTTGTACTTTCAAATCATCCTCTGCCTTGTCTTGCATGTCTAGAACTCCGGATGGGCTACCCCTAGACCGGTTCGTATCAATGTTGATGGTGGGCCCCTGGATTCTCATATCCATCCGTTCCACTTTACTGGTTTTTTTTATTTATTGTAGCCAATTTGGTCACAGTTGTGTATTTTTTTTAACAAATGCTACAAATATCAATAATATAATGTCTGAAGTATCGTTATTATAATGCTTGTTAAGTATTGTGGGTGCTTCAACTACTTTTTCTTTAATTTTTTGCTGGCTGGTGATCCGATGAAGAGAATTTTAAAAATTAAAGTAAATTGCACTGGTCCCAATAATTTTTTGTACTTGTCCCACTTATTTGGTATCTTTAGGGACCACATGAATCTTTCGAATGTACCACCCTTATTTTTTTAATTAGCCTAAAAGTTGTAAACTTGTAGAAAAATAGCTGGTAAAATCGTTGGAGTGAAGTGTGAACTGAAATGGAGGGCATTCAGAAATATGTTATCTAATAACGACAAATTGACATCATGTTCTGAAAGGAAGTAAATCTATCTTTGAGGACATGTCTAATTAAGAAAATATACTCCATCGTAAGGCCTATTTGGATCCACCTGCTAATTGCTAGCTAGCTAATTTTAGTTGGTGTGGATCCAAACGGGACCAACTAATCTCTTTCTAACTAGCCAAATAGCAACTATCCAATTAGCTGGTCTAACCCAGCTAATTGCAGCTAACCAGCTAATGAATTAGTTAGGTGGATCCAAACGGGGCCATATTTGGATCATAATTTGTGCTTGTAACCAAAGCTAGAAAAAAATAGTGCAAAAGTTGTTCTTAATAATTTTAATCTATGCCATGCTAAATTATCATTCATAACCATATATTTTTATTTGATTTTTCTAAACACGTGTCTGGGGCATCTGCCCTTTTGCTAGGGTAAGATTTTACCAGCTATTTTTCTAAAAAGGCACGAGCCGGCGGGGCGAAGGAAGAGGACGGGTTAGGAATGGTGAGGTCAGCGGGTTCGCGAAAGAGGCCACCGGTGCCGGGGGCGATAGGTGCGGCGGGGGAGAGAAGCCGGACGAGTTCACGTGGGTGGTGGTTAGCGGGCGGTTGCAGGCCGCCGGAGCCGGGGTTGGTGGTGGCAGTGGGGGAGAGAAGGTGGACGAGTTTCCTATGTGCATCACAAGTCCCATCACCAACCATGTATAGGACTTTAATACATGTCCTACTTAGACTACATGCACACATAAATACTTTTCAACGCTAAAATTTACTAAAATCACAAGATTAAACCCAACATGTGATACAGTGTGAAGGTACTTTGACACATTCCTCTTTTAGCTGCAGAAACCGTGCCCTAGGTTGTGTGCAGCTAATATTAGTGTGTTTGTTTCATTTATGCTAAAATATTTGTAAGCGTGTCGGGTTAAAGGAGCACTGCATGCTACCTATTCACATTCAGATGGAAAATCAAGTATTGACAAGATGGATATTAGCATAAAAGGGATGGCCGTTGACATGGGCCCTGGGGCTTTGATATTTAGAGGTAATGTCACATTTCACTATTTATTAGATTTATAGTCACATGAAGACATGATTTTATTTTAAAATTCCACAAGCTTTTTGGTGAAGCGTTGTCTTGGTGCTTTAGATCAATGGGGATTCTCTTTTCTTCAAATGAAGAAAAGATAATGTAGGGCGTAGGGTTCATTCTTAAACAAAAGAGGCATTGAACTGGTAACAAATTATATCAAGAGATTCTTTTTTTGATAGAATGATATGATGTGTATCCCTTTCCATTTTAACAGAGTTAAGTTCATTGGTGTGACTTTTGCTAACTGAAATCTTATTTATGTGCTTCTGAATATGATGAGGTAGTCTCCCTGTGTTTCTCCCCGTGAAGATTTTGTAGATATTTTTCTTTGCTCTAAAATTTTCTTCTAAGTTAGTATGGGAAATTGGTGATTCCTATTTTTGTGGACCGAAGTGAAGTCAACGAACTTTCTCAAGAATGCAACAGTATCTTTATCTCTTCTTAATTTACTTTAGCTAGCAGTGATATCTTTTTTTTATCGGATGGATATGAGAGGTGTAATTGTAAATAAATACCTGTCATAGTAATGTTAGGAGCTCACTTTGCTAATAAACAATTGGACGTTGATGCTCTCCAGATACTCATCTCACGAGAAACTCTCTCTTTATATTGACATGTCCAACATATGGACTTCTATAGCGTCATCTGTTGCCTGATTTGCTGATGCAGATTATGATATCTGATTCTCTACTGCTTTATTCTGCCATGGATCATTCTCCGATTACATGCACACTTATCCACCCTAAGACTACAGTCTTATTATGGTCGACTAATCTGAAAGAACCTGTCCGTCCATGATTATACTCATCAGAGATATGCCAGTTCATAGAAACTGTTTGCGTAGTGAACGCTGGTCTGACAAATAAAAAAGTAGCAAATTATTCATTGTAATGTTTTTGAGAATGGCCAGATTTATATATTGTTATACATGGACACGAAGCCCATGTCTTTGGATATATGAATTTAAAATTCATGTTTACAAAATTATTTGTAAATATGCACCTGCGTTACATTACTTATGAATCTAAACTATTGTTTACTAAATTTTGTATAAATATAAACAATTTTATTTTAGTAGGGATTTTAAAAATGTCTTACATTAAATACATATTAACTATAAATATGAAATTATTATTGTTTATTGAATTTTGTAAATATAGAAAAAATATTTTTATTAGGTATTTTAAAAGCACGTGCCTGCGGCACGTGCCTCTTTACTAGTGTAGGTAAAGATTGTAGGTAACCACCAGTTGGTGCTGGTGGGTCCCACACTAAATAATTGAAGGTGCTAGAATTGCTTTTTTTCACAGATTTCAAATCCTACATTTTGCATTTTTTTTCATGGCAATATCTGCACGGCTTGGTGAGAGTAACAGAGAAGAAAAGGAAAAAACAGAGAAGAAAAAAGAAAAAGAGAAAAAATAAAAAGAAATATTGAGAAAAAGGAGGAGATAGGGGAAAAAAGAAAAGGTGAGAAGGGAGAGATGAGATGGTTCTTGGAGATGGTTGAATAAAATACAGGGTAGTTGGTACAAAGGTTAACGGATGCGGGAGAAATGTGTATAGAGTAGAGAATCTTGATGACCAGAATGAAATAATCCTTATAGAGATTGAATATAGAGGTTGACGAGTGTGGAGAGCCTGAGACCAGCAGTGCCGAAGCTTGCACGAGGAGGCTGATGGGGACTAGGGTGTCATGATCTTCCATCAGGGTGAAGGATACACTCGTTTTGGGTGGAGCACGGTGCATTGATCCGGCTTCAGAACTAAAGACCCGAATCCCTACAATCTTAGCACCGCAACTCCTCTGGTTATCAACCGTGTCACAATCCGATTAACCTCGCCGATAAGGCTAATCCCTGCCTGCGAAACGAAGAACACAAGCAAAAACTCGAAATAACGTGTCATTCAATGAAGTGACAAACTGCAAATGAAGATTAAGCACTAAAGTTCGGGTTCCAAATAAACTTGACCTGCAAGGGGTAAGATAGCCCCCGGGCATTTTGCTAAGAAAGAAGACCTTCTCACGCAGGTCGAGAAAACCTCCGAATCTCTGCCCCACCCTTACACAGGGGCCCACAGCCCTTGTGAGACAAACACTGGGCTGACGACTTCTACACCTACCCCAAGGTAGAAGAGCCCAAGCCAACCTCAGATATGACCTAGGCCGGGCCATGACCTGTGCTTTGGTTATGGCGACAGACGAGAGGGTTTTTTAACCTTAGCCTGAAATTCGCTCCCATGGGGAGTCGAACCTTTATTTTCTGACGAAGGACGCATTTGGTCGGGTGGTTCAACGAGGTGTTTTTTCTGGCGCCTTTGGTTCAGCGAGGTTTTCAGCGGTTTGTCCCTGTGTTTTTTTCCGGCGCCTTTGGTTCGTCCGGTTTATGTAGGTAAAGATTGTAGGTAACCACCAGTTGGTGCTGGTGGGTCCCACACTAAATAATTGAAGGTGCTAGAATTGCTTTTTTCACAGATTTCAAATCCTACAGTTTGCATTTTTTTCATGGCAATATCTGCACGGCTTGGTGAGAGTAACAGAGAAGAAAAAGGAAAAAACAGAGAAGAAAAAAGAAAAAGAGAAAAAATAAAAAGAAATATTGAGAAAAAGGAGGAGATAGGGGAAAAAAGAAAAGGTGAGAAGGGAGAGATGAGATGGTTCTTGGAGATGGTTGAATAAAATACAGGGTAGTTGGTACAAAGGTTAACGGATACGGGAGAAATGTGTATAGAGTAGAGAATCTTGATGACCAGAATGAAATAATCCTTATAGAGATTGAATATAGAGGTTGACGAGTGTGGAGAGCCTGAGACCAGCAGTGCCGAAGCTTGCGCGAGGAGGCTGATGGGGACTAGGGTGTCTGATCTTCCATCAGGGTGAAGGATACACTCGTTTTGGGTGGAGCACGGTGCATTGATCCGGCTTCAGAACTAAAGACCCGAATCCCTACAATCTTAGCACCGCAACTCCTCTGGTTATCAACCGTGTCACAATCCGATTAACCTCGCCGATAAGGCTAATCCCTGCCTGCGAAACGAAGAACACAAGCAAAAACTCGAAATAACGTGTCATTCAATGAAGTGACAAACTGCAAATGAAGATTAAGCACTAAAGTTCGGGTTCCAAATAAACTCGACCTGCAAGGGGTAAGATAGCCCCCGGGCATTTTGCTAAGAAAGAAGACCTTCTCACGCAGGTCGATAAAACCCCCGAATCTCTGCCCCACCCTTACACAGGGGCCCACAGCCCTTGTGAGACAAACACTGGGCTGACGACTTCTACACCTACCCCAAGGTAGAAGAGCCCAAGCCAACCTCAGATATGACCTAGGCCGGGCCATGACCTGTGCTTTGGTTATGGCGACAGACGAGAGGGTTTTTTTAACCTTAGCCTGAAATTCGCTCCCATGGGGAGTCGAACCTTTATTTTCTGACGAAGGACGCATTTGGTCGGGTGGTTCAACGAGGTGTTTTTTCTGGCGCCTTTGGTTCAGCGAGGTTTTCAGCGGTTTGTCCCTGTGTTTTTTTCCGGCGCCTTTGGTTCGTCCGGTTTATGTAGGTAAAGATTGTAGGTAACCACCAGTTGGTGCTGGTGGGTCCCACACTAAATAATTGAAGGTGCTAGAATTGCTTTTTTTCACAGATTTCAAATCCTACAGTTTGCATTTTTTTTCATGGCAATATCTGCACGGCTTGGTGAGAGTAACAGAGAAGAAAAGGAAAAAACAGAGAAGAAAAAAGAAAAAGAGAAAAAAATAAAAAGAAATATTGAGAAAAAGGAGGAGATAGGGGAAAAAAGAAAAGGTGAGAAGGGAGAGATGAGATGGTTCTTGGAGATGGTTGAATAAAATACAGGTAGTTGGTACAAAGGTTAACGGATGCGGGAGAAATGTGTATAGAGTAGAGAATCTTGATGACCAGAATGAAATAATCCTTATAGAGATTGAATATAGAGGTTGACGAGTGTGGAGAGCCTGAGACCAGCAGTGCCGAAGCTTGCGCGAGGAGGCTGATGGGGACTAGGGTGTCTGATCTTCCATCAGGGTGAAGGATACAGTCGTTTTGGGTGGAGCACGGTGCATTGATCCGGCTTCAGAACTAAAGACCCGAATCCCTACAATCTTAGCACCGCAACTCCTCTGGTTATCAACCGTGTCACAATCTGATTAACCTCGCCGATAAGGCTAATCCCTGCCTGCGAAACGAAGAACACAAGCAAAAACTCGAAATAACGTGTCATTCAATGAAGTGACAAACTGCAAATGAAGATTAAGCACTAAAGTTCGGGTTCCAAATAAACTCGACCTGCAAGGGGTAAGATAGCACCCGGGCATTTTGCTAAGAAAGAAGACCTTCTCACGCAGGTCGAGAAAACCTCCGAATCTCTGCCCCACCCTTACACAGGGGCCCACAGCCCTTGTGAGACAAACACTGGGCTGACGACTTCTACACCTACCCCAAGGTAGAAGAGGCCAAGCCAACCTCAGATATGACCTAGGCCGGGCCATGACCTGTGCTTTGGTTATGGCGACAGACGAGAGGGTTTTTTTAACCTTAGCCTGAAATTCACTCCCATGGGGAGTCGAACCTAGGATCTGAGGAGTTATACTGAGGCCATCTAACCAATTCAGCTAGAGGCCCTTTCGCAAGTTGGCAAACGGCGAAATTGTATTACACACAATAATCTAAGCAAAACTCAACGTCTAAACGGCGGCGGCTACTAAGTTTTATAGCCAGGGGCGTCCTAGGGTTGGGGCGCACCAAGGGGTGCTTCCTCAACATGGGCCGAAGGCCTGACACGATACAAGGCCAAGCGTTGGCCCAAAACAGGTGACGCATTACCTTGTCGCGATCACACGGAATGATCCACAACCCTTCTAAAGTTGGACCAGAAGCAAAAGAATGGCGTCGTCGTCCCGATTCCAACGCATCCAAGAATGCCTCATTTGGACGTTGAATGAAGGAGATATCGTCGAAACGGTGCAGGGGTGCAGGCTGAGTTGGCGACGATTCGTAACTTGAGGAAGGTGACGTGTGGCGTTTATGCAGCCTAACGATGTCCTCATCAGAGGCCACCAGGCCCACCACCTTTAATGCGCCGCCTCGCCCGTCGCTGCGCGTCTTGTTGATTCCTCCTCCGGGCCACGACTCGCTCATCGGGCTCGTTGAGCCCTGTCGGCTGGACTACCGCTGTTCGCCACCAGGCTAAGGTAGGTAATCAGGGGCCTAGGGGCCCGATGCTGCTATCCTTAGCCTCGTTGCACGCCCAGAATGCCCAGAACGCCGAGAAGTCATTGTCAACTGCTGCTCTCCGACACGGCCTGTGTCGTGACGCGGCCGAGCACGTGGATGCTGCCGTGGGCGATGAAGTTCTCCTGCACCGCGGCGTCCTCCCTCCATGTAGAAAGAGAAGAACGGATGTCGTGTTGCATGGTTGTAAGAACCGTCCAATTTGAACTCGGATTACATGAATTGACAGTCATGTTAATAGGATAAGAGTCACCACTTACTCGCCTTGCGGCATGTCAAGTGTTAACTCACTCCTAAAGATGCATAACTCGGTGCAATTCAACATAAAAAGAGAACAAATCCGGTAGTCCCGGTAGGTGTTCCACACACGCCCAAGATCGAGCACACCCACCGTTACAAATCACATCATCACAATGAACCATAAAGAGCAATTTTAAACGACTTGGTTTAACAATTAAGTTACAAATTCTTACATAAATGGTTCCAACAAGAATGAAAAGAGAGCAAAAGGAACAAGTTTTAAGCTCTCAACTTGACAACCTAAAAGATGGATGAGTTTGAGTTTCTCCAACATCTAACTTAGATAAAACGAGCAACAACGCAGCGGATAAACGATGATAACACAAAATAAACAATGGTGTTGTTGCCCAAAACACCATCGCCACACGCCACAACAAGTTTAATCACTCATCACCCACCCTTGGGTCGGCGGGGGAAAAGTAACCAAACACAAGCTCCGGTTCACCTGCAACTTAGAGTTTTGAAAGCAACGTGAGTACGTGGGGTACTCGCAAGACTTACGCAAGGAAAAATATTTAGCACCATGCAAGGATATATCAAGGTTAGGCTTTAAGGTTAAATAAAATTTAGCAAAAACCTAAGCGACACATCCTTAATTTTTAACCATAAGCATGATGAACAACAACCTATAAGCATCTAATTCATTTTACTTGACTTGCCCAAGCCCACACAATATTTTAGTTGAAACAAGAATTATATCATGACGACATAGAGCATGAACATATGACAAGTACAAAAATAACCAACGGTAACTCTACGAGAGATCTATGGGAGTGAGCTTGCTTATAACCGAGAGCGCGGCAATTCGAATTGATTTAACCTTGCAAGGGTTGTACTCTTTACCCGCTCAACACGAGAATGAACTCACGTCAACCCTTCCCAATAAGCCTCAAACGTTGGGAGTCCACGCCTAGCTTACGCGGAGGGAGCTCTAGGTCCACCGGGGACATCCCTAGAACCCCTCTACATAGCCCGAAGCCACGTATCTAGGACCGTGCCCCAATGATCGAGACAACAATCGGAAAAGGGCTTACCCAACAATAATTGGACAACGGTAGCACAAAATGGTGCTCAAACCAACGTCACAATCGGACGGGCCTTAACCAACTCAAACGGGCTATGTCACCAAGACTCCGTTCTCGTGACCCTATCTCCCGTTCAAGTCTCGCATTCAACTTCGTCATACTCATAAACATTGCTCATTATTAAATAACCAAAGTAAAGGCGACGAAGTTGATTAGCTTATAGCCCATCCTTCCCAAGTTGACTAGACCAAGACTAAGCATCTAAGCATTAATCAAATTAAATTAGTAAGAGCCCCTTTTTCTACACGAGCGACAAGGAAGGGTACAAAACAAGGAAGGCTTAAAGATACGATTCTAATGCAACTAAACCCACATGCAACGCATAGCGGCATAATATTAATTAAGAAAATCATAGGATAGGACATATGAGCTGCTTGCCTTGGTTTTCTTCCGACTCGACAAACTCTTCCTCGACGACTTCGCATCCGGGCTCAACGGACTCGCTCTCCGACACTTCGGTCGCTAAAACAATGAAATGCATGCATGCATTAGTGATGATGCTATGAGTGCAATTCTCATGACATGAGTAGGAATGGATGCATACAACCAAGAATATAATGATGACATCACATGAAGCTAAAAACATTGACCAAACAAATTCAAATGCATAAAAGAGCAACTCAAGTTAAGCAATGTACTAGTAAGCAAGATAAAGCCAAAATCAGAGCTAGAGACATGCATAAGTCAACCCAAAAATCACGGAGACAGGGCACTGCAAGCTAGGAATTTACGAATCAGATTCACCATAAAAACTTATTCTATGACGTAGCATTAATTCAATCAATTTAAAGCATGAATTAAGCATTTAATTCACCAAAGCCAATTTGAGACTTATTCAAACAGTGAGCCTATTTTTCCTAGCATCTAGACAGTGAATCAAGACCAACAAAATTGGTTTCACTATTTTATATCTTTCCAGCTAATTTTAGTGAAAATATCAACTTTCAGCATGACAAACACAAGATAATTCATAACTCAGTTAAAACATGAACAAACCCTAGTGTTCAAGTTCAGATATGAACTAAGCATCACACAAGGAGTAAAACCACGGTGGAGCCAACATTTATTGAGCAATACATCAACCTCTAAGCATTAAATAAGATTTGCACAAAATAAAATATAGAGAAAAATACAAAACAGAAACTGGAGCATACTAATTTTTCTTGGACAGAGCACATCCACACGGTTCCAACAAACTTGGATACACATTTTTAGCGTTTTCCTACGATTTTCTATGCATTTAACAAGTTTCAGCCTTTAAATCGAAAAGAAAAACCGAAAATAGAAAAACCACTTCGCGAAACAGCCCCTGGAATTAAAGAAAACATCGCAGATCTACCCTTTTCTCACAAAACAGCCCCTGCACTTTATGGAAAACCCCTGAAACAATCCCACCTTCTAATCCTAGGTCCCCGAGCTCAACCCCATGGTCAAAACATGACCGGCGGCCATTTGACCGGCGTTTTCTCGCCGGAGAAGCGACGACCGGCGGTGAGGTTTGTCCCTACGCGTTCACAACAACGAGCCGCACCTCTACATGCCCAAAACGTGGCCGGGGAGGCGTCGAGCCGGCGCGAGGCGGCGCTGGCGGCGGCGGCGGCGAGGGAGAAGGAGGGCGCGGGGGCGGGGAAGGAGCGGCGGTCCATGGCGGTGCTCACCACGTGCTTAGCTCGGGCGGAGGAGGTCGAAGGAGGCCGGGCCGTGCGGAGCTCCGAGGTGCTCCAATGGTGGCCGGCGGGGAACGACAAATACGGCCTCCACGGCGGCCGAACCTGAGGAAAAAGATGCTAGAAACGTTAAGGACGAAGTGTAGGAGCTCCACGCGAAAGGAATCGAAGAATGGTTCACCGACGACGACAAATTTCTCCGGCTTGGAGGTGGCCGGCGGTTCAATGGAGGAGGGGGCGGCTAGGGTTTTGGGGGCGCCGGGGTCGGGTTTTAAAGGCCAAGGAGAGGAGGAGCGGCCGCGAGATCCCGAGCGCTCGCCCCATGGCCGGCGGCGACGTGGCAGCCGAGCCCTGCCGGCCAACGGGCGCGCGCGGGCGTGACTGGGAGAGAGGGAAGAGAGAGGGGCGCGTGGGGCCCGCGCGATTTTGAATTTTCCCAGAAATCAAACTTTGAGCCCTCAAATGAGCACCTTCCTGAGGTCTAAAAATTGCAAATAAATGCTTGTTGGAAAGCTAAAAACACAAGCATGCATCTCAGATTTGAATCACCCCCAGAAACGCTTCGGTTTGCCCACACTCAAAAAGAGAAAAAGCCTCTTGAAGAGACTAGCACTAATTTTTAAGCCCAGCAAACAGCCACCAAAAATTCTACCAAAATTACCAAAAACCACACTAACAGCCTAGTATTTAAATAAAATAACAGCAAGCCAACTCATGTAGCAAAAATTCAACTTCCTTCACAAGTGCACAAAAACATACATAGGAATATCAATACAAATGAAGTGCTCATGATGCTTGTTAATGCTCCAATGATGATTATGCACTAGTGATCACTTGTTAAACACGTTCATGGGTTTTGGGACGTGACAAATCTCCCCCCCCCTTAGGAGAATCTCATCCCGAGATTCAAGTGATAAGAAAAGTAAAGGAAGGATGGGACAACAAGGAAACCATGATAAGTCTAAGTTTAGAGTAGGCCACATTCACCTAGACAAGATAGCAACTAGAAGGTCTCTACCAAGAAACAAGATCATGGTGTGAGGGAAAACACCTAGATTTTTATGATGGTGATTGTGTACACATCTAAGAAAGTAAGTATAAAATTCTTTATAAAGACAGCATGGGGCGAGGTAGATAGGGAGAGCTTACTTATTTGAGAAAAGTTCGGGATATTCCTCACGCATCTTATCCTCATGTTCCCAAGTAGCTTCATCCTCGGAGTGATTACTCCATTGAATCTTAACCATTTTGACATTTCCCTTTCTCAATTTCCTCTCCGCACGATCAAGGATACCAATAGGATGCTCATCATAAGTAAGGCCCGGTTGGAGGTTAAGCATCTCTAGATCGATGGCTTCGGTTGGAACACGAAGACATTTCTTAAGTTGAGAGACATGGAAAACATTATGAACGGCGGAGAGTGATCGAGGAAGATCCAATTGATAGGCCACGTTACCAATCCTCTTGGTGATTTGGAAGGGTCCAACATACCGAGGCGCCAATTTTCCCTTGACTTGAAAACGGCGAACGCCTTTGAAGGGAGAGACCTTGAGATAGACATGATCGCCCACCTTGAAATATAATTCACGACGGCGACGATCGGCATAATTCTTTTGGCGAGATTGAGCAATGCGAAGGTTCTCACGAATGATTCTCACTTGTTCTTCGGCTTCCATGACTAAATCCGGGCCAAAGAAAGGCCTTTCCCCAGACTCGGACCAATTAATAGGGGTTCTACATCTTCTACCATAGAGAGCTTCGAAAGGGGACATCTTGATACTTGATTGATAACTATTGTTGTAAGAAAATTCCGTGAATGGCAAACAAATTACCCACTTCTTATCATAGATAAGGGCACAAGCCCTCAACATGTCTTCCAAGACTTGATTGACTCTCTCGGTTTGACCATCGGTTTGAGGATGATAAGCGGTACTATAAGTGAGGTTGGTTCCCATGGCTTCATGAAGGATTTGCCAAAAGTGAGCCATAAATTGAGAACCACGATCGGAGACGATGGTTTTAGGAACACCATGGAGACATACTATTCTTGTGAGGTACAACTCCACGTATTGCTTAGGAAGGTAAGTAGCTTTGACTGGGAGAAAATGAGCCGACTTAGTCAAGCGATCAACAATTACCCAAATTGAGTCATACCCTTGGGATGTCTTGGGAAGGCCGGCGATAAGGTCCATACTAATATCTTCCCATTTCCAAGATGGAATAGGCAATGGTTGAAGAGCGCCGAACGGTTTGAGGTGTTCGGCCTTGACCCTTTGGCAAACATCACATTGAGCAACATACCGTGCGACTTCTCGCTTCATGCGAGTCCACCAAAACCTTTGCTTGAGATCTTGATACATTTTTGTACTACCCGGATGAATAGAAAGTTGAGAATTATGGGCTTCATCAAGAATTAGATCCTTCAACTTAGGGTCCTTAGGCACAACAATTCTCTTCCCAAAAAAAATGACACCTTGATCATCAATTGAGAAACATTGGGCCTTGCCCTCCTTCTTTAAAGAATGAATTCGGGCCATCCCTTTGTTATTCCTTTGAGCTTCCTTGATTTGGTCATAAAGGTCGGATTTGACAAGAAGAGTAGCAAGAAATCCCTCTTGAACCATTTCAACCCTTAGCTTCCGAAGGTCATCACAAAGAGTGTTGATATGAGGCGCAATGGTTAAGCAATTGCACCAACCCTTGCGGCTCAAGGCGTCGGCAACAACATTTGCTTTCCCGGGGTGATAATGAACTTCAAGATCATAGTCCTTGATTAACTCAAGCCACCTTCGTTGCCTCATATTAAGATCAGATTGAGTGAAGAAATACTTGAGGCTCTTGTGGTCGGTGTAGATATTGCAATGATTACCAAGGAGATAATGACGCCATATCTTTAGAGTGTGCACAACACCCGCAAGCTCTAAATTATGCGTGGGATAATTTTCTTCATGACGCTTAAGTTGACGAGAAGCATAGGCTACTACTCGGCCTTCTTGCATGAGAACACACCCGAGACCAATGCGAGAGGCATCACAATAGACATCAAAGCCCTTGGTGATGTCGGGTTGAGCAAGAACCGGAGCGGTAGTGAGATGGGATTTTAAGGTTTGGAAAGCTTCTTCACATTCTTTAGACCACTCAAATTTTTCTCCATTCTTCAATAGCTCGGTCATAGGCTTGGCAATCTTGGAAAAATTTTCAATAAACCGACGATAATACCCCGCTAGCCCAAGAAAACTCCGGATATGGGTGACACTTTGTGGTTGCTTCCAATTGAGAACATCTTGCACTTTGCTAGGATCCACGGCAACAACATCTTTTGAGAGAACATGGCCAAGAAAGGATACCTCTTCAAGCCAAAATTGACATTTACTAAACTTGACATAAAGACGATGGTCTCTAAGCTTTTGGAGAACAATATGGAGATGACGAGCATGATCTTCTTTGGTTTTGGAATAAACAAGAATGTCATCAATGAAGATTATCACAAAGACATCAAGGTCTTCCATGAATATGCTATTCATAAGATACATGAAGTAGGCCGGTGCATTGGTGAGACCAAAGGACATAACGTTATACTCATAGAGTCCATACCGAGTAGAGAAGGCCGTTTTAGGAATGTCTTCCTTCCGGATTTTGATTTGATGATACCCCAACCTTAGATCAATTTTTGAGAAATAACGAGCACCGATAATTGATCAAACAAGATATCAATGCAAGGAAGAGGATATTTATTCTTGACCGTGACCTCATTTAAAGGACGATAGTCAACACACATACGTAAACTTTCATCTTTCTTCTTCACAAAGAGAGCCGGGCATCCCCAAGGCGAGGAGCTCGGACGAATGAATTCCTTTTCCAACAAAAGTTTGAGTTGCTTTTTCAATTCTTCTAACTCATTGGGAGGCATACGATAGGGACGCTTTGAGATTGGTGCCGTCCCGGGCAATAGTTCAATAGCAAACTCTACTTCGCGATCGGGAGGCATTCCCGGTAATTCTTTGTAACATCCGGAAAAATTTACCAAAACAAATCGCTCGTCAAAAATTTATTTCAAATCTTTTCCGTTCAGAGCTCGGAAGTTTTTCCTATCAAATCCGCCGTCCCGGCATAATCCCGTGAAGCCCGGCCACCTCTTTTCGATTTCCGTGCGCGTGTGCTCGATCGATCCCGTGAACAGCACCGTAAAAATCTTCCCCTTTTTCCTTCTCCCTTTCTCCTTTTCCTTTTCTCTTTTCTTTTTCTCTTTTCTTTTTCCTCTCTTTTCTTTTCTTCCCTTTCTTTTTCTTTTCCTTCTTTCTTTTTCTTCTTCTCCTTCTTCCTTCTTCCTCTCCCTCCTTCTTCCTGCTGCCGCCCGACGCGCCACCCTCCCTGCCACCGCCGTGCCCTACCTCCACTGGCGCCACAGCGCCAAGCCCCACCGCCCCTGCTCCTCACCAGTGCGCCGCGCCCCCACTTCCTTCGCTGCGTCGCCGTGCCGCACGGCACAGCGCCGGCACTGCCGCGCCGGCCAGGCCGCCGCCCCCACCACTGCCGTGCCGCCCACCGCCTCGGCCCCGCCACAGCGCCGCCCTGTGCCGCGCCGCACGCGTACGGCCGCAAGGCGACGCCGCCGTGCCGTCCCGTCGCGGCCACACCACCACCGCGAACCCCGTCGGCCCCCCCTCCATGGCCGCCGGCCGTGCTCCTCTGCCCCGCCTATAAAAAGGGGGCGAGCTCGCCTGACCCACCACCGCCGCCTCCTCCGCGCCTCCCCACTGCCAATCGTGCCGCCGCCGCCAGAGCCACCGCCGCCGCCTCTGACCCGCCGCCGACCCGCCTCTACACGCCACTCTAGCGCAAGGTGAGGAGGGGAATCGAACCCCCTCGTCTCCCTCTCCCTTTCCCCCCTACTCCTGGCCACCGCCGCGCACCAGGGCGCCGGCGCCGCCGCCGGCCAAGCACCCGGCTCCCCTGCTCTGTTCGGGCCGAACAGAGAAGAAGGGCATTTTTGCCCATAACCCCCTCCGTTCTTTACAAATCCCAAAAGAACCCTCCCACCATATGAACTTTCCAGAAAACCCCCTGGCGCCCTTTAACTCTTTCAAAGTGACCCTTAACCCCTTTAAAATAATTACAAAAGGGTCCCTGTCCATTCTAAATCCACCCTATCTTTTCACGATATTACAAATGGGTCCTTTCTCAGTTATGAATATTCACAAATAAGCCCTTCCCAGTTATAAATATTTTATTCAAAGTCCTTATACCTTTTAATCCTTGCAAATCCGCCCCTAGCTCCTTAAACCACCCCTAAAACAATTGTTTGACGCGTCATTTCATGCGCCAAACTTCACCCGTTTCTCCCCAAATTCGACCACGGCCCCTCCACATATATTCCGGCCAAGCTATACAAAAATCTCATAAAAATAATCTTTCCATGATTTATTTCCTAATTCTCCTTTCCGAGCTCTTTTAAAAATCCTTTTTCGTTTTTCTTTTCTTTTATTTTAATGTATGCTTGCTTGTGTGTGCCGTAGACCACGGAGTGAACGAGGAGCAGCCCCGCGAGGAGTTCGGAGGACCGTACCCCGAGCCGGAGTACGCAGGCGAGTACCGCGAGCCGGAGCCCGAGGACCCGTACCGCGGCAGGCACTTCCAGACGACTTCGAAGACGGCAAGTTCAATCCCGTCCTTTGATGCATATTTATCCTATGTTTTACAACACAACCTATTGGCCTGTTTATAAAATGCATTGTTTTATTGCAAGACCCGGTTCGATAGCCACTCCTTGATTGCTATGAATATTCCTTGATCACCTAAGCTATCATTAAAATATGACTTGCTCTGTTTGGATGATAGCCGCTGTTAGAAACGCTTAGGACATGTTACTCTTATCACTATCATATTGCAAATACTCATGTGTTTTAAATAAAGAAGGGTGTGAGTGTTTAAAAGAAAAGGGTGACTTTTGGTGAAATGTAATAATGGTGAAACCGATGGGATGGATGGTGTGTTCTGTGTGAAACACCAAGCTGGTGAGCTCGTGCCTGTGTGGCAGAGCGGGATGTGGAGATATCCATCTTGTCATTATTTTAAGGACCGAGTTGATTGTCATCTAGCCTGGCCCAGTTTAGTGCTACCGCCCTACCGTTGTATGTGGCAACGGCTTAGCATAAATCCACTAGTTGGTCGGGTAGCCAATGGGTGAGCTGTGAGCAATGGGAGGACAAGGAGCAGGAGTACGATCTATGTGAGTTACGTCCCGGTCATGCCTCGTTGGGAGGACATGGACCCCTTGGTCGCTTCCATATTGGCTAGTTCAGCTTAGCTATGGTGTGGTAATGGCTTTGACAGGTCCGCGCCGGCATTTCGGTGCTCGTGTTGCGGAAACCGTTGGGGTGGGTTAAGTGTACAACCTCTACAGAGTTAGAATCTATTCGAATAGCCGTATCCACGGTATTGGATGAGTCACGGCTTGGGCCTGAAACTAGTATTGGGAAAAAAAGGGTGGATCTTTTGGTGTGAGTGTTTTGGAAAGTGTCCGGCAGGTGTGCCGTGAGCTACGGCGGACGGGGAGTCCGGTAGCATAAAATGTGGATCCTTTGTGGAGGATCAACCCACTTGTTAATAACAACTGTTTTTACGAAAAACTGTTTAAAATAAACCCTTGCATAAAATCTAGCTTTTACGCAAATTAAACCTTAGCCGTATCCTTGATTTATCCTGTGCATAATCTTTAATCCCCCTTAGTGGACGTGGTTGGACTTGTTGAGTACGTTTGTACTCACCCCCTATTTTGTTGCAACAGAGGAGGATCCGGACTTTGTCCCTGAAGAGTTCGAGTAGAGGTCGTGTCCGCACCCGACGTTGCCTGTGGTGTGGTTCCTTCCAAGATGCTTACGCTGTTCCTCGTCGAGATAGGGCTAGATCCAGTCATAGTCTATCTCTGGTTATGTATTGTTGTACTTTTGGTTTTTATTATCGTTGTATCGAGTACCGTGCCCCTTTGAGGTCGCACGATGACTGAACCATCTGTGGAATAAATGTGTATCAGCCTCCTGGGACTGATATTTGTATCACATTTAGTCTCTGCTTAAGTGGGGACGCTTCATTCTGTCCAGAAAGACATCCGGATACTCACAAACCACGGAGATTTCTTCCAATGCCGTGATTTCGGTAACCGACATGGTAAAGAGACAAGACTCTTCTCTATCTAAAGAAAGAACAACCCTTTTGCCGGAAGGATGTAAGAGGTCTATGGTGCGAGGTCCACACTTGATAACCCCATCATGCTTACCCATCCAATTCATACCAAGAATGACATCCAACCCCAACTTATCTAGTATGAGAAGATTAGCCCTAAAGATATGTCCCTCTATGATAATTGGAACCTTATCAACAAAGTGCCTAGCAATGATTTCCCCACCCGGTGAATCTATGAGATATGGAGAGGCTAGGTTTTGCACTTGTAGTTTATGATGCGACACAAGGTTCTTGTTGACAAAAGAACGAGTAGCTCCGGAATCAAAAAGAACAACGGCGGGAGAGGAATTTACGAGGAGCGTACCCATGAGCACTTCGGCATCTTCCGGAATTTCTTCCACGGTGGTGTAGTTGAGGCGGCCACGCTTTGGGGCTTGTTGATTCTTGGCCCCTTGGCGTGCGGCTTGAGGTTGAGGATTGCCTTGCCTTGGTGCATTGGGAGCACCACCTTGCCTTCGAGAGGGGCAATTCTTGGAGATATGGCCCGAACCACCACAATTGTAGCATGGGCCCCTTGGACCACCACTTGCATTGCCCCAATTAGGATTCGTCGGCCTTGATGGTTGCCCTTGAGAAGGATAAGGACGGCGCACAACCCACATTGGGCGTGGAGGAGGAGCACCCGGCGCACGAGGTGGAGGAGGAGGCGGCCCCATGCGTGGGCGTGAAGCACTACCACCTGCCGAATAAGGAGCCGGCGCTTGTTTTTCTTTGCTTCAAGCCTCTTCATCATGCTCTCGGCCCGGATAGCCACATTAATCATGTCATTGAAGTCCTCAAACTTGGTGGTGGAAAGCTTGTCTTGTAATTCTTCCGAGAGCCCATCATAAAGACGCTCTCGCTTCTTCGCATCGGTGGACACTTCTTCAGGAGCATATTGAGCAAGAGTATTGAAAGTTTGCACATAGGTCATCACATCCATGTTTCCTTGAGCGAGGCTAAGAAAGTCTTTCTTCTTGATATCCATAATTCCCTTGGGGATGTGAAAGGCACGGAATGCCGTCCGAAATTCATCCCAAGTAAAGCGGTGGTCGGGAGGGTGCGCGGCAAGCACACTCCGCCACCAAGCTCCGGCGGCATCTTGAAGTTGATGAGCGGCAAAGAGAACCTTGTCATGTTGCTCACACCGAAGGAGGCCAAGCTTTTGCTCAATGGTACCGAGCCAATAATCCGCATCAAGAGGGTCCTTGGTTCCACGGAAAATAGGAGGGTCGGTGCGAAAGAAATCCCCAAGACCATGCATCGGGGGATCTCCCCTTTGTTGCGCTTGATTGCCTAAGTTTTGAACAATTTGCCCAAGTAGGTTGGTTTGTTGGGCAAGCACATCCGCAAGAGTCGGGTTCACCGGAGGGTTGGGTAGGTTTTGGTTGGCCGCACCCGAAGGTTCACCACTCTCGTGTCCCGAACGATGGTGCCTCATCCTGTGGTCCAAGTTAATTAGAAAGGTTAGCAAATGGGTAAAGATGTGGTACAAGATAGATATAGGTTGGAAACACATGAAGATAACACGTGTGCGAATATTAGAAGTGAGTAGATGATTGTTGACAGATTTTGGACAGCAAGTATATCACAAAGTTTTAGCTCAGATTTTTCCATTAAAACAGCAAGAAAAACACCATATTATTGCTCCAACAAGTGATCCATATATGTATGAACATGTATGCAAAGTATGGATGCAATATGACGTCTCCTCACATCGTACTAAGCAATATACCGGGCTCCAACAGAAATTTCAGCAAGCAGATTTTTATTTAAACGAGACAAGAACTTGCATAAATTAAGCATAACAACTTAGAACATAAAACAACTTGATCCACAACTTAACCAACAATAAATTTAAACGACTTGCAGCCACCAAGGTTCACAAGAATTTTTTTTAAACATAGGGCACGGTACATAATAAGCGTCTCAACTTCGTGGTACATGACCAAAGGCCAACGATACATCTAGGTAACCTCCTAGCTCAAGGGAAGAAGTGCTCCGAAGCTCCCAAAAGAGCCTCGCGAGTGGTGCGCACGTAATTGAATCGACGCACATGAAGCCCCATAGAGATTGGATTGTAGCTTCGAGTCTCCGCCCAAACCCCATTCACATGCGGAAAGCGATGGGAAGGAGCAATGTTCTCTTGTGGCGGTTCCCTTGGGAGATCATCAAGCAATGTTCTTGGAGCCTTCTTGGCCCTCACTTTGAGCTCCACACCCACTTGGAAGTCGTGTAGACGCCTCCTTGTCTCATCCAATTCCGCGTTTACACTCCGATAGGCCCGCTCATAAATGGAGATTGTTTCCGCCATGTATCTCTCATGGGGAGGGGCACCCACCGGGATGGTGACGGTGTAGGGACAATCATCACCGAGACCTTGCCTGGGGAGATAGGTGAAAACATCCCCCCATCGCTCCGGAAGCTCGTAGCGAAGATGGATAAGTGCCACACGTGCCACTTCTTGCACTGCCATCTCCGGGGTAGTCCCGCATGCTTGAAATGCGTGAGGATAGATCCCCATGTCCTTTCTTTCACCAAGGTAAAGTCGCGCCATATACTTATCAAATCCAATAGCATAGCCGCGGGCATGCACCTCGTACTCGGGCTTGTATATGAAGTTTGCCCTCCTCAACGCTTCATTGAGGAGCGCGGGAAAGCCCACCATGTCCAAAGCACGAGTCGCCATAACGAACGTCCTAGCGGCCATCTAACCCATAAAAAGACAAGAGAAGCTAAGAGCACAATTATTAATAACATGAAGCAAGAGATAGGACAAGTTCTAAGATAGGAAGGAGATAGAAATAAAACCTTAAGTACAAAATTTTAATCCATGAATTTTAATGCAAGTGGTCACATTTTAGTTTGTTTTTATCCACCCCACTAAACAAGTTTTAAGTTCACTCCATGGAACCTTGCTCTGATAGCCACTTGTAAGAACCGCCCAATTTGAACTCGGATTACGTGAATTGACGGTCATGTCAATAGGATAAGAGTCACCACTTACTCGCCTTGCGACATGTCAAGTGTTAACTCACTCCTAAAGATGCATAACTCGGTGCAATTCAACATAAAAAGAGAACAAATCCGGTAGTCCCGGTAGGTGTTCCACACACGCCCAAGATCGAGCACACCCACCGTTACAAATCACATCATCACAATGAACCATAAAGAGCAATTTTAAACGACTTGGTTTAACAATTAAGTTACAAATTCTTACATAAATGGTTCAAACAAGAATGAAAAGAGAGCAAAAGGAACAAGTTTTAAGCTCTCAACTTGACAACCTAAAAGATGGATGAGTTTGAGTTTCTCCAACATCTAACTTAGATAAAACGAGCAACAATGCAGCGGATAAACGATGATAACGCAAAATAAACAATGGTGTTGTTGCCCAAAACACCATCGCCACACGCCACAACAAGTTTAATCACTCATCACCCACCCTTGGGTCTGCGGGGGAAAAGTAACCAAACACAAGCTCCGGTTCACCTGCAACTTAGAGTTTTGAAAGCAACGTGAGTACGTGGGGTACTCGCAAGACTTACGCAAGGAAAAATATTTAGCACCATGCAAGGATATATCAAGGTTAGGCTTTAAGGTTAAATAAAATTTAGCAAAAACCTAAGCGACACATCCTTAATTTTTAACCATAAGCATGATGAACAACAACCTATAAGCATCTAATTCATTTTACTTGACTTGCCCAAGCCCACAAAATATTTTAGTTGAAACAAGAATTATATCATGATGACATAGAGCATGAACATATGATAAGTACGAAAAATAACCAAGGGTAACTCTACGAGAGATCCATGGGAGTGAGCTTGCTCATAACCGAGAGCGCGGCAATTCAATTGATTTAACCTTGCAAGGGTTGTACTCTTTACCCGCTCAACACGAGAATGAACTCACGTCAACCCTTCCCAATAAGCCCCAAACGTTGGGAGTCCACGCCTAGCTTACGCGGAGGGAGCTCTAGGTCCACCGGGGACATCCCTAGAACCCCTCTACATAGCCTGAAGCCACGTATCTAGGACCGTGCCCCAATGATCGAGACAACAATCGGAAAAGGGCTTACCCAGCAATAATTGGACAACGGTAGCACAAAATGGTGCTCAAACCAACGTCACAATCGGACGGGCCTTAACCAACTCAAACGGGCTATGTCACCAAGACTCCGTTCTCGTGACCCTATCCCCCGTTCAAGTCTCGCATTCAACTTCATCATACTCATAAACATTGCTCATTATTAAATAACCAAAGTAAAGGCGACGAAGTTGATTAGCCTATAGCCCATCCTTCCCAAGTTGACTAGACCAAGACTAAGCATCTAAGCATTAATCAAATTAAATTAGTAAGAGCCCCTTTTTCTACACGAGCGACAAGGAAGGGTATAAAACAAGGAAGGCTTAAAGATAGGATTCTAATGCAACTAAACCCACATGCAACCCATAGCGGCATAATATTAATTAAGAAAATCATAGGATAGGACATATGAGCTGCTTGCCTTGGTTTTCTTCCGACTCGACAAACTCTTCCTCGACGACTTCGGATCCGGGCTCAACGGACTCGCTCTCCGGCACTTCGGTCGCTAAAAGAATGAAATGCATGCATGCATTAGTGATGATGCTATGAGTGCAATTCTCATGACATGAGTAGGAATGGATGCATACAACCAAGAATATAATGATGACATCACATGAAGCTAAAAACATTGACCAAACAAATTCAAATGCATAAAAGAGCAACTCAAGTTAAGCAATGTACTAGTAAGCAAGATAAAGCCAAAATCAGAGCTAGAGACATGCATAAGTCAACCCAAAAATCACAGAGACAGGGCACTGCAAGCTAGGAATTTACGAATCGGATTCACCATAAAAACTTATTCTATGACGTAGCATTAATTCAATCAATTTAAAGCATGAATTAAGCATTTAATTCACCAAAGCCAATTTGAGACTAATTCAAACAGTGAGCCTATTTTTCCTAGCATCTAGACAGTGAATCAAGACCAACAAAATTTGTTTCACTATTTTATCTATTTTCAGCTAATTTTAGTGAAAATATCAACTTTCAGCATGACAAACACAAGATAATTCATAACTCAGTTAAAACATGAACAAACCCTAGTGTTCAAGTTCAGATATGAACTAAGCATCACACAAGGAGTAAAACCACGGTGGAGCCAACATTTATTGAGCAATACATCAACCTCTAAGCATTAAACAAGATTTGCACAAAATAAAATATAGAGAAAAATACAAAGCAGAAACTGGAGCATACTAATTTTTCTTGGACAGAGCACATCCCCACGGTTCCAACAAACTTGGATACACATTTTTATCATTTTCCTACGATTTTATATGCATTTAACAAATTTCAACCTTTAAATCGAAAAGAAAAACCGAAAATAGAAAAACCACTTCGCGAAACAGCCCTGGAATTAAAGATAACATCGCAGATCTACCCTTTTCTCACAAAACAGCCCCTGCACTTTATGGAAAACCCCCTGAAACAATCCCACCTTCTAATCCTAGGTCCCGAGCTCAACCCCATGGTCAAAACATGACCGGCGGCCATTTGACCGGCGTTTTCTCGCTGGAGAAGCGAGGACCAGCGGTGAGGTTTGTCCTTACACGTTAACAACTATGAGCCGCACGCTACATGCCCAAAACGTGGCTGGGGAGGCGCGAGGCGGCGCGCCGTGGGCGGCGGCGGCCGGCCGGCGCGCGGCGGCGCTGGCGGCGGCGGCGGCGAGGGAGAAGGAGGGCACGGGGGCGGGGAAGGAGCGGCGGTCCATAGCAGTGCTCACCACGTGCTTAGCTCGGGCGGAGGAGGTCGGAGGAGGCCGGGCCGTGCGGAGCTCCGAGGTGCTCCAATGGTGGCCGGCGGGGAACGACGAAATACGACCTCCACGGCGGCCGAACCTGAGGAAGAATATGCTAGAAACGTTAAGGACGAAGTGTAGGAGCTCCACCCGAAAGGAATCGAAGAATGGTTCACCGACGACGACGAATTTCTCCGGCGAAGGCCGGCGGCTTGGAGGTGGCCGGCGGTTCAATGGAGGAGGGGGCGGCTAGGGTTTTGGGGGTGCCGAGGTCGGGTTTTAAAGGCCAAGAGAGGAGGAGCGGCCGCGAGATCCCGGGGGCTCGCCCCATGGCCAGCGGCGACGTGGCAGCCGAGCCCTGCCGGCCAACGGGCGCGCGCGGGCGTGACTGGGAGAGAGGGAAGAGAGAGGGGCGCGTGGGGCCCGCGCGATTTTGAATTTTCCCGGAAATCAAACTTTGAGCCCTCAAATGAGCACCTTCCCGAGGTCCAAAAATTGCAAATAAATGCTTGTTGGAAAGCTAAAAACACAAGCAAGCATCTCAGATTTGAATCACCCCCAGAAACGCTTCGGTTTGCCCACACTCAAAAAGAGAAAAAGCCTCTTGAAGAGACTAGCACTAATTTTTAAGCCCAGCAAACAGCCACCAAAAATTCTACCAAAATTAACAAAAATCACACTAACAGCCTAGTATTTAAATAAAATAACAGCAAGCCAACTCATGTAGCAAAAATTCAACTTCCTTCACAAGTGCACAAAAACATACATAGGAATATCAATACAAATGAAGTGCTCATGATGCTTGTTAATGCTCCAATGATGATTATGCACTAGTGATCACTTGTTAAACACGTTCATGGGTTTTGGGACGTGACAATGGTGATGAATTACGAATAGAAACTTTTATTTTTAGTGGATAGGTCGGTCAAAAACTTATGGCCATCCAGCTCATTAGAAAATTGATTGATTAGCTCATAAATATGTGAGTGTGCAAAAAATAAAAATTATAATTTTTAGTTTTGATTTTGGCCGGCGTATAGCATACAATGCAAATTACGCCCCATTATAACTCAGCTCGTGCATCTAAATGTTAAAGTTAATAGTGATAACACTGATATTTTAAAAAACTATAGTTTTTTTTAAATAAAATTTATGCCCGTAGCAAGCACAGATTATTACCTAGTATTTACAGTACTAGCAGGAGTGCACGTGCGTACAGGCACGTGCATTTACAAAATACTTAAAAGAACTGCATGATGTAAACAGAAATAAATTGTGATAAAGTGAAGTAAACATGAATGCATATTTTAAATTAAACCAAATAGTCTACTAAAATATTTTCAGCATCTAAACTAAATAGACTGCTTCCAATGCCGGGCATTCCATATACTTGAAAGGCTGAGATCAGACTCTCACAGAAATTACAGAGGCGTGAGCGTGAATGCCACTGTTATTGAGATGGCATGTTAGTTTGACATTTTTTTTAATCATGAATCAGATCACATACAGCCCTACTTTACTTGTATACAAGTTTTCTTTTCTCCGCAAATGTGGCTAGACCTTCAAGACGATCATGAGTGTGAAGGACTTGCTCGTAGCATTCTTCTTCAACAGCCAATGCCAAGGTCATGTCTACCTCTGCACCTTGATTGATAGCCTTCTTGGCCATTTTTACAGCTAACGAACCCTGAAACAAAATAATAAAAGCCTAGAACTTCAAAGAATGACAGGGTAGTGATCTAGCAGAAATTAATTCAAGCAAACTAATAAAACTGTATTGCTGGGAATTCTCAGATGGCAAGATTGATCTTTTTGTCAAATGAAGCAGGTATTTATTTTAGCGGCAAATTACTTTCTGATTTATCTCGCGTGCAATTTCAAGAGCTTTTTTATAAGATTCACCAGCAGATACACAGTAGTTTACTACTCCTGCCATGCAAATACACATGTCAACGTGATTTTTCTAAAAAGAACTCATAGCGCTGTGTTCCTTTGCTCTGGACCTTCCAATAATCCTAGGAAGGCGCTGTGTTCCTCCAGCTCTACATTTGAAGAAAATGGGTGCTAACAGATGAAGCATAAGAGCATCTCCAAGAGCTCTTGTATATGGACTTCCTTTGGCTAAAAAAAGAAAAGGATTCAAAAAACCTCCATCCAACAGCTCTTCTATCTACTTTGCTATAAATCGAGGACTGCTATCCTACCGTGCTCGCTTGCTATTTTTGCCCAACGTTGCCCGTTTGCTATAGAGGCCACGTTTTAGCATGTCTCTTGGATTAGACCATTGAATTAGGAGGGATTTCTATTTTTATAAAGGGGTACAATTCTCATATTTAACAAACAAAATACAAGAGCTCTTGGAAATGCTCTAACATTTAGAACTGAACCTCCAAAGAGCTCTGAAGGTTGATTTCATTGTAATATGCTACTCAAATACAATGAGCAATGCAACACCCTTTTTTCTTTAATATAATAAATCTTACACTCAAGATTGTAATGTTTCAACTTTACTTTATATAAAAAAATTCAGCTTTAAAAAGAAGACTGGACTGTTTTCAATAGTCACCAAGCAAGAAAATTCTATAACAAGAAGAGGTTTGGCTAGTTAGTACTCCAAGTTAAATTCACCACGCTAGGACAAAATATAAAGGTTTGCTTACAAGTGTAAGTGCCATTTTGGACACATACCCAGGAATAATAGCGAGGCCAGTCTCTGGCACACGCCTGTAGCAACAAAAAAGTTCAAAAATTGCCATATAAATTGGTCTGGTTGTCAGATCCTCCACACTGTTAATGAAAAATACAAGGAAGATCATTATTAAATTGAGGTTCATTTCATGCAAGTGAAAGGGAAAAATTGGTATAAAACAAGTGTGAAAAAAATCAAACAATACATAGCAAGTTCTTTAGAAATTAGGAATCTTGATAGTTTTCAAACTTAGCTGGCCATTTTTCAATTAGTAACTGTTGTCAGATTGTTGTTTCTTACATATCAAATATCTCAAGCTGGAGAACTGGCAAGAGTCTCTGCTACCTTTAAAACCACTCCATGAACTGTAAAAAGAATTACTCCAGCACCAATGAATGCTTTAGCTAAAATGTGAGAACTCAGCCACCAATGGCACTTCTAGATTGAATGGATTATGATCAGCATGTGGCCACAATCATGAGCAAAGGGGTGCATAATCACCTGGTGATTCAAAGCATAAATTTTAGGGTCCTGAGGCAAAAGAGGGTTTGGGTACTACTTGTCCGCTGAATACTGCATAGCCACAAACACAAACGAACGGCAAACACAAAGGAACGGATTTATGGTAATCGAAGTTGGGACGACAAATGCTAACAGATATCTTCCTAATAATTTCCTGAATAACTGAGTAGTCATATTTGTTAGCGAGATGGTTAGGGTAATGGTCTAGAGGCCCATTGGGCCTAGTGTGGCTGGCGCCCAAGCCTTCCTAGCTTGGGCGCCGCCCCCCCCTGATAGGCACGGCGGCAGGGACCCCTCCTAGGGTTCCCTGCCTATATATGTTATGTATTGTGCCCTCTATCAATCAATCCATTATTTCCCTGCAATCTCTATTGCTTACATGGTATCACGAGTTAGGGTTTCACCCGGCTCGCTTCCGCTGCCATCCCGCGCCGCCACTAGGCCGCGCCGCGCGCCCTCCCGGCGCGCCACCCCTCGGGCACCATGCCCGACACCCCTCCTCCCTCCAAGGCCGACGACCCCAAGGGCAATGATGCCCTGGCTGCCTCCATCTCCGGCACCAAGCTTCCGCAGGAGACGGACGCCGAGCGCAACGCTCGTGTCCAGGCCGCCAAGGACAAGCGCGATGCTGCGCTTGCCCTCGCCGCCGAAGCGGAGCAGGAAGCCGCCGCAGCCGCGCGTGAGCGCAACGCCGTGGCTGATCGCGTACGCGGCGCTCATGAACGAGCAGCCCGTGCGCGTGCCGACGCCGAGGCCCTCCTCGACGACCAGGAGAAGAAGGAGGACGGCCCCAAGCCCGACGGCGACGGCCGCGACGTCCACTTCGGCAACGACGGCGACGACATGCACTTCGCCATCGTCACGCACGAGGCCGCTGCCCTCGTCAATCTGCACGCCCAGGCAATCAGCGTGCAGAACATCCGGAGTCTCGTCCTTGTCGTCCTCGACATCGCTACTGGCAACTACACACGCTGGCGCGATCAAATCCTCCTCGTCATCGGCAAGTACTCCCTCGAGTCCCATGTCCTCGCCGACCTCCCCGCGCCTGAGTTCGCGGACTGGACGCGCATGGACTGCGTGGTCAAGTCCTGGATCGCCAGGACGATCTCCTCCGACCTTGCTGAGATGGTGATCGACCGCGATGGCACCGCCAGGACCGTGTGGCTCGCGCTTGAAGACCAGTTCCTGGGCAACAATGCGACACGCGCCCTTCACCTCGACATTCAGTTTCGTAACTTTGTCCAAGGTGACCTTTCCATTACCGACTATTGCAGACGGCTGAAAGGCATGGCGCAGCAGCTCCTGGGCAACAAGGCGACACGCGCCCTTCACCTCGACATTCAGTTTCGTAACTTTGTCCAAGGTGACCTTTCCATTACCGACTATTGCAGACGGCTGAAAGGCATGGCGCAGCAGCTCACGGCCCTTGGGGAGACGATCACTGACCTACACGCTCACGCTAAACCTCATTCGAGGTCTCAACGAGCGCTTCCGCAACATCGATCGCCACATCCGTCGCGGCACCCCCTTCCCCAAGTTCAAGCAGGCCGTCGACGACCTGCTCCTCGAGGAGCTCACCATGGCGCATCAAGCTCCACCTACAGCACTCCTCGCGGCCACCGGGAAGACCACGCCACCAGCCGGAGCGTCGTCACATGCGCCGTCCTCCCGCCCCCCTTCACAGCCTCGTTCCGGGAGTAGCAACTCCGGGGGCGGGGCGGGCGGCAACTCACGGTCCTCCAAGGACCGTCGCAGCAGCAGGAGCAGCAGCAAGCCCCGCCCCTCCGGCGGCGCACCACCCGCCTCCTCCGAGGCGTCCGGGGGCGGGAAGGGGGCCTCGACGCCCAGCACAGGCGGTGCTGGGGGCACTGCAGGCTGGCCTTCCTTCCTGCACCCCTGGGCTGGCGCCATTCAGATGTGGCCCGGCCCCAGGCCGGGCGCACCTCTCCCTCCGGCACCACAACAGCAGCAGCAGGCTCTCGTCGCGCAGCAGGCCCAGGCACAGGCCCTGCTCGCGTATCAGGCGCAAGCCCACGCCATCCAGGCGGCCCAGGCACAGGCTATGGCGCAGGCCCAGGCCGCCCAGGCGCAGACCTCCCAGGGGCAGCAGGTGCACTTCCCTTGGGCGCCCGGGTTCTACAACCCGGTCGTCTCATCCGGCCGGCTAGGGATCAGCAGTCTCTCGCATCCGCGTTCAGCACCATCTCCCTGAACCAGCCTCCTTCCCAAGACTGGTACTTCGACTCAGGTGCTACTTCTCACATGACTTCTGATCCTTCCATTATTTCACATAATTTTACCCAGCGGTATCCCTCATCCATTGTTGTTGGCAACGGATCGTTGCTTCCTGTCACCTCTACTGGCTCAGCTTCCCTCCCGAGTCCTTTTTCTCTTAATAATGTTCTAGTTTCACCTAGTCTTATTAAGAATTTGATATCTGTACGCCAGTTTACCTCTAACAACAACTGTTCCGTTGAGTTTGACCCTGCTGGTTGTTCTGTGAAGGATCTGCAGTCTCGGAGACTCCTCGCCCGATGTGATAGCGTCGGGCCGCTATACCCCCTGCGCCTCCCTGCTGCCACCGCACTCGTCGCTGGTTCCTCCCCTCTGTGGCATCGCCGTCTCGGTCACCCTGGTCATGAAGTCATGTCTAAGCTAGTTTCAGTCATACCTTCATGTAATAAAGAACTTAGCACATCCCTTTGTCATGCGTGTCAACTTGGTCGCCATATTCGGTCACCATTTTCTCAGTCCACTTCGCGAGCTACTGATAATTTTGATCTTATTCATTGTGATCTCTGGACGTCACCTGTCGCTAGTGTCTCTGGGTTCAAATACTACTTGGTCATCATTGACGATTGCTCGCATCATTTGTGGACCTTTCCTTTGCGTCTCAAGTCCGACACGTTTTCGACTCTTGCTAACTTCTTTGCCGTTGTGACAACCCAGTTCGGCGCCACCATCAAGGCAGTCCAGTGCGACAATGGCCGCGAGTTCGACAACTCCAGCGCCCGCACGTTCTTCCTCACTCACGGGACTCACCTGCGCATGTCTTGCCCCTATACCTCCTCCCAGAATGGTAAAGCTGAGCGTGTGATTCGTTCCATTAACAACATCATTCGCTCACTTCTTTTCCAGGCCAGTATGTCACCATCTTACTGGGTTGAGGCTTTAGGGACGGCTACATATTTGTTTAACCTGCTCCCTACCAAAACTTTAGGTTTCGTGACGCCCCACTTTGCCCTTCATGGGGTGGCTGCCGTCTTACGATCACCTTCGAGTTTTCGGTTGTGCTTGTTATCCGAATCTTGCCGCCACTGCTGCTCACAAGCTCGCGCCTCGCTCCTCACTTTGCGTCTTCCTTGGATACTCACCTCAGCATAAGGGATACCGCTGCCTTGATCTTTCCACCAATAAGATCATCATCTCTCGTCATGTGTCCTTCGACGAGTCCCATTTTCCCTTTGCTACGCCGGACCGCCCACCTAGTGTGGCGGATTTTGAGTTCCTGGATGACTATACTACTAATGTGCCGGCCCCCATTGGACCTACACGTTTTGCTTCTCCAGCAGGACTCATTGGCGACCCTCCCGCGCTGCCACGTGCGACCACCGACGCTGTGACGCTCCCACCAGGGGGTACCCCGGTCACTCGGAGCATGACCGGGCCACCCCCAGGATTCCCACCGCTTCACCAGCCGGCCCCGGCCGCCTCGTCACCTGTCGCCAGCCAGGCCCCAGCCGGCCACGGCCGGCTCCTCACCTGCAGCATCGACACCCGGCCGGCCGCAGCCGGCCACCGCGTCGCCCGGTCGACCACAGCCAGCCTCGGCTGCCTCCAGCCGGCCGCAGCCAGCTACAGCGTCGCCCAGCCGGCCGCCGCTGGCCGCGGCCCCTTCCAGTCAACAGCAGCTGGCCGCGGCTGGCTCCCCGTTGGCCCCTGTCGGGTCGGCTGCTCTTCACCGACCACTCTCGGCATTCCCGAACGTGTACACTCGTCGACAGCCTTCCCCTGCTCGTCCTCCACCCTTGCCAAAAGGCGCCGTGCCCGTTCCTCCAGTGACGAACGCACATTGCATGACCACCAGGGCCAAGGGGGGTCTTCGCCTCCCGGCAATCTACCACGCCACGCAGCTGTCGCCGATCCCGAAGACCTTTCGTAGCGCCCTCGCCGATCCCAACTGGCGGGCCGCTATGGAGGATGAATACGGTGCCCTCCTACAGAACGAGACCTGGTCTCTCGTTCCTCGACCTCCTCGCGCCAACGTCGTCACCGGCAAATGGATCTTCAAGCACAAGTTCAACGCTGATGGTACCCTTGAGCGGTACAAGGCTCGCTGGGTTCTTCGCGGTTTCACCCAGCGTCCCGGCGTCGACTTCGATGAGACTTTCAGCCCGGTTGTCAAACCGGCCACAGTGCGCACTGTGCTGTCTCTGGCCCTATCCCGCAGCTGGCCCATTCACCAGCTCGACGTGAAGAACGCTTTTCTTCACGGGACACTCTCCGAGACAGTCTACTGCGTTCAGCCCTCTGGTTTTGAAGATACTGCTCATCCCGACTTCGTCTGCCGCCTGAATAAGTCTCTGTATGGACTTAAACAGGCGCCCCGTGCTTGGTACAGTCGTTTTGCTGCATATCTCCTGTCCCTGGGGTTTGTTGAAGCCAAGACCGACACGTCGCTGTTCATTTTTCGTCGCGGCAATGACATGATCTATCTCCTGCTCTACGTCGACGGCATCGTCCTCACGGCCTCCTCTTCGGCTCTTCTCCAGCGCACCATCGCTGCACTTCAGACTGAGTTCGCCATGAAGGACCTGGGTGAGCTCCATCACTTTCTGGGGATGCATGTTCAGCGTCACGGTTCCGGTCTGCTTCTCTCCCAGCGACAGTACATGTTGGAGATCCTGGACCGCGCAAGTATGGCTGAGTGCAAGCCGTCCTCCACGCCGGTCAACATCAACGCCAAGTTACCAGCTGATGGGCAACCTGTTCAGGATCCTACTGACTATCGGAGTATTGCCGGTGCTCTCCAGTGGCTCACGTTCACTCGACCAGACATCGCCTTTGCCGTTCAGCAGATGTGCCTCTATATGCATGACCCACGGGAACCTCATCTTGCTGCTCTGAAGCGGATCCTCCGCTACGTGCGCGACACCTTGGACCTTGGTCTCGTTCTCCAGCCTTCCTCCGGCAGCGACTTGATTGTCTACACGGATGCAGATTGGGCTGGCTGTCCTGATACCCGGCGTTCCACATCGGGGTACGCTGTCTTCCTCGGGGACAACTTGGTTTCGTGGTCTTCGAAGCGGCAGAATACGGTCTCCCGTTCCAGTGCAGAAGCCGAATACCGCGCCGTGGCCAACGGCGTCGCTGAGTCCACTTGGCTTCGGTAGCTCCTTCTCGAGCTGCACGCTCCACCTCGCCGAGCCACGCTGGTGTACTGCGACAACATCAGCACGGTCTACATGTCCTCCAACCCTGGTTCAGCATCAGCGCACCAAGCATATTGAGATTGATCTCCACTTTGTTCGGGAGCACGTTGCCATTGGTGATGTCTGCGTCGTCCACGTTCCAACGTCTGCTCAGTACGCCGACATCTTCACCAAGGGACTGCCTACATCTCTTTTTAAGGAGTTTAGGTCCAGTCTTAACGTTCGAGGCATCGACGTTACGACTGCGGGACGGGGACGTGTTAGCGAGATGGTTAGGGTAATGGTCTAGAGGCCCATTGGGCCTAGTGTGGCTGGCGCCCAAGCCTCCCTGGCTTGGACGCCGCCCCCCTGATAGGCACGGCGGCAGGGACCCCTCCTAGGGTTCCCTGCCTATATATGTTCATGTATTGTTCCCTCTATCAATCAATCCATTATTTTCCTGCAATCTCTATTGCTTACAATATTAATATATATCAAGAGGATGGTGATGATGATCTACCTGAGCTAATATATATCAAGACTCATTCCATCATGAATTAAGGCTTGAACCTGAGCTAAATCATCATGAACTTCTGATTGATCAATAAATCATCGGCTTCGAGAAGGAGAACTGCATACTCTCAGCAGCAAAGAGCTCCTCATCCTCCCTGGAAACAAAAAAATACAAATATGAATAACTCAGAAGCATTACACTCAAACCTTAATTAGCAAAGCTGAAGGCCACAAATCTTCCCATTGATAGAGAATTATCAAGCATCTATGGTTTGCAAACAACAAAACAAAGCAATTGTTACAAAATAAGCATTCTATTAATCAGATATGAGCAAGAAGTCTACCAACTCGAAGCTCCAAATGAGATATTGTGATACATGAAAAAATGGCCACCGTTTAGTTACCGTATTTTGTCAAACACATTGTCGGCAGCAAAGACATGGTTGTGCCATGATTTTGGCTCTGTGATCGGATGCCTCGAATCCATCATGGCAGACCAGGATGGCTTATTCTGCAGATCGGTGCATGAGCTTGTCTTCCTGGATGCTAAACCCAAACTGCTCAAAATAAAAA
The DNA here is from genome assembly GCA_015476505.1 of Urochloa ruziziensis. NCBI lineage: Eukaryota > Viridiplantae > Streptophyta > Magnoliopsida > Poales > Poaceae > Urochloa > Urochloa ruziziensis. Next base: position 33,418,841 of record CM027118.1, read on the forward strand.
GGGCTGGAGTCAACAAAATTGTAGGATGTCTCAACCAAAGCCAAACTGTAAGCATATACACAGGCAAACAGATAAACATTGTGCTATAAAACGGTTTGCTACTAACTAACAGCAGAGTATCGACATATAATGTACTAAATCCATGAAACTAAGCACCACTAATGCGAGCAATACTTGTAAACCAGTAAAAGGGAAAAAACAATGGGAAGATGTGTCACTGCAGAAACTTGTGTGCAGAATCAATGAATTTTGAGCCAATCCTAGACTACCAGTAAAAATTGGCCTCCAAATTACCTTTTCAAGCCATCATTCTTTTGCTCAAAAAGATCATCCAGATTCATTCTTGGAACTATGGCCCAGACAACTATTTATCAGAAAGATAGAAGTGTCAGGTTATAATCAGAGAAACAGTACAAAATAACTAAATGCAGTATTAATAATTCGCCATAAAAAATGTAGGCCTGAATTTGCTGTTGGGGATTCTGCAACTCATAGAAAGCCTCATAAGCGTTTTCCTTGACAACACGGTACTGAATTGTGCAAATCAGCTGGACGAAGACATTATCCTGCAAACAGAGAGGATGTCATCAATTGTTTCAACAAATATCATAGACAAAGATTTCACTTCATCTGTAAAGAGGCTACAGAACTGGAGCAACACATTGTTGGCATATGTGATTAATAGTGTTGTTAGAGCTATGCCTCCAAAATCTGGCACAAAGAGTACTCCTCATCTCACCAAGTTACACAGACAATGCAAATTTCACTTTGTCAGATAATGCCATCAATAATGTTCTTCCAATATCCAAGAGTTCCACACTAATCAACAGGGAAAGCAGGTTAATACTACTCAGCAGACCATGTAAAGCAATTTCAATTCCCTTTGCGCAGCCTAGAGCTCTGCAACCAAAAACCATACCCCCAATCGCAGCATGATGCAATTTCAGACGACCTAATAAGTAACACAGCGCAAGTGTTGATCAATTTCAGACAACTTCACCAATCTAGCACAGGTACTGATCAGAACAGGACATAGTTCAGCAAGCAAAGGTGAAATTCTAGGACTGAACCCCACGTGTTTGATCAATTTCAACAATCCAAACACAGGCAATCGGATTAGAACAGAGAGTACCAAAAATTTATCTAGCAAATAGCGCTCGATCAGGAAGGAAGAGGGGAGCTACACAGCCTTAGAACAGAACAGATGTGGGGGTGGGAGACCGGCGAACCTTGGTCTTGGTCTTGACGCGGACGTCGAGGGACTGGACGCGGGTGCTAAGGGACTCCGCGCTACTCTGCAGCCCGCACGCCTCCGGGCCCTCCGCAGTCCCGCGTCGGCCGTCGTCGATGCGCCTCCGGCGCCGCCGCCGCCGCCGGCCGCGCCACTCCGCGGCTCCTCGCCAGGCCGCCCCTTCGCGAGGGCGGTCGATCCGCCAGTGGCTCGCAGATCCGGAGATGGGCCACATGGAGAAGCGTCGTTGGCCGAGGGAGGAACGTCGGAGAGAAGCGTCCGAGGTCTTCAAAATCAGGAAGAGCCGCGACGAACAGGAACATCGGAGGCCCTCACGTAGTCACGTCTCGACGGGAAAGACCAGACATGGGAAGAGATCGCGGAGTGCATAGTCGGAAGACTATGGCCTATGGCCTTGTTTAGTTCCTAAATCCAAAATCCAAAATGAATGTTTAGACACATATATGGCGTACTAAATATAGGTAAAAAAAAATCGCGTTATATAGATGGACTGGAATTTGCGAGACGAATCCAATGAGTCTAATTAGGACGTGATTAGACACTAAATTGCTACAGTAATGCTACAGTAAACATGTGCTAATGACAGATTAATTAGGTTCATTAGGTTCGTCTCGCGAATTCCAAACGTAATCTGCAATTAGTTTTTTAATTAGTCTATGTTTAATACTTCAAATGTGAAAAGATTTCCTTCCAAAATCTTTTCACCGTGGAACTAAACACGGCCTATGTGGGTACCGGCGGGTGGGTAAGGCCGCGCGGAGGTGAAATTTTTTCTTTCCCGTCGGAAACATTGATCCAATCATTTGATCCACTTTGTTTTGACGACGGAAACATTGATCCAATCATTTTTCGTCATGTAAGGGGTACAATGAGTTTTTGATGGTGAGAAAAGTTTCAATTTTGTTGAATCCTAGTATAGATAATATCATAGTATATTGTAGTTGTTGTATGCTGTCGTCTCTATCAACTTTGTAGGGCATTGAGTTGAGTAAGATATAAGCAACTACTAGGGTATTTAAACGAGTGGAAAAGTTTTCATGCAAATGTCACATCCAAGAAAATTGATCATTTAAAAGTAGTAAATGTCGGTGTTCTGCCGTCGATCCTACCGAGAGGTATCCCGAGGTAGTAGAGTTTCAGGTGGATTTCGCCGAGATCAGGAACGCAAAGGCAAAGAGACTCAGGATTTAGACAGGTTCGGGCCGCTTAGAAGGCGTAATACCCTATGTCCTCTGTGGTGATTGGTATTGATGAGATCGTCTTCTCTGTTGAGAGACTTGGGTTCCTCTGGAGAGGGTCCCTGCCCAGCCTTATATTCACGGCGGGCAGGGTTACAAGGTTGGTTTCGAGTAGAATCCTAACCAATTACTACTCGGAGAGTGCTTTTCAAGGCAATCCGAGTAGTTTACAAGTCATACGACTAGTTTCCATAACGAGAAGAGTCCTTACAGTACTCTACTCGTGTTCTTCACGCCTGGTACGACTCTGACTGGAGAATCCATGTGTCCCTGTGGGCCCATGGTCGTACCTCCAACAAGCCCCCAAGCGCTTCATCGTCGAGTATCGTCAACCGAGTGCTTGCCAAGCCAATCGAGTGCTTTTTCGAGTTCTTCGAGTGCTTGATTGTCGGGGATATACCCCCCGGGTACCACACAGAAGGGAGAAGTCGGACTCCTACTAGGAATCTACCCTGTAATCCTACTAGGACACCAACAATTGTAACCGACTAGTTCCCTGCCCCCTGGGATATATAATGGAGGGCAGGGGTGCCTAGATCGGTAGGAGAAGATAGAGAACCACAACACATCTCATCTCATCGCGAAATCCACGCAATACAACACCCCAAAACAGGACGTAGGGTATTACGTCGAGTCGACGGCCCGAACCTGTATAAACCCTTGTGTCTGTCCATCCTAACCATCTTGCTTCCGATCTTTGTGATCTTCCCTACATACAAATCACTTCCGTGAGCTACCCCGTGGAAGACTGCCGGAGATAATATCACCGACAGTGGCGCGCCAGGTAGGGGATATCGCCGAGATCAATCTGGTAAGCTCGATGGATCGCGTCAAGATCTTGGACAGCTGCAACCTCCCGGACGTGGACGAAGTCGAGATCCAGTTCGGGGACGTCATCACCGCCGCCTTGGATACCCAAGCGGCAGGAGCTACGGTCGCCACGGAGGTCTCCTCTCTGGCGCCGACTTCGGCCATCACGGCCCAGTCCGGTCCGATCGCATCTGATCGCGCCGACTCTACCCCACTGAGTCCATCGCAAAACGCGAGGCCCAATCAGTCGGGAACAGATCTACAATCACTCGGTTCCGATCCGGCTCCTGAGAGTCGCGTCGCCGAGTCATCGCAGAGCGTAAACGCTCAACCAGCGCGCGTCCAGAGCCCTGAGGTCATTACTGTCCAGACCCCTGGCTTTAGCGCGCTCGCTCAGAAACAGAAGATGAAGGACATCGTCCAGGCGGATGATTACCTCTCTGGGAGCGACTCCTATGAGTTAGATCCTCAGGGACCCTCAATCCTGGACGATCTGCCGGAAGGATACACAGTGTCCGACGCCTCTACAGAGCCGGAACTGCTAGGATCACTCGGAAAACTGACTCCGAGTAGTTTGGAGCGTTATACGCCCACATCCGACTTCTCCGAGTCCGAGGAAGACTACCTCGCGCAAGAAGGAGTCGGGTCATACTGCTACATGGTGGCGCCAGCAACGCCAACCAATCCTGTCTCAGAAGACGAGGTCACTCCAGCTGAGGAGACGACTGAAGCCAGGGACCAGCGTCGAGGACGCAACGCCAGTCGGGCGACTCGCACAGCCGCACGGCCGCACGGAGCCACCGCGTCAGGATCTGGCACTGCTCGACTCCAGGAACCACGCTCTGAAGATCATCGTCGCCAACGGGATCGGCACGACCGGAGGAGCACCCGGAACTTGATGCGCGACGGCATGTTCGAGTTCAACGGATACGACGTCTACGAGACACCGGTCCAGAACCTCGTCACTATTAACGAGGAAATCAGTCGGCTGCCACCCAGCACTCCGGGCCTGGAAAAGGTAAGGGCTCTCGTGCATGCCGCCTCCGTCCAGGTTCACCAGATGCAGGGCAGAGCGACCACGGAGGCCCCTGAGCCCGGTCCGTCTCGACACCGGGCCAGCGGCGGATCAGATCGTGATGAAGACCTCCGCACCACGATCAACAGAGATCGAGATGCGAGGAACGTCATCCGCAACAGCACCGAAGAGCGCCATCGTGAGGAAATCCGACGACGCGAAGAGTACGATCGGGATCATGGAAATCCCCGTCGTAGCTCCAACAGGAGCGGCTACTCGACGGAGTCAGACTACTCTGACCCTTCCGGTAGCCCAAGGCGCGGCAACAACGGCGGTCGCACTCCGCCACGAGGACGAGCGCTTCCACCACCCAGGCGACCGACTCCGCCAAGGGAGCGAACTCCACCGCGCAGCAGGACCTACCGACGGGACCGAACTCCACCCAGGACTCGGAACTATCGGAGGACCCGTTCCCCGCCCAGGGACCGACGGATCGCAGGAGGGACAGCACTCCCCCAAGAACAACATATGCATCATCACTGCAACGAATTTTGTTTCGAGATGATATTTTTTATTATATCGTATACTACCCAATCTTCGTGTTTATATTGCAGGATCCAAGTTAGGACGGCCAAGCCTATTTCTACGCTCGGAGGTTGGATCGAACGGCTAGGACCGCTTCACGAGGATCAAATGAGTGCTCACATGAGTCTGCACTTGGATAATATTGAAGACCCGAGTGCTCACATGAGTCGGCACTTGGATATTGTTGAAGACTCGAGTTGAGTCGGCACTTGGATATTGTTGAAGGTCCGAGTGCTCACACGAGTCGGCACTTGGATATTATTGATGGCCGAGTGCTCACGTGTGTCGGCGCTCAGATATCATCAAGGGCTGAGTGCTTACAATCGTCGGCACTCGGATGTTATCATCAACCCAGTACTCACACTAGTCGGTGTTTGGATTGCGTGATGGGGTGTCACGAAGCTCTTTTTGGAGTCTAGCCCAACTTATTCTAAGTCGCACGAGTCTCGGGGGCTACACCCTGTGGGTGCACCTAGTCGGTGCACACCATTAGACATTTCAAGACGAAGGATCAAGATCAAGACTATTGGACCCTCGAGCAGACTATTCTACACTACTCAAGGCTTGGGGGCTAAGTGTATACACTTCACCTTCAGTGAGGTGTAGAAGAAAGACTTTGAAGAAATTTTTGGGAAACGTCTGAGGTATCACTCGGATCTTTCTCAAAACCACTCGGATGATTGGAGAAATCACTCGGATGATGTTGCTGTTGCGAGGCACTAGGATCAAGTTAAAACCACTCGGCGAGAAGATACATATGACAAGAAGATATAAAGACCTCATAGAAGACTAGAAGACCCTCGAACTGATTAAACTAATCACTACGAGGCTCGGGGGCTACTGTCGGGGATATACCCCCCGGGTACCACACAGAAGGGAGAAGTCGGACTCCTACTAGGAATCTACCCTGTAATCCTACTAGGACACCAACAATTGTAACCGACTAGTTCCCTGCCCCCTGGGATATATAATGGAGGGCAGGGGTGCCTAGATCGGTAGGAGAAGATAGAGAACCACAACACATCTCATCTCATCGCGAAATCCACGCAATACAACACCCCAAAACAGGACGTAGGGTATTACGTCGAGTCGACGGCCCGAACCTGTATAAACCCTTGTGTCTGTCCATCCTAACCATCTTGCTTCCGATCTTTGCGATCTTCCCTACATACAAATCACTTCCGTGGGCTACCCCGTGGAAGACTGCCGGAGATAATATCACCGACATTGATCAGTCTTGGACAGGTCTTGGTTGTCACGAGGCCATGAGGTGCTTAAGCCCCGTTTATCTTGATCAAACCAGTAGTCTTCAAAATATTATATTGTGTGCGATGAAAATCGCACTCCATATGGAGTAGCCCCCGAGCCTTATGTTGAATCGAAGAATCAGGTTGAGAGTCCACAGAATCTTGAATCTTCATCTTTAACTTGAAATGTGCTATTTAGAAAAATTGCACTTGATATCAAGTAGCCCCGAGCCTTGGGTTGAATCAAAGAATCAAGCCGAGAGTCTTGATTTAAGTCTTCAGTCTTCAGAAAAAATAAAATCAGCAGTCGATGTATATCGCCTATCAACCCCCGAGCCTTGAAATGATTCAGAATGATCAATTCAAGGGTCCAGTGAGCTTTAGGGTTCTTCAAATCATCTTGGAGATCATCATCCGAGTGGTAATTTGCACCCAGAAATAATGGTCACATCGAATCATCTTGGAGATCATCATCCGAGTGGTTTTCTTGTACCCAGCCCCCGAGCATAGGAGCCAGCGAAGATGCATCGAGTAATATGTAGTCGAAATAGCCACCATTAATAGAGTAGCGAAACAGAGGAGGTCGTGGTTGACTTGTCACGCCGCGATCTCCCCAGAATCAGGAGTCAGGTGCCAATGTAGTCGTAGCTCCATCATTGGTACTTGGCGACTCAAATATGCTGGAGAAAGACAACTAGGTAAGCCTGATGGCTAACCGAGTTGTAATTTTAGCGTCAGCCCCCGAGCCTGGAAGCTGGCGAAGATGTGATAGCACGCTGTGCGGCCTAGAAAGTTGTCATCCAAACAAAGTACTCGGCGCTTGGCCAATCTTGTTAGAATAAAATAAAAAATAATTGAAATAAGTAACTTAGCTTGTTTGTTGTCGTTTGTCGATGAAACGGACTTAGTCAGAGTTGATCCGGACTAGTTTGAGTTCATCACGAGCATATTGCTGATGCGGCAGTACCGCGGCACAAGCTGAAGTTGAACTTTGACTTGATAACTTGCAACGGGTTGAGGCGACCACACATTGATGAATTCCATTGATCATGAGGCACCCGAAGAGTCATCCAAACCACTCTTGCAGTGTATTCAGGAAGCCCCCAGCAAGTTGTACTCATTTTGCGAGTTATACTTCAAAGCACTTGATAACTGGTACTTGAAGATCACTACTCATACTGTGGAGTAGACTCTAGAGTACTTTCAAATAAGTACTCAAAGATTTGAAATTACTACTCTTTTTTGTGGAGTAGACTCTGGAGTACTTTCAAATAAGTACTCAGAGATTTGAGATTACTACTCGACTTGTGGAGTAGACTCTGTAGTACTTTCAAATAAGTACTCAAAGATTTGAAATCACTACTCTTCTTGCCGAGTAGACTCTGTAGTACTTTCAAATAAGTACTCAAAGATTTGAAATTACCACTTGTGGGTAGTTTCTTTATAAGGCTAGCTGGCCTCTACAGGTGTTCGGCCTGGTCTTAGTTAGAACTAAGTACTCAGGGATCCTAGAAAGTAGTCATGTGAGCTACTCTTTGGATTTTGACCGACGTATACTTTGTTGAATCAACAAGTATCAAAGGGAACTCCGAAAGTATTAGGAGCTAAGGTAATCTTATAAGACACCAAAGCATGAACGAAGCCGAGAGATTGCGGATCAATTGCTGAGAATACTGCACTTTATTGATGAAATTTTTCAAAGTATTGTACAGACTCTTGATGTACTCAGACAAAGATCCTAAGCATAGAACTTGTGTAGATGCTCAATGTTCCATGAATCTTTCTCTTCGACTCCTTCGCTGTTCTTCAAATGATACGACCCGGGTCCTGTCACCTTGTGTACGATGAAAGGTCCTTTCCAGCGGGACATAAGCTTGTGCATACCCGTGGTTTTCTGTATCCTTCGCAATACTAAGTCGCCGACGTTGAACGAGCGCTCTTGGACGTTTCTGTCATGATAGCGCCGAACTTCCTGGAGATATCGAGTGGATTTTAACAAAGCTCCACAGCGTTCCTCCTCGATCAAGTCGAGCTCCAGTCGTCTTGTGTCATCAGCAACTCCTTCGTCGTATTGCTCGATTCTTGAGGATTTGTAGATCAGGTCTACTGGCAGGATAGCTTCAGATTCATATACCAGAAAATATGGAGAGTGGCCGGTTGGCTTGCAAGGCTGAGTTCGAAGCCCCCAGACTACTTATGGCAACTCGTAGATCCACTTGCCTCCATATTTCTTGTCGTGTTCGTACAGTCGCTTCTTCAGGCCATCAAGGATCAAACCATTGGCTCTCTCGACTTGTCCATTGGCCTTGGGGTGAGCTACTGATGCATGAATTACTTCAATGTCGTTCCTCTCACAGTGGTCCTTGAACTCGTGGCTATTGAAATTGGAACCCAAATCTGTGATGATACGATGATGACAGCCATACCTGGTCATCAGATCACTAATGAACCCCTTAGCCTTAGCCGCAGATATGTCCGTGACTGGTTTGACTTCTATCCACTTGGTAAACTTGTCGATCGCAACTAGCACATGTGTGAAGTTGCCTGGAGCAATCGTAAGCTTACCAATCATGTCGAGCCCCCAGCATACGAACGACCAAGAGGGAGGAATAGCAATAAGGTTGTGAGCAGGCACGTGTTGCTGCCTGGCGAAGAATTGGCACCCGGGGCACTTGCGGACGATCTCTTCCGCGTCTTGCAGAGCCGTGGGCCAATAATAAGCTGCTCTGAATGCCTTGCCCACCATTGTTCTTGATCCTGTGTGATTGCCGCACACGCCTTCATGAATCTCTTCCAAGATACCCTTGCCTGTTGCTCTCGGGACACACTTCATGGCAATATCAGTGTAGAGTCCTCGCCTGTAGAGCTGATCTCCGATGAGTAGATGGTTCTTCGATCTCCGGACGACTTGTTCAGCTTCAGTCTTGTTCAAAGGCAGGGTCTTGTTCTTGATGTACTCGATGAATGAGACACGCCAGTCTTCTTCAATCATCAACACCTCTCGATCTGGTCCATGTCCATCATGTGACGGTGTGGACTTCTCGAAGTCGATGGTTCTTTTGTGGAGCTCCTGGACGAAAACTCCTGCTGGAACTTCTGCACGAGTGGATCCGAGCTTGGAGAGTACGTCAGCAGCGACGTTGTCATCTCGGACCACCCAATGGTACTCAAGCCCTGAGAATTTGTTCTCTAGCTTGTGCACAGCTTCGCAGTAAGCGTCCATGTTCTCCTTCTGGCGATCCCAATCCTTGTTGCAGTGGTTGATGACGACAGAGGAGTCGCCGTACACCATCAGCCTCTTGATTCCCAGAGAAATTGCGAGTCGTAGACCATGTTGCAAGGCCTCGTACTCTGCTTCGTTGTTGGATACTTTCCAGAAGATTTGTAGAACGTATTTGAGTTGATCACCCTTGGGCGAGATAAAAAGTACTCCCGCGCCGGCGCCTTTGAGTTTCAGGGAGTCATCGAAGTACATGGTCCAGTGCTCTGGTCTACCGATGGGGATGACCACTTGATTCTCGCGCCACTCCGCCATGAAGTCTGCCAGCACCTGCGACTTGATGGCCTTCTTGGGTTTGAACTCGATGCTGAGGGCGCCAAGCTCGACGGCCCACTTTGGAATTCGCCCGGTCGCGTCCGGGTTATGTAAGATGTTGCCCAAGCCAAACTCTGTCACCACCGTGATGGTGTATGTGTCAAAGTAGTGGCGCAGCTTCCTGGATGTGATGAGTATGGCGTAGAGTAGTTTTTGCACTGCTGGGTATCGAACCTTGGACTCCGTGAGTACTTCACTGACGAAGTAAACCGGCCTCTGCATAGGATATGCAAGGTTGTCCTCTGCGCGCTCGACCACCAACACAGTGCTCACCACATGAGTCGTTGCTGCGATGTAGAGCAGCAATTCCTTGTCGTCGTCCTGCGGAGCGGTCAGGATTGGCGATTTTTGAAGATGCTGCTGGAGATCCGCCAATGCTGCTGCCGCTTCTTCGTTCCATTGGAACTTGTCGCCTTTCTTGAGTAGCTTGAAGAAGGGGAGGCCCCTTTCTCCAAGTCGCGAGATGAATCGATGTAGCGCCGCCATGCACCCAGTAAGCTTTTGGATGTCTTTGATCGTCTTTGGAGCTTCCATTGCTGTGATAGCATTGATCTTCTCGGGGTTGGTCTCGATGCCGCGGTGGCTGATGATGAACCCGAGTAGTTTCCCAGAGAGTACTCCAAAGACACACTTGGTTGGATTAAGCTTCCATTGCCACTTCCACAGGGATGCGAAGGTCTCCTCCAGATCAGCGATGAGGTCTTCTGGGTTTCTGGTCTTTACGACCACGTCATCGACATAGGCTTCCACGTTGCGATGAAGTTGCTTCTTGAGGCAGAGTTGGATCGCGCGCTTATAAGTCACACCAGCGTTCTTCAGCCCAAATGACATTGTGGTGTAAGCATAAGCACCGTAAGGGGTGATGAACGCCGTCTTGATTTGATCCTCCTCTTTCAGAGATATCTGATGATAACCCGAGTAGCAATCAAGAAAGCAAAGTAAGGCACAGCCAGCCGTGGAATCAATAATCTGGTCGATGCACGGTAACCCGAAGGGATCTTTGGGGCAATGCTTGTTGAGATCAGTGTAGTCGACGCACATGCGCCACTCGTTGTTGTTCTTCTTTCTCACCAAGACTGGATTTGCCAACCAGTCGGGGTGGAAGACTTCCTTGATGAATCCTGCGGTGAGTAGTTTTGCCAGCTTCTTCTTGATCGCCTCTCGCTTGTCGGTTGCGAATCATCGCAACCGTTGCCTCTTGGGTGTAGCTTTGGGATCAACATTGAGGCTGTGCTCGATCAGGTTCCTTGGCACTCCTGGCATATCTGCAGGTTTCCACGCAAAGATGTCGCAGTTGGCTTGCAGGAACATGACAAGCTCGCCTTCCTATTTCGGGGTTAGGCCGGCCCCGATCTTCGTGGTCTTCGACTGGTCTCCTTCCAGTAGTGGTGCGTCCTTGGTCGCCACGTCTTCAGGGATAGCCGCCTTGTGAGTTCCGGGCTCCTTGCTTGGGACCTCATACTCTGTCTGCTTTACCTTCTGAGCCGCTGCGAAGATCTGGGCCATGGCGTTGGGTACCTGAGTGGTAGCCGCAAACTCCACAGCCTCTCTGTCGGAGTTGTATGACTGTCGCAAGTCGTCGCGGATAGAGATGACACCTTTGGGTCCTGGCATCTTGAGGACGAGGTAGACATAGTGCGGGATGGCCATGAACTTGGCCAACGCAGGACGTCCCAGGATCGCTTGATACGAAGTCTCGAAGTCCGCCACCTCGAACTTGATGTATTCCGTCCTGTAGTTCTCCTGCGTGCCAAATGTGACTGGTAATGTGACTTGACCGAGGGGAAGACTGCCATTACCAGGGACAATGCCGTAGAGCGAGGAATCGGTGGGAGTCAACATTTTTTCAATGTCGAGTCCCATCCTCTTCAGGGTGCCAGAGAATAGCACGTTCAGCCCCACCCCGCCGTCGATGAGCACCTTGGTGAGTTGTGATCCTGTCACCGTGGGGTCCAGGATGAGTGGCAATTGCCCTGGTTCGTCGTAGCTGTTCCATTGGTCTGCCCTGTAGAAGGTGATTGGAACCTCCGAGTACTTTAGGTATCTGGGGACGGCTGGCTCAATTGCCATTATGTGTCGTAGAGCGAGCTTATGCTTCCTCCGAGTGGGGAAACCATAGTCGCCCCCCATGATGACCATGAGTACATTCTTGGGCTTTTGGAACTTGGGCGTCTGGTCCTCGTCGTCGTCTTCTTCTTCGTCTTCAGCCCTGTCCTTGTTCTTGGCTTCAGGATCGAGTGGTTCCCTTGCCGTCTTCTTCTTGGCCTTGGTCTCTCGATCCTTCTCGGCGTATATGTGTTGGAGATCGTAGCATTGGCCCATAGTGTGCTTATGCTTCGGGTGCATTGGGCACGGCCTGTCCATGATCTTCTCAACGTCGCTCTTGCCGGGGTAGTTCTTCTTCTGGCTTCGCATGCCAGTCTCCAGAGCCGCGACTGTGTCGTCTGGCTTGCGCTTGTTGTTCTGGGAGCCCTGCTGGCCTTTGTTGTTGTGCCTCTCGCTACCCTGGGGAGGGTCATACTTCTCGAGATCGCGGTCTTCTTGTTCAGACCACGTCTCGACTTGGTCACGCAGTGCGTCCAAAGTCCTTGGTCGATGCAGGCAAAATTGCCTGTCAAAGAACCTGTTGGTGATGCCGTTCGGGAACAAGTCGATGCAGTCGCGATCAGAGACGTCCACCACCAGAGTCTTGATTTCCATGAAGCGGCGCATGTAGTCGCGCGCGCTTTCTCCTTTGTGCTACTTGCACATGGCGAGGTCGTGTCGAGTCTTGGGGCGACTGTATGTGCCTTGGAAGTTCGACACGAAGATCTTCTTCAGGCGTTCCCAGGAGTCGATGGAGCGTCGTGGCAGGTTTTCAAACCATGTGAGTGGCGCGGGCTCAAGTGTCATTGGGAAGTATCTGCACTTGATGGCGCTGTTGCCACCCGCGCACTCAATTGCTGTAGAGTAGATACGCAACCACGACTCAGGGGAGGTCTTGCCGTTGTACTTCTCGAAGCCGACTGGTTTGAATGGTTGCGGGTAAACCGCCATCCGGATGTCCCTGGAGAACATTGGGTATTCGTCGTCTTCTTCCTTGTACCCCCGGGCTTCATCACGCCTCTTGGATTCAAGGATGGAGCGCGCGTCGCGATTGGCATTGATAGTTTGTCGGAGGTCGACACTGTGTGCTGGCCCGTGGGATGATGTAGCAGGGTCGTTGTGGTGAGTGCGTCCGCCTCGTTGACGATCATCCTCTGGTCGGTGTGGGGGTGCGCCTTCTGCGTGGTTAGCTTCTCCCAGTCGACTGGGGTTTGGGGGACGATTCCTGTCGTGGGGAGGTTGATGTCCGCTGCTCTCGACTTCTTCGCTGCGCGATGGTGCGGCGGCGATGGCCTTGTCGAGAGTGCGGATCATGTCGTGGATCCTTTCGAGTGCAGCTGCCGTTTCTGGAGTTCTTGGCAGACTGCGGACGTGGTAGGCAATCTCCATGGCGTTAGCCATAGGAGAGTCGTAGCGTGCCACTCGCGCGAACTCTTGAGCGAGGTTGCGACCAGCCATGACGCGATTGCGAGCGTTTAGGCGGCGCTGAGCCCTCCTATTGTTCCGGATTTCTCTGTCCGCGGCCGCTTGAGTGGATTCGCCAGCGGGTGCGTCTTCATTTGCGGAGATATCTCCTTCTAGCTCGAAAGCGTAGCGCGGGTCGTTGTCGACGTCACCAGCTGCTGCTGCGCCAGCCATGAAGACTTTTCGATTGGGTTCGACAGAGTCGCTGGAGCTTGGGGTGATGAGCTCTGTAGAGCTTTCCTCTTCTGGCAGCAGTGGTGTGCCGTGCTGGAACGGCAGGTCGTCAGTAGCGTCAGACCCAAAGAGTACAAAGATCTGGCAGGACTCGTAGACGTCCCGTGGGATCCTGTCTCTTTGGTAGACTGATCTTCCTTCAGGCGCGGCGTAGATCACGAGGTCGTGTTCGCCATCGTTTTGTAGTGACTCCTCGTCCGAGTCCGAGTGGCATTCGGGGACCGCTTGGCTCAAAGAGTTGGCGTATCCTGCCATGACTCGGACTGGAACGTCCCGCTTCGAGTCCATGACGGACTCGAACTGGCTCCGTAACGCCTCATAGTATGCGTGGGTCGAATTACGGAGTCCAAACGGGAATTGGGGTGTGAGGGTTGTCTTCTTCTCCGTAGTCGTGATCGACTCAGACTCTTGCCCGCAGATGAGGTCCGCGAGCGTGATCTCGCCGAGTTGTTCAGCCAAATCTTCCACGATGGGCGCTTGCTCCTGCTTCGACTCGACAGGTGTCTAGTAGTAGCTGTAGAAGCCACCCGAGCCGTCGGCGACGTAGACCCACGAGCCAAAGTGGAACGTCGTGCCCTCCTGAGACGCTTCAGCTTGAATGTAGGTCACCATTGCGTTCTCCACGGGATCTTCGAGGAAAACACTTACCTGGCGCGCCAGATGTCGGTGTTCTATCGTTGATCCTACCGAGGGGTATCCCGAGGTAGTAGAGTTTCAGGTGGGTTTCGCCGAGATCAGGAACGCAAAGGCAAAGAGACTCAGGATTTAGACAGGTTCGGGCCGCTTAGAAGGCGTAATATTACTCCAGTACGGCACACCACTACTACTAGAAGAGGAAAGCTCTACAGAGCTCATCACTCCAAGCTCCAGCGAATCTGTCGAGCCCAATCGACAAGTCTTCATGGCTGGCGCAGCAGCAGCTGGCGATGTCGACAACAACCCGCGCTACACTTTCGAGCTAGAAGGAGATATCTCTGCAAATGAAGACGCACCCGCTGGCGAATCCACTCAAGCGGCCACGGACAGAGAAATCCGGAACAACTAGAGGGCTCAGCGCCGCCTAAACGCTCGCAATCGCGTCATGGTTGGGCGCAACCTCGCTCAAGAGTTCGCACGAGTGGCACGCTACGACTCTCCTATGGCTAACGCCATGGAGATTGTCTATCACATCCGCAGTCTGCCAAGAACCCCAGAGACGGCAGCTGCACTCGAACGGATCAACAACATGGTCCGCACTCTCGACAACGCCATCGCCGCCGCACCATCACGCAGCGGCCGAGCAGCTCTAAGCGAAGAAGTCGAGAGCAGGGGACGCCAACCTCCCCGTGACAAGAGTCGCCCCCCAAACCCCAGCCGACTGGGAGAAGTCAACCGCGACGCGCGCTCCATCCTTGAATCCAAGAGGCGTGATGAAGCCCGGGGATACAAGGAAGAAGACGACGAGTACCCAATGTTCTCCAGGGACATCCGGATGGCGGTTTACCCACAACCATTCAAACCAGTCGGCTTCGAGATGTACGACGGCAAGACCTCCCCTGAGTCGTGGTTGCGCATCTACTCTACGGCTATCGAGTGCGCGGGTTGCAACACTGCCATCAAGTGCAGATACTTCCCAATGGCACTCGAGCCCGCTCCACTCACATGGTTTGAAAACCTGCCACGATGCTCCATCAACTCCTGGGGACGCCTGAAAAGATCTTCGTGTCAAATTTCCAAGGCACATATAGTCGCCCCAAGACTCGACACGACCTCGCCATGTGCAAACAGCACAAGGAGAAAGCGCGCGCGACTACATGCGCCGTTTCATGGAAATCAAGACTCTGGTGGTGGACGTTTCTGACCGCGACTGCATCGACTTGTTTCAGAACGGCATCACCAACAGGTTTTTGACAGGCAATTTGGCCTGCATCGACCAAGGACTCTGGACGCCCTGCGTGACCAAGTCGAGACGTGGTCTAAACAAGAATACCACGATCTCGAGAAATATGGCCCTCCCAAAGGCCAGCAGGGCTCCCAGAACAACAAGCGCAAGCCAGACGACACAGTCGCAACTCTGAAGACTGGCATGCGAAGCCAAAAGAAGAACTACCCCGGCAATAGTGACGTTGAGAAGATCATGGACAGGCCGTGCCCAATGCACCCGAAGCATAAGCACACTATAGGCCAATGCTACGATCTCCAACGCATATACACCGAGAAGGATCAAGAGAACAAGGCCAAGAAGAAGACAGCAAGGGAACCACTCGATCCTGAAGCCAAGAACAAGGACAGGGCCGACGACGAAGAAGAAGACGACGACGAGGACCAGACGCCCAAGTTCGAGAAGCCCAAGAATGTACTCATGGTCATCATGGGTGGCGACTATGGATTCCCCACTCGGAGGAAGCATAAGCTCGCTCTACGGCACATAATGGCAATTGAGCCAGCCGTCCCAAGATACCTAAAGTATTCGGAGGTTCCAATTACCTTCTCCAGGGCAAACCAGTGGAACAGCTACGACGAACCAGGGCAATTGCCACTCGTCCTGGACCCTAAGGTGGCAGGATCACAACTCACCAAGGTGCTCATCGACGGCGGGGCGGGGCTGAATGTGCTATTCTCTGGCACCCTGAAGAGGATGGGACTCGACATTGAAAAAATGTTGACTCCCACCAATTCCTCGTTCTACGGCATTATCCCTGGTAATGGCAGTCTTCCCCTCGGCCAAGTCACATTACCGGTCACATTCGGCACACAGGAGAACTACAGGACGGAATACATCAAATTCAAGGTGGCGGACTTCGGGACTTCGTATCAAGCGATCCTCGGACGTCCGGCTTTGGCCAAGTTCATGGCCATACCACACTATGTCTACCTCATCCTCGAGATGCCAGGACCCAAAGGCGTTATCTCTATCCATGGCGGCTTGCGGCGATCATACAACTGCGACAGAGAGGTGTGGAGTTTGCGGCTACCACTCAGGTACCCAACGCCATGGCCCAGATCTTCGCAGCGGCTCAGAAGCTGAAGCTGACAGAGTATGAGGTCCCAGCAAGGAGCCCGGACCACACAAGGCGGCTGTCCCTGAAGACGTGGCGACCAAGGACGCACCACTACTGGATGGAGACCAGTCGAAGACCACCAAGATGGGGGCAGGCTTAATTCCGAAATAGGAAGGCGAGCTCGTCAGGATTCTGCAAGCCAACCGCGACATCTTTGCGTGAAAACCTGCAGATATGCCAGGAGTGCCAAGGAACCTGATCGAGCACAGCCTTAACGTCGATCCCAAAGCTACACCCAGAAGGTAACGGTTGCGACGGATCGCAACCGACAAGCGAGAGGTGATCAAGAATGAGCTGGCGAAACTACTCGCCGCAGGATTCATCAAGGAAGTCTTCCACCCGACTGGTTGGCAAATCCAGTCTTGGTGAGAAAGAAGAACAACAACGAGTGGCGCATGTGCGTCGACTACACTCGTACAGAAGTTCCGGAGTTCCCTTTGATACTTGTTGATTCAACAAAGTATACATCGGTCAAAATTCGAAGAGTAGATCACATGACTACTTTCCAGGATCCCTGAGTACTTAGATGTAACTAAGACCAGGCTGAACACCTGTAGAGGCCAGCTAGCCTTATAAAGCAACTACCCGCGAGTGGTAATTTCAAATCTTTGACTACTTATTTGAAAATACGACGGAGTTTACTCCACAAGGCGAGTAGTAACTTCAAATCTCTGAGTACTCATTTGAAAGTACTACAGAGTCTACTCGGTAAGAAGAGTAGTGATTTCAAATCTTTGAGTACTTATTTGAAAGTACTACAGAGTCTACTCGGCAAGATGAGTAGTGATTTCAAATCTTTGAGTACTTATTTGAAAGTACTACAGAGTCTACTCCACAAGGCGAGTAGTAACTTCAAATCTCTGAGTACTCATTTGAAAGTACTCTAGAGTCTACTCCATAAAAGAGTAGTGATTTCAAATCTCTGAGTACTTATTTGAAAGTACTCTAGAGTCTACTCCACAGTATGAGTAGTGATCTTCAAGTACCAGTTATCAAGTGCTTTGAAGTATAACTCGCAAAATGAGTACAACTTGCAGGGGGCTTCCTGAATACACTGCAAGAGTGGTTTGGATGACTTTTCGGGCGCCTCATGATCAATGGAATTCATCAATGTGTGGTCGCCTCAACCCGTTGCAAGTTATCAAGTCAAAGCTCGACTTTAGCTTGTGCCGCGGTACTGCCGCATCGCCAATATGCTTGTGATGAACTCAAACTAGTCGGAATCAACTCTGACTAAGTCTGCTTCATCGACAAACGGCAACAAACAAGCTAAGTTACTTATTTCAATTATTTTTTATTTTATTCTAACCAGATTGGCCAAGCGCCGAGTACTTTGTTTGGATGACTACTTTCTAGGCCGCACAGCGTGCTCTCACATCTTCGCCAGCTTCCAGTCTCGGGGGCTGACGCTAAAATCACAACTCGGTTTGCCATCAGGCTTGCCTAGTTGTCTTTCTCCAGCATATTTAAGTCGCCGAGTACCAATGATGGGACCACGACTACATTGTCTCCTGACTCCTGATTCTGGGGAGATCACGGCGTGACAAGTCAACCACGACCTCCTCTGTTTCGCCACTCTATTGATGGTGGCTATTTCGACTACATACTACTCGATGCATCTCCGCTGGCTCCTATGCTCGGGGGCTGGGTACAAGAAAACCACTTAGATGATGATCTCCAAGATGATTCGATATTTCTGGATGCAAATTACCACTCGGATGATGATCTCTAAGATGATTTGAAGAACCCTAAAGCTCGCTGGACCCTTGAATTGATCATTCTGAATCGTTTCAAGGCTCGGGGGCTGATAGGCGATATATATCGACTGCTGATTTTATTTTTTCTGAAGACTGAAGACTTAAATCAAGACCCTCGGCTTGATTCTTTGATTCAACCCAAGACTCGGGGGCTACTTGATATCAAGTGCAATTTTTCCAAAATTGCACATTTCAAGGACAAGATGAAGATTCAAGATTCTGTGGACCCTCAACCTGATTATTCGATTCAACTTAAGGCTCGGGGGCTACTCCATATGGAGTGCGATTCTTATCGCACACCATATAATATTTTGAAGACTACTGATTTAATTAGAATAAACGGGGCGTAAGCACCTCATGGCCTCGTGACAACCAAGACCTGTCCAAGACTGATCAAGCACTCGAAGTATTCGAAAAAGCACTCGATTGGCTTGGCAAGCACTCGGTTGATGATACTCGACGATGAAGCGCTTGGGTGCTTGTTGGAGGTACGACCATGGGCCAACAAGGACACATGGATTCTCCAGTCAGAGTCGTACCAGGCGTGAAGAACACGAGTAGAATACTGCAAAGACTCTTCTCGTTATGGAAACTAGTCGTATGACTTGTAAACTACTCGGATTGCCTTGAAAAGCACTCTCCGAGTAGCAATTGGTTAGGATTCTACTCGAAACCAACCTTGTAACCCTGCCCGCCGTGAATATAAGGCTGGGCAGGGACCCTCTCAGAGGAGGGGGAAGTCTCTCAACAGAGAAGACGATCTCATCAATACCAATCACTACACAGGACGTAGGGTATTACGCCTTCTAAGCGGCCCGAACCTGTCTAAATCCTGAGTCTCTTTGCCTTTGCGTTCCTGATCTCGGCGAAACCCACCTGAAACTCTACTACCTCGGGATACCCCTCGGTAGGATCGACGGTAGAACACCGACAGGTCCCTGCCCAGCCTTATATTCACGGCGGGCAGGGTTACAAGGTTGGTTTCGAGTAGAATCCTAACCAATTACTATTCGGAGAGTGCTTTTCAAGGCAATCCGAGTAGTTCACAAGTTATACGACTAGTTTTCATAACGAGAAGAGTCCTTGCAGTACTCTACTCGTGTTCTTCACGCCTGGTACGACTCTGACTGGAGAATCCATGTGTCCCTGTGGGCACATGGTCGTACCTCCAACAGTAAACTGTAAACGTGGACAAATCTTGCCAGGAATTCGCCAGACGAATCTAATGACAAGTAATTATAGGGTAATTAATCAATAATTACCGATTGCTACCGTAGCCTTCCATTCATGTAATGGATATATTTTTTCGTCTATATTTAATACTTTATTAATGTAAAATTGTCTTTACGTGACATTTATACTTACGAAGTTTTCAAGGGAAATAAAACAGGGCCTAGCAACTACCCGCGGGGCACTCGTCGGAATAATATCTCCGGCGAAGTCTCGCTAACCCTAACCTGCAAGGGCTCGCAGGTGGTTCCAATGCCGGTGGCAATGGCCGGCGGCTCAAGCGGCGGCGGCCGAGTCCTTGATTGCCGCAGCTTCTGGAAAGCCGGCTCGTACGAGGCTCCCGCCGCCCCAACCCACGGGTTCCAAGGTTTCCTCTCTTCCTTGCTGATGAAAGTTTCGCCAATTGTCCGTCGGATACATCTAAGATCCTGACATGATGGTGGTGTTTTGTGGCCTCAGATACCCTGGAGACGGGGGATTTCGACCGCGCTCGCGTTCATCCTAAGTTCCTCCACACCAACGCGACCTCCCACAAGTGGGCTTTCGGAGGTTAATGCCTCAACGCTGTTTCTCTCCTCTCCCGTAATTCTATGGGTTTTGCTGCTGTGGTGTTGAAGTGGTAGCCCAGGACGTTGGGGGTTTTACAGTATAGGGATGATTCTCTTGTTAGGTCGAAGAGGAAATATTATATGCAACTAGAACACTCATCCCCTGATTGATGTGGGTACTATACTGCACTGTTGTTGCTGCACATATTAATCATATTTGATGGAAGGAAAGTTTAGGTGATTATCCAACTGTCATACCTATTAATAATTTGAATGTGTTGTGTAAAAAATGACATAAACTTAAGTTTGTTAGAGTGAAGTGGAGAAAAAAAAATCTTAAGGTAGTTGAAAGGACACCTTCATTGATGTGAATACTCAAAGCACTGCCGTATTTCCCATTAGTGTAATTGTTTCTGTTTATGTTATGGAAGTTCAACTGCCCCCGAGCATGGAACTTATTCATAGTGTGATGCGTATTGGTTGTTCTCGAACTGATAGATGGGATGCTAATTGTTCTCTCTCTCTCTCTGATGAGCATCGATGATTAACTAAAACACAGCATCCCAGTTTCTTCTACCATCTTTTGTACTTCTACTAGAGTTCTAAACTCAACATACCTTTCAGTAGCAGATTCATCCCTAAGTGCTGTTTTATTGGAACAATTGTTACAACTAGATGATTCAGTAATCATGCTGGCATTCTTCATCTTTTATGTCCAAGGTTTCTGCGTGCTAAACATTTTGTTTCTTCTTCTTTCTGTTGCAGCTATAGCTGAACTTCTTGACAATGCGGTGGATGAGGTTTGTTGTATCTTCTGGAAACCTGACACATTTCACTCAAAACTAGCTGGATTTTCTCAATTCGTTATTGGTATATGTTGCAAGTATCAGTAATTATCTTCTGATATTGTTTCAGATAAGCAATGGTGCCACATTCATAAGAGTGGATAAAACTATCAATTCAAAAGACAATAGCCCAATGTTACTTTTCCAAGGTACCGATTTTTTTTGTTCAAAATACAGTATAAAGCTTGAAGTAGGAATATAATTAGTTGAACAGGCTGGGGGTAGATCAGAGGCTTTCCTATATTATTTTTTGCTAACATAGAGTTCACAGATGATGGAGGAGGTATGGATCCTGAAGGTGTTCGTCGATGCATGAGTTTAGGATTCTCAACCAAGAAATCTAAGACCACTATTGGCCAGTGTAAGTATTATTTCCTTATTAAGCTATGACAATTTAATTTTGAGGATTGTGCAGTCTACTTTGTGGAGGAATGATGCTAAGTAACGAAATGAAACAAAAATAGAAACGGGTGGTTGTTTATATATAGTTGATTTATGGCATAACATTAATTTTTCTTGAACAACACAGGAGAACTGCGCGTCATTTCATTAAGGTAGAAAACAAAGTACACGAGTCATATGAGACAACTAGAGTAACAGAACAACAAACGCGCGCGCACGCACACTGAACTAACAACAAAACAAAGTTGCACCCTTGACTGTAAAAGAAAACGACCAACACACCCACAATTCAAACTCCCTCTGGTCGGAAATATAGCCTTTTCAGACCCCATTTGTTTTATTTGGTTGTTGTACTGTTGTATATACTATAAATTTGATGTAACATGATAGGCTTGAGCTAAGGTTTTGTCAAAGTCCACCATGGTTTGAGGTGGCACGTCTGTAAGCTTTGTTTGAGATGGAGGTGTGCGGGTGTGTTTGTTGTGTGTGTGTGTGTGTGTTTTGGTGAGTCCTTAACCAGACTCTTTGTACTCTCTTTTGTCTCTTAATGAATTGACACACAGCTCCCCTGCGTTGTTCGAGAAAAAGAGTCCACAACAGGATAGAGTAGTGGGGATCTGTACTTTCAGATAAAAATTCATAGAAATTCAAGTTTGAACTAAATACTAATGTTTCCTAGAGAAATCCTCATGATGCAAACAGCACTAAATTGAGGTATGTGGGTGACTAGATTCTGGAGACCTCCAAATGATATGAACAGATGATAAGCTCTGTTTCTCATGTGAACATATTGATATTTACTTGTATCTTCTATAGAAGATTGGTATTAGAAAACTCAAGATCTTCCATTCGAGTGTTAACTTTTCATATTCAAATCTCAAATAGATCTGATCATTTACATATAGACATTATCTTTTCTTTTGAGGCGAACAGCAGGGGAGGCCCCTACTGAAATTTTCTATTACATCTAACCACTTGTATAATTTTTTTTGTTAAGTACCCAATATAGTTTAGTGTAAAAAACTCTTGCTATTCCTATTTGTCATTACTTTCTTACCTTTACCTACCGCACAGATGGAAATGGCTTTAAGACAAGCACAATGAGACTCGGTGCAGACGCAATTGTTTTTACTCGTGCGATCCGTGGAAGGTATATGTTGTCAAGCAAAATTGTAATTGATCTATTTTGAAATAATTCGTGGCATTTACTGAATCATATTCTGTATTTGGCAATGATTTTCACATAGTTTGGTCTCCTGCAGTAACGTTACATTGAGTATAGGTTTGCTCTCCTACACTTTTTTGAGGAGAACAATGAAGGATGACATAGTTGTCCCAATGGTATGTGAAGATTGCAAGCAGTATATATTTGAGGGAGGGTTTTGGTCTGTTTAGGTCTTACATTTTCCATTACTATTGCAGCTCGATTTTAAAATCCAAGATGGGGAGACTGTACCATTGGTGTATGGTTCACAGGGGGATTGGGATAGTAGCCTGAAGATAATACTTGATTGGTCCCCTTTTTCTTCAAAGGAAGAACTTCTTCAGCAGGTGAGGCACATTCGTTCCAGGAATTTTAGTCCATTCTCCAGTCTAGTCATAAGCATCATCCCAATCCTCTAGCCTCCTGCTGAGAAACTGAGGGAGTATATAAATGCCAACTTTAGAACCAAAATAACTTACAACAAATCATTCTATCGGTCAATATATCTAGGTGTAGCACCAATCTAACATATAGACATTGAGAAACAATGTATAAATTTATTCCATGACATGGAGAAGTGGGCAAAAGTATGATTGTTGCTATTTTTTTCTATGCCCTTGCTCATAATTTTTTGTCTCCCAAAGTGGCACCCAGAATTTTCCTATCAGTGCTATTTCATATGTGTCTAGGCATGCATGCTTTCTTTACTTGTAATTCTTTCGTGAGAAGCTAAACTGATTATCTTATTTTTCTGAAGCTATTAGATAAGCAAGGTCTATGTAAGTTACGTCCATGCTGATAAGCAACTGATTTTTGTCTATACATGTATATTGATAGTATTCATACACATTCAGTTTCAGGATGTTGGTAGCCATGGAACTAAAGTGGCAGTGTACAATTTGTGGATGAATGATGATGGCCTTTTGGAACTTGACTTCGAAGATGATGATGAGGTGAGTGTTAATGTAATTTTCAATTGAAGTATACAATACCTTAGTCCATTGATTTTTGTTTGATGCCTGAAATGTATTATAATATGTGTACTCTAAAGAGTGATTTTCCTTGTCTGATGAAAATGCCTTAAGGCAACAACACAACCGCGATACATATTATTGTATTCTTTCTTGATTGTATTTACT
Source organism: Urochloa ruziziensis (assembly GCA_015476505.1). Taxonomy (NCBI): domain Eukaryota; kingdom Viridiplantae; phylum Streptophyta; class Magnoliopsida; order Poales; family Poaceae; genus Urochloa; species Urochloa ruziziensis. The sequence goes on from CM027118.1 coordinate 33,442,532, forward strand.
TGCAGTCTTGCTGTTGCACAAAGGATGACTGGAAAGAGAAATTAATATATTCTTAATCTTGCTATGAAATTTAGCAAGTTTTGCTTTATAAACTCTTAAGTCCTCCTGAAAACTACTCATCTGCTCAATGTAAATTTATTTACTTGGTGAACTATGTTCTCTCAGAAACTAATGCTGTAGGAATCTTGATTCGAATACAAAGATACAGGTTTAATTTGTCTTTGTGAACTCTGGGAAACAGAATATTTGTGTTCGAAAAAGAAAATTACATTGCACACCTTAGGTCCCTAAACTTTCTTTATTGTCTCAATTGAATGCATACGAATTCTAGCCAGCGGTGTGACACATGTTCAAGGGGCTAAGAATGTAAACCAAAAGTTCAGAGGGCTAGGTGAGATGATCGTGCAAGTTTTGTGGCCTCTAGTGCAATTTTTCCTTTTAAAAAAAGTCACACATGAGAATTGAGAACTTGACATTGATTTTTAAACTTTTGTTCTTGCAATCCATGGGTATTATCCCCCCTGCTTTTCTTTGTTTTGGGTTATTCATATCCTTGTCTTCTGATGCTCATTTTTCAGGACATATTGCTTAGAGATCAAGGTAGCGCAAGTGGGGGAGTCACAAAGGGTCAGAAAGAAATTGTTCAGCAACATATATCCCACAGACTCAGATTTTCATTGCGTAGTATGTTTTCTTTCTAGTTCTGGATTTTTTCCTTATAGATTCTTTATCTGATTGGCAATATGTTTCTCCTTGCCCAGGCTTATACCTCTATCCTTTACCTCAAGAAGTTTGATAATTTCCAAATTATATTAAGGGGAAAACCTGTTGAACAGATATGCATCACTGATGAATTAAAGTTTAAGAAAGTTGTTACTTACAAACCTCAAGTTACACATGATTCCCAAGTGGTAAGTAAATATGTGCACTTTCCATCCCAGTTTTCGCTTTTCTTTATATCATTTCTCTCCAACCAGTAATTATGCCCATGATTTCATCAATGGTTCCTCCTTGGCTGTACGAGTGTGTGTCCAAATTTAGAAAAGCAGTCACTTTCTTCAACTTGTTTTTTGTCATGTGGTTACCAAAGTTCTTCTTTACAACTGAATTTCTTTTGTTTGTGATATTATTTGGTTATGTTTGTTTACTACCTTGTTTCAACTGTAACTGTAGGTCTCAGTGAGAGTTGATGTTGGCTTTGCAAAGGAGGCCCCTATTTTGGGCATTTTTGGGATGAATGTCTACCACAAAAATCGCCTTATAATGGTAATAAATCTGGCATTTGCCCCACTTCTTTAGGAAAGTCACTATTTTTATTATGTGGCATTTTGGACCAATATTTTTCCTACTGGCCAATAGAGCGCATGTCATGTTTCTGGGTAGGTGGGCTACTCGAGGTTTTGTGGAAGCATGCCAGCCAACCATACACTAAGTACATGTACCAGAAGTAATACTTGTAAGAGGATCATTTTAAGCTATCGATTGGCAATAACATACACTCTTGTTTTTAGAACTAAAGGCTTCTTGTTGGCACTATTTCCCAACTACGGAGTACTTGTCTGCAGCTTCCTGAAAATTCAACTAGTATATTTGTGAATAAAACTAGATAAGGGATATAACTCCCATTTGTTTTATTCTTATTTTCCATTATCTCTTTCGCAATAAAATTGTAGTTTGCATGTGCGTGCTTGTGTCATCCTGGTTGATGTCTTCTACTGGTGCAGAAATATTTAGCTCCATTATCAAGGCCTGCAAAGATATAGCTGATGTCCAATCAATGTTTATTCCCTCAGTTGTACTGAAACATTGAGTATTTTCATTTTTGAATGGTATCTATACCTGTTATGTAAGGGATATCAAGCTCTGAGCTAAAAGTTTTTGATAGGTTCTGGCAGTCGTCATAGTATCTGCAGTAGTTTTGCTTGCTTTCTTAAAATAATGAGAATTGTCTAAATTTCTTCTCGTTCATTTGACATTTTATAATGTTTGGGCTAATATTGTTAACTTGAAATCAAGATTCTGAGCTGAGCCAAAATCATTTTGAGTGCACTGTTCTAAAGATTCAAATGTTAAGATTGGAACTGAGTTTCTGTTAACCTTCCCCCTTTACAGCCCTTCTGGAAGGTCTTTCAGGAAGGATCTAGCAGAGGGAGAAGTGTAGTTGGTGAGTTTAATACGTTCAGTACTGCAGTTATTGTTATTCATGTTATTTCTCTCTGGGATGATAATTCTTCATGATTTAGGTGTACTTGAGGCAAATTTTATTGAGCCAGCACACGACAAACAAGATTTTGAGAGAACTCCATTATTTTTACGGCTAGAAATGAGACTTAAACAAATTATTATTGATTTCTGGTAAGTGCTTTATACTATTTGGTTCAGAGCTTTCCTTGTGCACCTCAATCTTCTAGGAAAGCACAGGCAATTTTGTCCTATATTTAATCATCACTGTGCAATTGTATACCACATTTGCTACTCAGTAGAAGGAATAACACTTGTAACCACCCAAGTTACCATTCCGGCATCACCACCTTTATGTTACTGAATAATCCTATTGAAGCTTTCTGTACACTCTGTATAAATTATAAAATAGCGCAAAAAGGGAAAAATCTTTGCTCACGTTCTGCGAATCAAATTTGAGTGAAAAAACTGTGTATTTGCAGGAAAGAGAAGTGTCATTTGATTGGTTACCAGCCAACCGATCCAAATTTAAGGTCCCAGTATAAGGCCACCCTCAAAGATTCAGGTGGTTCTGCATCTCATGTTCACCATAAAAATTCCAGTGCCCGGAGGACTGGAGGGTTTTCATCAAATTTGCTCCCAGAGACATATGATGACGTAGCAACTGCTGGATTTCCAAATAATGGTTCTCAATACTACCCTGTTATTTGTTTGTCTAATATTTTTTACTTTTTCCCGTGTGGTTTATAATTATTATAAAGTAAATATTTAGTTTCCCTACAATACTGCCGAAGCTATTCTTGTGTGCTAAACTGCCAAGAGGTCTCAAACTACCTTTGTGTCCTTGGATGCCTGTAGCTGAGTTAGTGTGCAATCAAAACATGTGTCAAGAAATGATACGTAATGTTTACTTGTGGCTATTCTGGTGCTGTTTCGATTGAAGCTCAGTGACCAACTCAATAATGTAGTAAAATACTGAAAACATAAATGGAATGATGCACTGCAACTTGCAAAGGAAAATATACTGTTGTTAGCTTGTCAAAATAAATAATGTCAAGTGCATCCATTTTCCTCTGAGTAATGTGTAACTCATATGAAAAGATCTGCTGGATCAAGAGCTGAATACAAATAATGTCAAGCTTGCAAAGGAAAATAATGCCTTGGCAATATGGGCATATGAAGGGCTTGGACTTAGGCCACTTTATAAATTGATAACATTTAGAAACAAAAACACATTTATGGAGAACATGTCATGCCTTAGGTGCATCAGCGAATTTTATATGGCTGCCGTGTCATGAGATACTTACTCAGTGGCATGCTGTTAATCTTATTTTTTTGTTCCAGTTTGCTTTGTTTTGTTATGTTTATCTTATTTTTGCTCTTGAAATGGCGGATTTTATTTTTTATGGCGATTTAGTTCCTGTTTTAAGCATCCTTTTACATGAGAATCACTGATATAGCATACATATATTTTCTATTCTTATTCATGTTCTTGCTTTGTTTTCTTTTGGCCAGGTTCTCATTTACAGTCAACTGGTCAAGCACAAGAAAACAATATGGACTCCGAAGGCTTGGATGAGGTCTGCTCTTTTTATGATTTTAATTAAATTTGGATTCTATTTAGGTGTTTTTGTCCTCCCATTTCATATCTTTGTATTGTGAAAATAACAGTTTTTGTTTATTCGGTAGCCCTTCCAAGCACATCTAATAAGATTGGATGCATATCCATCACTTGCTTTCTTGATTTTGCGGTAACCACTAGTTGAACAGAAATGACTTAGGCGTCTATTGGGTAGGGGCAGCCGGGCAGGAACATCACCGACACCCTTTTGTTCCCTCAAACATGCATGAGAGCTTCTTATCTTTGTATTAAAGAGAAGAAATGGTCCAAGTACAAATGTACTCCCTTCAAAAAGGGGAAATCCAAATTATCACACAGGCAAGGACTCTCTAATAAAACAGTGCTCCGCACTATACCGTGGCCATAATGTGCTAAATCCTCCCAAAAGGCACCATAGCCTGATCTCGCTGGAGATTTCCTGCAACACCACTTTTGCCCTTGGGTTCTAGGCATTCCGGTGTTTCCAGTACCTAGAATCAGAAAAGTGTTAAAACCTTTTCTGCTTCTCCTCAACTCTATGTTGTGCCCAAGTCCGCTATCTGTAAACACAATGTCATATTTTCCTGGAGTGAGTAGAGAGGTTGACACGTGTGACAAAAACTGTGAATATACCAACACACTCTGTTTGAAGTGTGGGACCATCCTTTCAGATAGCAACATAGTTGTCGATGAGTGCCAAAAGTGTAGTTTACTAACAAATTGTGCAAAACATTTTGGTTTTGTTATTAGGTGTAAAGAAAAACAATGTTGTGACAATTCTTTGGACATACTTGTAATTTTATGAAAGTTTCTCCATTTGTTACTGATGTCTCCACCTTCTAGCACGATTGCAAATCCCAGTGCCCTGCCCTGGGTCATGGGTGCTGGCCAGAGCGTTATGAAAACCTTGACTAATAGGTTGCTATAGTACAGTCTTTGTTAATTGATCTTAGCATTCATCCAAGTAAAATTTGACGTCTGACAATTTCTACGGTTTTTTTTTTTTTTCTGCACTCAGGATCTGGTAGAGATTGGCTCCTCTGGTATATTTGATCCCAATTTTATGGAGAAGCTGAGTGAAGAAAACCTTGCTCTCTTTTCAAGGTAATTTGCTACACTATTGCTTTCATGTATATGGGGGAATTTTAGCAAGATGTTATCTTTATGCATAGTTACTGGAACAGTAATTGTAAAATTTCTGCATGGACTTTGCAATTGCTGATCTTGTTAAAATTAAAACTTTAAGTGTGTCATTACTTTATGTCCTGACCATATTGCATATAACACCCCCCATTTTCTCAGCGCATTATGTTTCTTATAAATAATCATCCTATAAAATCCTCAATTATAAACAACCATGGACAAAGAATATTCGGCTTTATGGCACCTGCATGATTGGCATGCTACTATGTATAATTTAGGTGTATCTGGTTCGCAACTTACTGTTTATTTGACTGTCACAACTGTGGTCTATCCCACACATAATAACTCAGCTTTTTGAATAACCTTGCTGCCACACTCTTTGTGGCAAGCCACTACCCACTCTTTACCTAAGTAGCGGCGAAGTTAGTGAGCAACCAAACATACCCTCAGTAAAAGGCAGGGCAAGTGCTGTTTACTTGTTTTTAGAACACTATGCTATAGGAGGAAAATTGCTGTCTATTCCTCCAACCCTAGAAGGGTGGGCTATGTACATGAGATACATGGGCCTCTAGATGGGCCTTTACACTACATGGGCTCTAAGTCCCTATATACACTAACACTCCCCCGCAGTCTGTACTATCGGCGCAGCGAAGTACAAGACTGGACAACAAACAATACAAGAAACACTCCCCCGCAGTCTGTACTGCCGGCGCAGCGAAGTACAAGACTGGGCAAGAAACACCATACATACAACACTCCCCCGCAGTCACAACTAGCCACTGACTACGTTGAGACTGGAGCGGAACTCAGAGAATGTCAGTGGAGGGGAGTCCCTTGGTGAATATGTCCGCGAACTGCGAGGTGGTCGGGACATGGAGAACCCGAACCTGGCCGATGGCAACTCGATCTCTGACAAAGTGCAGGTCAATCTCCACATGTTTCGTCCGCTGATGCTGAACTGGGTTTGACGAGAGATACACGGCGCTGACATTGTCGCAGTAGACGAGCGTGCTCTTGGCGAGTGGGCTGTGAAGCTCCGCCAAGAGCTGATGCAACCCGGACGCCTCCGCAACGCCGTTAGCAACAGCCCGGTACTCCGCCTCTGCACTGGAGCGGGAGACGACTGGCTGTCGCTTGGACGACCAGGAGACCAGGTTGCCGTCGAGGAAGACGGCGTACCCAGAAGTGGAGCGACGTGTGTCAGGACAGCCAGCCCAGTCAGCGTCGGTGTAGACGACAAGCTCTGTGGTAGGAGATCGGTGAAGAGCAAGACCACAGTCAACTGTACCACGAATGTATCGAAGAAGCCGCTTCAGCGCGGCAAGGTATGGCTCTTGAGGATCATGCATATGAAGGCAGACCTGCTGAACTGCATACGTGATATCCGGCCTGGTGAAAGTGAGGTAGAGCAACGCACCAGCGATACGCTGGTAAGCAGTCGGGTCAGCAACAGGAGCACCCTCAGCTGCAGGAAGCTTGGCCTGTGTATCAACCGGAGTGGAGCAAGGCTTGCAGTCAGTCATACCTGCTCGCTCCAGAATCTCAAGTGCATACTGGCGCTGGTGAAGGAAGAGGCCAGAGGGACGAGGCTCAACAGTGAGACCCAAAAAGTGATGGAGCTCACCGAGATCCTTCATAGCAAACTCCTGCTGTAGGGACTGAATGATGCGCTGAAGCAGTGTCTGACTAGAAGCAACCAGGATGATATCATCAACATAGAGTAGCAGATAAGCAGTCTCAGAGCCACGGCGGTAGACAAACAGAGAAGTGTCGGACTTGCACTCGGTGAACCCCAACGAGACCACAAAGGAGGTGAAGCGAGAGTACCATGCCCGTGGAGCCTGCTTCAGACCATAAAGTGACTTGTTGAGGCGACAGACAAGATCCGGACGACTGGAATCCGCAAAACCTGCCGGCTGGCTGCAATAGACTGTCTCTGTCAGGGTGCCATGAAGAAATGCATTCTTCACATCCAGCTGATGCACAGGCCAAGACTGAGAGAGAGCAATGGAGAGAACAGTACGCACTGTCGTAGGCTTCACCACCGGACTAAAAGTCTCATCATAGTCCACACCAGGGCGCTGAGTGAAACCCCGGAGAACCCAGCGAGCCTTGTATCGATCCAGAGAACCATCAGCCCGACGCTTATGCGTCCAAATCCACTTGCCGGTGACAACATTGCAACCAGACGGACGCGGCACGAGGTCCCACGTCTGGTTGGCAAGAAGAGCCGCGTACTCCTCCTCCATCGCCTGGCGCCAGTGAGGGTCTGCAAGGGCCTCACGGACGGAGGTGGGTACCGGAGAGATCCCCGGCTCTTCCCCGGAGGCGGAGAGAGCTGCAGGCTGACGAACGCGCGCCGCCCGTCGTGTCACCATGGGATGAGTGTGACCGGGATCCCGATGCATGACTGGCGGGTGGTAGACCACCGGATCCAAACGCGCAAGGGCCCGAGCCGGGGCCGGCGGGTCCGGTGGAGTAGGCGGAGAAGACGACTCTGGCGACTGTGGTGGTGGAGACGGAGGCCGGTGCGGCTGCTGCTCAGCCTGCACCGACCGTCGACTGTAGACCCGAACAGGCTGCGCAAAGCGCGCGGGAGGGGATGCCGTGGCCGCGCGTGGCGCGGGAGGGGACGCTGGGGCCGCGCGTGGCACAGGCAGCGGCGCCAGGCGGGGTAGAGCGGAGGGTACCGAGGCCGCGCGTGGCGCGGGAGAGGTCGCCGGTGCCGCGCGTGGCGCAGGAGAGGTCGCCGGTGCCGCGCGAGGCGCTGGCACAGGCAGCGGCGCCAGGCGGGGCAGAGTGGAGGGCACCGGGGCCGCGCATGGCGCGGGAGTACCTGTCGGAAAAGGAGAAACAGAAACAGGTGGCTGGACCACCGGGTCAGTCAAAAACATGGAGTCCAAACTCCGGGTCAGGAGTCGGGGTGGAGGAGGTGGAGCAGGGGAAATCCGACTCGTCAAACACAACGTGTCGGGAGATAAGAACCCGACGAGAAGTGAGGTCGAAGCAGCGGTACCCCTTATGATCAGGGGAGTACCCGAGAAACACGCAACGAGTCGACCGAGGGCCAACTTGTGCGGAGCAGTGGCAGAAATGTTAGGATAGCACGCACACCCAAAGACACGAAGATGATCATACCGGGTCGGGGTACCAAAGAGGGCGTGGTGAGGTGTAGGAGCAGGAGAAGCTGTGGACGGAAGACGGTTAAGCAGATATGTGGCAGTGTGAAGCCCCTCAGCCCAGAAACGGGGAGGCAGGGAGGCCTGGAGGAGAACCGTGCGAACGACATCGTTCGTGGTGCGAATCATCCGCTCAGCCTTATCGTTCTGAGAAGAAGTATACGGACAAGACATGCGGAGCTGAACACCACGAGAGAGGAAGAAGTCACGAGAGGTGCGGTTGTCGAACTCACGGCCGTTGTCACACTGGACGGCCTTGACAGTGAGGCCGAACTGTGTAGACACCCAGGCAAAGAAGCGGAGGAGGGTAGGAAAAGTGTCAGACTTAGCACGCAAAGGAAAAGTCCAAGAGTAATGGGAGAAATCATCAACTACCACAAGATAGTACTTAAAGCCAGAGAGGCCGAGTACAGGTGATGTCCACAGATCACAATGGATAAGATCAAAAGCATGACTCGCATGCGAAGAAGAAGAAGAAAAAGGAAGTCGAACATGACGACCTAACTGGCAAGCATGACAAAGGTGCTCATCACCAGTCCTAGTACAAGGAACATCTGCACTACGACTAAGCTGAGCCAAAACGTCGCGGCCGGGATGACCGAGTCGGCGGTGCCAAGTAGCGGACGAAGGTGTCATGACGAAAGCAGCTGAAGGGGTGGAAGCAGTGGCAGCTGCAGGTGAAGCAGCGGAAGTAGGGAGGCGGATGCTGTAAAGGGGCCCCGAACTATCACATCGGAGAAGTGGACGTCGGGAAGCCAGATCCTTCACAGTAAGACCAGAAGAGTCAAATTCAACAGAACAAGAGTTGTCAGTAGTAAACTGGCGAATAGAAAGAAGATTGTGGACCATCTGTGGAGCAACAAGAACATGAGGAAGAACATGAGGAAGACGAAAAGAACCCGTCGCGGTGCCCACAGAAGTGACAGGAAGACATGACCCATTCCCGACCATGATAGAAGAAGGATAGGAGGGGTGAGGTGGGTGCACAGAGGAAAGTATACCAGCATCCGGGGTGGTGTGGAACGAGGCACCCGAGTCGGCGATCCACTCGGTGCTCACTGGCGGCGTCAGGCCCATAGTACTGAACGACTGTGCCAGGGCAGTGGCGTCCCACCCACCACCAGGCCCGGTCGGTGGCGGGTAAGACTGTGGCGGAGGCGTCCAGGTGAGTGGAGTATGGCTCGGCGCTGCGGGTGGTGTCCAAGTAGTGAAGCACTGCTGAGGAGGTGCAGCGAACATAGCCGCAGGTTGGCCGAATGGCCACATGGAGATGCGCCCTGACCATGGGTGGGTGTAGGATGGCCAGGGTGCACCACCAGGAACGGACGACGAGGCTGAAGATCCTGGTGCTCCGCCAGTGTCGGCTCCACCGGAGCCACCACCACGGCCCCCGCGTCCACCACCGCCACCGGAGCCACCACCACGGCCCCCTGCGGCGACAGGCGGCCACCACCAGAGCCACCACCACGACCCTGTCCACCCACGCTCGGGCCGGGAGAAGCTGGCGGAGGAGAGCCCAGGAGGGAGGTGGCAGGAGGCGTCGAAGAAGTCGGTGGAGCGACGAGCGTGGTGGAGGTGGACGAGGAGGACGAGCCAGGCGCGAGACCGCGCGCGATCTCATCCAGCGAGAGGTCTTCACAGACCTGGTGGAAGGTGGGGAAAGGCCGTTGACGGGGAAGCCAAGACCGCATGAGCTCGTAGTTGTCGTTGAGGCCGCGCAGAGCATGGAGCACCAGGGTCCGGTCGGGCACCGGGGACCCCAGGGCGTGAAGGTCGTCGGCCATGCCCTTCAGCCTGCGGCAGTACTCATCGACGGAGAGGTCACCCTGGACGAAGTTGCGGAGCGAAGTGTCGAGGCGGAGAATGCGGTGCTCGGCGTTGCCCAAGAACTGGCCCTCGAGGGTCAGCCAGGCCTGGCGAGTGGTGCCCCCGGGAGTCCGAACGAGGTCCTGAAAATCCTGAGAGATGGTCCCAAAGATCCAGGACACGACAACGCTGTCCAGGCGCCTCCAGGACACGTCGCGCTCCTCGACAGGCGTGTCGAGGAGAACGTGGTCGTCGAGGGCGTAGCGGCTGAGGGCGAGGAGGACCTGGTCTCGCCAGCGTCCGTAGGCTGTGGACGCGGGGTCGAGGACGACGGTGACCATGGTACGGATGCTCTGGACCCCGGCCGCCTGAAGGTGGAGGTGGGCGACGACCGGATCAGTCGGGTCGGGGCAGGGAAGCAGAACCAGCGGGCGGCATGGAAGCAGCGGGCGGCGCCTGGTGGGAGGAAGTAGCGCCGGCGTCGGTGACGATGGGCTGCTTCCCGGCGGAGATGGTGGAGAGGTACTGCTCGGCCTCCGCTACCTGGCGAGCGAGGGCATCCGCCGCGGTGCGCTCGCGCTCCCAGGCGAGAGCAGCGGCGCGGACGCGCTCCTCAGCAGCCGCGGCCTCGGTCTTCGCCGCGAGGAGGGCAGACGCGAGGGCGACCTGGACCGATGTGAGCCCCGTGGCGATAGCGGGGTGAGCAGTGGGCCGGGCGGGCTGGGGCTGGGCCGGGTCCAGGACCGACCCAGTTGGGCCCTGGCCCAGCCCGGTCGGGCCCAGATCTGGCCCAGTGCCCCCCAGGCCAAATCCACCTCTCATGCTCTCGGGAACGAGCAGAGAGGCAGAGGAGGGGGCCTGGGAAGGCGTCGGCGGAGGGAAGTGGAGCGCTGAGGGCGACGGCAGCGCGGCGGCGGCGGCCTGCGCAGCTGCGGCGGCCAGCACGGGGTCGAGGCCCGCAGCGGCGGCGGCGGAAGCAGCCTGCGCGGCGGCGGCGGCCTGTGCTGGGCCGTCCGCGGCGGCGGCGGACGCAGCCTGCGCGGCGGCGGCGGCCTGCGCTGGGCCGTCCGCACCCTGCGCGCGCGGATCCGCGTCGGGGTGCTGGGCGGCAGCAACTGCAGCCCACGCCCGCGCAGGGGAGGCGGCGCCAGAAGCAGAGCTGAGCGGGGGGAAGGAAGAAAGAGGAGGAGGGGAAGGTCGGGGATGGAATCCCGGCGGCGGCGGCGGCCTGCCGGCCATGGCGGCGGCGGCGGCAGGGAGGCTGAGAAGAGGTAAACCCTAGCCTGATACCATGCTATAGGAGGAAAATTGCTGTCTATTCCTCCAACCCTAGAAGGGTGGGCTATATACATGAGATACATGGGCCTCTAGATGGGCCTTTACACTACATGGGCTCTAAGTCCCTATATACACTAACACACTATTTAGCAAAAGCAAAGTGTCCATCAAATTTGTAAGCACATTATAAACTTTTGCGCTGTGTATTTTTTTGCATAGTACTACCGCTGTTCTGTTTACTTGATGATGGTTCAAAATTTATGGGATGAAGGGAGTAACTTTAAGCTACCAAATCAGACTGTTGTGTGGTAATTTAGTTGTTTGATTTTGGTAAAGAAAGGTGCGGCAACCTCGGTTTAGTGACTTCCTGAGTGGCTTGCGACACTGTTCCAGTTATATGATATATAAACATAAATATGTGCTCTCAATCATTATTCAGCTAAATAACATTTAGTTCAATTTAAGAGTTCATCTTTTCTTGCTGAAATTAGAAATTAATTTGAACAGGCGTGAAGAGCTTCGACAACGAGATACCCAGCTGAAGCAGACGGTATGCATATCATGCTGAACCATTAACCAACATATCATCTCTTCTGTTCATAGCTGAATGCTGCTTTGTTTGTAGATTGAGGACCTGGAGCATGAACTGGAGGAAACAAAAAGGAAGTGCGGTCAGCTGGCTGCTGAGCTGAAGGTACGGAAGAACCAGCAGCATCTCCATTACAGGTGAAGGTTAGTTTCATCACTTCTGACAACATGTTTGCTCTAGGGTTTCAGTTTTTTGTCACCAGTCTGGTTCTTTGACCTCGCCACTTGTCTTTTTTGTACAAAAAAAGAGGAATGAGCAAACACATTGTCAGTTAGAATTTCTAAATCCATCATTGTCCAAAATTTCTAATTATCAATTTTTTTTCTGAAACTGCGAACACATGAGCAGCTAACTAGCAGGTGCATATAGCGTGCACCGACTGTCAACGATTTAAGATGATGCAAGTATACAATTAAATTTGCTGTCAGGAACTTAAAGAAATCTCCATCTTGTTAGCACTCTTTTGGGTGGTTGGTTTGTTAAACAAATCATCTTGTTTTATTTGTGGCAGGTCTAGAAACTGTCTTGGGGCTCCAATGGAATTTGTTAGCTTTTAGTCTCAAAACTGATCTTGTTATATGATGTAGATTGCATTTTGAACTTTTCAAATTTTCAATGATCAATGGGTCTTGATTTTGGCATTAAATGACTTGTATGGTAGCTGTAATTGAGAGTTTTAGGGGTGGGGACCAATCAGTTTGTTTTTTCCTGGTTAGTTCTGATTTCTTGACTTACGGAATACGATGAGTTTAGTGCATCATTAGTTCATTGTAATCACCACGCAAATAAAAACAGGAATTCGGTTGTCACTCCAGAAATTTGGAATTATGGGCCACTATGTCCTTGTATCCCTTTTGCCTGTTTTCTTTTATTTTAGTGACGAAATGGAACCCAATTATTTCATGATCATTCACGAACCCAATTATTTCATGATCATTCACTACAATAGATAGATAAAACAAGTGATTGCTTGGTCTTTTTTTCAGTGTTCCACACCAAAGTTCAGGGAAGTTTTCAATCTATAACTTTGATTCTTTTGCCTTTTCTTCACATAGTACTGACCAGATAAGCATAGCTGTTAGGACACAAGATGATGTTGTTTTAACTTCTAGTTTTGTGGTTCATAAAGTGGCAATCGTTCATTTTTTGTTTCTTAGTAAGACAACTTGATTTATTCCGCAATGGCATCAATTCAGGGTATAATTATGACGAAAGACACAGTACCACGACCTATGCTAACGAAGAACTGAAGGTGTTGAGAAGGAAGTGCTGAACAGTTGAAGCAGCTTTGAGTTTTGGCTAGTACAAAAGTAGGCTAAATCATAGTTGACTTGAAATAAGTGTAGGATGTAAATTTAATCACTTAATTACTGACAGGATAGTTATGCCATGGGTAAGCGAGGCAATGCAAGTGATTCCAGCTGCTAAGGGCGTTGCTAGCGCCCGGATGTCGGATGTGGCATCTCCCATCGGACGGTCCATGCAACATCCAAAAGCAGTGTTCGCAACATCGAAAGTCAACATTTGCAACATCGTAAACTAGCGTTTGCAACATCAAAACATGTTGGAAAATTTTTATTAGACAACCATTGATGACGTCGAAAAAAACCCGCCCCAACATCTGTTTCATGTTGCATGAAACATTCAAAACCTCTCAATAAAATGCAACATCCGGATAAAACACTTGCAAATGCGTGTGAAACATATGCAATATTGTGACATCCAGATCTATTTTTGCAACATCTGCATGAAAATAGTTGGAACATTCTTCTGAAACATAACACTTGCAACATGCAGCAAAACCTAGCAAAAGAAGAGCATTGCTCAGGTGGAAGGAGGAGGAAAAGGATAGCGAGCAGGGAGCTCGCTGCCGGGGGACTCGCTAGGGAAGCTCGCTTGCAGGGGGAGGTCACCGCTGGAGGCCTGGAGCAGCTCGTCCGCGGGGAGCTCGCGCCATGGGGGACCTCGTGAGTAGCTCGCGCCGCCGGAGGAGCTCGCCCATGGGGAGCTTGTGCGGACGGCGACGGCCGTTGGGCGGCGACGGGGGAGGAGATGGAGTCGGAGGTGCTGGATGGAGAATGAGGTGCTGGATGTAGCGGTGGTGGATGGAGCAGGGCTGCCCGTTCGTGCTGCAGCACATATAGAAAAAACATTGGACGGAAGGAGCGGAGGTGGAGGTGGACGGATAAGCCTAAGAGAAGTGGACAGACAGATAAGACTGGCGCCCAATTTTTTTTGTTGGGCGTTGGACGTCCTAATCATAGCTTTATCGTTCCCTAAAACATCTGATCAGCACTATCTTACTGTCAGAGTCGGACGGACTTGTAGAAGTCATGTGCGGATATACTTTGATTTCTTGTCCACTGGTGCACAGATATGCACATTACTCAACTCTTAACAAATACTACAATCCCTGTTGAGTATACAAAATTTTGCTTGGTGAAGCGTTGTGATCCATGGTCTTAAATGGTATGGTCCAATCAGTAAGGCACGGTTGCAGTGACTGTTCTATGCCTGGCGTCTGTCAGGATAGAACAAACATTAACGAAGCCGACTTGTCTCATCGTCTCTTCCAAATCCAGCATGTAGTACTCGTCCAGAAACGGCTCGGTGCTCTTCATCAGAGTGAACAACACTGGGGATAGTTCCTGAATTTACATTATGATGTATGTATCAGGCAATGAGTCAGTCCTGTGATGTAAAACAGTAAAAGGCGTGGATGTAATGTGCTGGAACTTACCTGAAGTACTTTAGATTTTGGCTGCAAAGGATTTAGAAGAAATGAACGTTAGTTGATTTTTTTAAAACATGTAGCAAAGGTGAGAGTACTCTTACTGAATTGTCAGTTAAAGCTATGGTTCCTCCCGGGCGAAGGACCCGGAATGCTTCCTTCACCAATCCGGTTATTGCTCGTGCTGGACACTCGTGGCACTGCAGGTTTTTTAGATTTGGCATTACTGAATTGGTGGTGAATTGTATTCCGTGAATGATTATTGCACTCTAGAGTGAAGATAATTCTGGGCACTTGGTTATTGGTCTGAAGCTTAAGAGTATTCGAAGTTTAATGAATTTTTTGGCTAGATTATTGGTATCCTCTAATAAGATTATTGTGTTTTGTTTCTTCATGTACAAAATGTTGTAAGGTGACATGGTATCGGCTTTATGCTAGAAAATATGCAATACTAAGTTGTATAAATATATAATTCCACGAAAAGTGCCGATAGATTTTTTTTTAATAAGTTCTAAATTAGGATGTCTTTGCCGCCTCATAAAATTTGACCTTAAGCACAACATGTTCAGGAAAACGGAGTGGGTTATTCTTGCGGTAGTAAGATTGACCTTTTTCCTTTAAAAAGTTGATATTGTAGTGCATTAATTGATTTTATGGTAACAATTGTTATAGATTTTAAATCCATGCCAAGAAGATTTTAAATCTGATAAAAAATTACCACATAAGCGAGGGAGACAAGGTCAAATGAATCCGAGGGCAATCCGGTTGCTTCACCATTCGCATGAACCCAACGGATAGGGTTTTGTCGTGACAATTTTTCTTCCTTTTGTGCCGCCACTGCGAGAAAGTATGGCGACAGGTCCAGTCCCTACATCATTCAGAAACGTTTCTAAATTAGCTTGATTCAGATTTATTCTTTTGATAATCATGGGTTGCCTGTGAATGGACGAGCACGTGCCCTTCCATGCAATCCGGATGGAGATAAAATTGTACCAATAAATGGCATCATATTATGGAAGGAGCTTAAGCCAGATATGATCACTTACAACAGCTTGAGCTGAAGGGAATTTCTCAGCCAGGTATCTAGTGCTTACTCCAACGGAGCAACCAATGTCCAATATATCATTTATCTGACAGTTCCCGGAGTACTTGAGGTGATGCTCCTCAATTGCATTCAGCCAGTTTCCTCGAACAATTTGGTTTGCTTCTTCGATCGATCTCGCCTCCGGTATGGCTCTCTTTGCAATAGACATTGTCGCAGGTTCAGCCTCTGCTGCAGCCTACAATATTCGTGATCAACAACACAAGGAACACTAAAGATCAGATATCCTTCAGCTTGTGCTCGTCTCGATCAGTGAAACAGTTGAGATGTTCCGGTTTCACATGTTTGAGAGTTTTAGAATGCCAACATCAACATTTGTTGCAGAATAGTTCAGTTGCGAGTTACAAGTCAGAATATCAAGTGTACATATAAGAATGACAACAACAGAGAGAAAAGTGAACTACCAGCCATGATAGATTCCCTTCATCATAAGCGTGAAACGGGCTCAGGTAATCTGCTCAAAGAAAAGCAACGCGTCATCAGCACTCAAGTTTACCCAACAACTGAAAGAAAAAGAGACGCCCTCCGATTGTTGATTAATACTCCTAATGATATCCTAATTTTCCGCACGGCCCTCGCGTCGTCATGGTCGGCGACTCGGGGGCAGATGGAAGCGCCGCCGCCAAGCCCCCGTTGTCCAAGCGCTGCCGGCCGCCGCTGCCGCTCCATCGGCGCTGGCGGCCGGCGGCGGCCTTTTTCGATTTTCTTCTTCTTCCAACCTTCCTACAACACCGTCTCTTCCATCCCTTTTCAACACGTGAAGGGATTCTGGTGGCCGGATTTGACGCTTGGTGGCAGGTCTGTGCAGGTGGCCGCCGGATCCGTTGCTTGGTCCCTGGAATTGACCGGCAGCGAGCTGATTTTGGTCGAACGAGGGCCCAGTCGGCGGCTGGCGTTCGACCGGGCCATACCTTGCCTCGGCAGCAGCGATGGGGCGCGGCATGTTGGCTGCAGCAACATTTGGCCCTGCCCAGTGTGGTGGACTGGTGGTCTTCGCCGTCTAGGTGTGGCTATAGCGTCCCCCTGTGAAGACCGGATGTGTCCGAGGACCGGTGGATGGTCGCTTTCTGGTATAATGAGCGATTGACAACGTGGTGTGGATTGACGTTTGCCTTGACTCAAGTATTGCAGGTGTAGAATGCGGCTTGGTTGCATTGGTACAGGTGAAGAACATGCGCGAAAGGTCTTAGTCATGGCGGCTCTGAGGAGCGGAGAGACAAGTAGGCTTGGTTCGAGAGACCCGGTGGCCAGATGGATCAAGTGCGGTTCACATGGTGGCAAGAACGAGCAAGGGAACGTGGTTCCGGTGCGAGGTAGCGGCTCACTACCGAAGCTCGTACGCGGACATGAAGCCGGTGCAAGGTAGCGGCTCACAACCGAACCTTGCACGCGGGGTTTGGTGGTTTGGTCAAAAGACCATCAGGTGGACAGTTTCTTTTGTTTGGGCCTCAAAAGCAAGGTGAGGACTCGGCGTCGCAACGGGCCGAAGGGAGGCTGGCCTGCCAGCCAGGGGCGGTCAGACCGGTCCCACCTGGGCAGGTCGCCCGTGAGCGTCGAGGAGCTTCGATCCGGAGGACACGCGACGTGATCGCAAGGTTTGCGTTGGAGGGAAGCAAGCTTGCGGTGGAAGGTGTCCCAACCGGAAAAATATCTACGCGGAAAATGTCAAATTTGCCCCTGAGGGGTATGTATCACTTAGGGGTAGTTGAGTCATGATAGCACCACCACTTGGAATATATAATAGACCCCTTGGTGGCTGCCATCTTTCTAGTTATTTTCATTTGGATTGCTTAGTTTTCCTTCCCTTTCATCCTTTCCACCTAGAACTATTTTCTTGAATCTTTTGTAGTTTGTATAGGTGAATTCATGGTTGGTTGATTGAGCTTAATCTATTTATCTTTGTGCCATGATTTGAATTCCCGAGCTATTTTCTTTTTCCCATTAAAAAAGGTATTTTCGGAGCTATTTTTATGGATTTTCGTTCTTCTTGTTCTAGGTCGTTTTCTCTCGGATTTCTTGGGAGGCATGACACATGAGTGCCTTGTGCCTCTTTTTCTTGGTGATCCCTTGCCCCCAAATGCCGGGAATCGGTCTAGATTTGAAGATTTCGGGATGAACCCGAGGTGTGTGTGTTCTTCCTTAGAGAGTTAGAGGCCGAGATTTTTGGGGCATAGCCTCTCCTTCAGGTATATATCATCTACCCAATGTTTCGTCTCAAGAGCTCAAGCCGTTTGGGAGATCCGTTCGCGAGTTGACTTTGAGTTCGAGTTCTTCCCGAGCTACCTGGGAGGACCGGTGCAACTGCCCCCTGAGGGAGGTGTGACCGCCCCTGGCTGAGTGCCAGGCAAGGCCGGTGCAACCGCCCCTGGGAGAAGGTGTGACCGCCCCTGGGCGAGAAGTGCTGTTTTGGGTTGTTTTCGTTCGATTCATGTTGGATTTGATCGATTTGAGTTCCGCTGCGTTTATCTTGTTCCTAGGGTCAGTAGCCTCTCAGTAGCTACATGATCTTGGCAAGGTCGGTCCGTAGGCTTTGGAGTTGAGTTGGGAGATGTCGGATCTTGAGAAAATTTTTATCGGCTCCCATTCACTCCCCCCCTCTCTGATCATCTAATCGGTTCTTCACATCGACTCTAGCGTCCCCATCCAGTGATGCAGATCCGACCAAATCGTGTCTCCGAAGGACGGCCGGTGACAATTGTCGTGCTTGCAACAGGTGCAGAAACTCAATATGTGGCGGGTATGGTATGGGACACGCTTCGCCGACTTCGAGTCTCAGGTGCTTCAGCCTCTGGGTCCCATCGACCCTTGGGGCTTTGTTGTGGTGGGCAATGGCGAAAGCCACGACGACAATGTCTTTGGGCATCATTTTCTTTCCTGATGGCGCCATCTATATGCCCCGAAACTATCCCATCCCATCACATGATCTCTAGTGAAAAACTTTATCCAAGTGGGCAGTGACGACAATGACTATTGTCATTCCTTGTTGGAGGCGTCGTTTCGGAGGACTTTTGTGTGATGGTTGCGCATCGTGCGGGTATTGTGGTTACTCAACTCAAATTCTTCAACAATTATTGGTATCCTCGCTTTCCTATGACAGTGGAAGTGTGGATGGTTTGATTACGGTCTTTATTTGGTGGTCAGAGCATCAATAAACATATGGAGTTGTTTCTCTTTGCTTCGGATTCACTTTCACCTAATGTGGACAAGATGGTTCATTTGGAACTGACCTTACTAAATATGCCGTGAAGGTAGATTACTAGAGTAGCTTGTTGGAAATTGTGAGTTTCTTCTTTTTTACTTTTAATTTTGATACATCAAATCTTTTTTATGTCTTGGCTACACGTTCACTTGGAATAAGTGCCTTTCTATGTAATTTTTGTGGTCTCATGCGTTCTTGAAAGAGAATGTTAAAGCTGGAATTTAAATTTTCATTATTAAAAAAAACTGAAAGAAAGAGAGAACGGAGGAAAAAAAAAAGACACAAATGAGCTCACAGTCAGGGTAGACTAAGTTTGGATCTCGTATCCTCTCGAACACCTCGTATACGTCGGACTCGAGCACCTTTTTCGTCATATCCCTCCACGGGATGTTCGACTTCTCTGCCGTCCTGCATACGTCCACATTCTCAGCACAATTTCTCCCATTGCCATGAACAAGTGGTGAACGGCAATGCTGTGTCGGCCGGCACGTTTGCAACTGTTACCTGATGATGACCTCGCGGGAGGCGAGCTTCATGAGCGAGTAGAGCGGCTTGAAGGCGATGAGCGCGCCGACGAGCCGCGACAGCGGGGTCTCGCCGGACCACGCCGGACGCTCCAGCGCCCCTTCCTGTGGCACCACCGGCCCGGTCCCGGTCGCCGCGGCGACGACGACGGCTGCATTGCGGCGCCGGCGATCTGTCGGCCTCTGGAGGCTGCCGCTGGCGGCGGCGGTGGCGCCGGCGCGCGCGAGGATGGCCACCATGTTTGCTTGGTCGTCGCTTTCTTGGGCAACCGATTTTGGTTCCTGGTGGTTCTCTGAGCTCGCTGGTGCCCTGGAAGGGATATGGCGTATTGTTCTGCAGCGTGCCATTGGTGCGTGGGATCGTCTCTATTATCCCCGAGTGACGAGCGGTGACCAGTAGGGCATTGACACGTGGATGCCCAGCGGCAGGTTAAAATGTTCCTTTTTTGTCGTGCTTTTTCCCTCCAAATGCACATGGTTTCTTTGGATGTTTCAAATAAACTATTGAATAAAGTATATGGCTTGATTCATTTTTAAAAGATTTTCAAAACATTGTAACTCATTTTTTTTAAACGTAGCGAAGAACAAACATCGGTCCAATTGACTGGTTAACTTCTTTAAAATCTATGGTGAGCACGAGGAATCCGCTGTATTAAGTCGTGATGTTTCTCATGGCTAATGATGGGGACGTGCCCTGATCTTCCGAGAAGTAAGGTAAGTTGTTGACGATTTGGACTTATAAGAGCAGCTCTAGTGGGTGAACCATGGGAAAGCTCGGTTCGCTATTACCTAACTGAGACCATTGGGGCTGTCGAACTCTGGGTCAGAGCCAAAATCCGAACTCCGTGGATGCGGTAACTGCTGATTTCCCATGAGAACTCTCCCACAAAAACGTCTAACTGCTGATTTTCTAACCTTTGATTTTCTTTAGGTATTGTAGAACTAATCTTTTACAGGAATCATGTGGTCTAAGACGAAAGCGAAGGCACAGGGACTGGAGTGGTGACCAAGTTCAGCTCTTCAGGTTCCCGACGCTCTGAGGGATCATCTGCTTCCCGGGAAACTATCTCTGTTGATTCAACTCAACAGGACACGATTTCCCAGGAGACCGAGAGGCAGGAGGTACCCCTGGAGCAGGCTCCGTATCCGGATCATGACCCGGGTGGAGCACATCATCGCCAGGACCGAAGAAGAAAGGGCGGTGCTTGACAAGCTTCCAGAACCGCGTCTTCAGCCACGCTAAGTACTTCGACGCCATGCTGCTAATCAAGACCGGTCTCGGGGGAGACATGGAACGGGCGTTCAACAATGCCGGATGGCAAAACTTCTACCCCGTCTCAGAAACAGGTTCGCATTTTGTCACAATAGAGTTTCTGATGAGTTTGAAAGTTGAGGTTCTTCCCAATGAGACGAACATTCGTTCTCGGTTTTTCAATGAAGATTTTATTTTGAGCCCGAAATAGCTCAGTGAGGCTCTTGGTTTCCACAAGAGATGCATCATTGACGCTAACCTTTTGGTGACTAACCACCGGTTGTTGGCGCTATTAAATGACACGCTTTTGGTGTTGTTTATATATCAATTTCATGCTTATTCTAATGCTAACCCCGCCACTTGGCACTAAAATAACCCCGTTTCCACATGTGTCTTGTATTTTGGAGTATATTGTGATTTTGTAGGAAACTCGACACATTTGGGCTAGTTCTGGTGATTTGACGATGGGCTTAAAGCATACATAGGCTGATGACGTGGAGAAGGATCAACATGCGAAAGATGAAGTGGATCAGGGCCAGAAAAGGCCCTGGCCGCGCGGCCCAAGGCTTCCCTGGCCGTGAGGCCCAACCTATTTCTGGGTCCAATCGTGCTTCCATTTCTTCGAGGCAAAGCATTCGTCAACCCTAGCCTATATATGAGCCTGCCATTCGCCAGAGACGAGGAGAGCTGCACTAGAGGATACGAAGACATCAAGCAACCGCCAGGGATTGATCAAGATCCAATCTAGAAGCCAACCACGTGGAGGAAGCGGAGCCGGGAACCCTAGCGGAGGCACCGACGGCGCTGAACCTAGAGGACAACAAGGAGATCGTCTTCACAAGGAGTTTACCACCATGATTAGCGCTTCAACATCAATCTACATGGGGTAAATCCTTCGTATGTTCATGGGGTTGTATGATGATCTTGAGATGTAATGGTTGAATCTATGTTTTGATTATCGATCTATCATGTTCTTATGGCTTTGTTCTTCATCTATATCATGCCCTAGCTAGGCTTTGATTTGGTTTGCGTCGATTGCTCCGCTCTCCTTAGATCTTTAGCCATGAGTATGATCCTTGTAGCTCAGTAGCTGTTACCACTCCTTAGCGTCACGTTTAAGCAATGCTCAAGAGCGCGAAGATATATGTCGTTGTATGCAAAATTAATTCTGCAAGCGCACAGAATATATCTCGTTGTAGCACTTCTCCTCAGAAGTAACCCCAGGGTATCGTATTTATATTTCCGCAGGGAAGCAGATGGTTAAAGTGTATTGAAGAATGAAATGATATATCTTGCCAGAAATATCAAGCCACAAACCCAGGGGCACAAACTCTAGGTTTGGGGGATAATGGTCAAATGAATGACCGGATAGAAGGTCTAGAAGACCAGCGACACACGGAGCACCTATTTCTAAAGAAAAGGAAAGACGTTGGGAGAGACCGGACCTAGACACTTTCTAACTCAGAGCAAAAGGCACTCTAGCCTTGGTCTAGACTCTAGCTTAGATACCGGGAACAGAGCTCGCTTCGACGGCTAGAACGGGAGAACCTCAGAACGGGGTGAGAGAGGGGGTTCTCCGGGCTCAGCACTACTGTTATGAATACACCCGAACGTGGTGGACTACGAAGGACGGACAGGGCTGTCACCACCTGCCGCCTACCACTGCAGTTCCGTGGGGTGCAACACACTTCCTAGTTAATCAACAAGCCAGACACCACGTCTGCACTAGATGATTAAGATTTCTCTTGAGGCCTGTCAAGAGAAATCCCCATCTTCCCTAAGGCGTCTTACGGCCCGGTCAAGGCGAGCAAACCCGCGAGATAAAGCCCGGTAGAGATAAACTAAACTCTAAACTAAAACTAAAGGGGATAGAACTTTGCTCTAAAGAGAGCAAGATCTTTACTCTAAAAGAAGAGCAAGACAAAAAGATAAAAGATAAACTTAAGCTCTGAAGTAAGAAAGTAATTGTATTAATAAACTCTTCAAAAGAAGGAAAGGATACAAGAGCTTTACCAGAACTCCGAAGACTCTGAAGATCCGAGCTAAGCTTGACTCGACTCTACTCCCAACTCTAATCCTAATCTAAGAAATGAAAAAGATACAAGGACTCCCTTCAAGTACAGACTTGAGTAATGTAGTGTGTGTCTTCCCAAGGTGGATGACCTGCCTTCTATAGCCTCCTAGAGGGTGGATGCCAGCGTCATTAGCACACCAAGGACCTGCTTAAGCTTCACGCGAAGGAGGAGACTTGGCAGCGACCTTTGCAGGAACAGCCCTGATGCTCTCCTGAAGTCGGTTTTAGTTGCATTTAGTTGAAGCTTGTCCGAGAATCCTAGGATGTGGGCCCTTCAAACCATGTGCTTCCTACTCTAGGCCTTCCGGGTCCTTGGATCAAACCGACGTTGATTGCACGTCTCCTGATCATCTTGGGTGCTTAGCATATGTTGTGGATTAGTGACGTGGCCAGACATGGCCAGGGGAGGCCGGTCGGCCTGGCCTAGGCCGCCCGGCCTGGCTCTGAGCCAGGTTTGGCCCTGGTTTCTCCTGATTTGTCCTACAAGCACAACTCATCCAAAACTTGTGGAATTTGTCAGTGAAAGCACTTTTATGTTTGGAATTATGGTATGATCATCCTCATTTTACCGAAATGTTGACGGTCACTACGAGGTTATAATGGCCGTCAACTGTACAGATTACCCCTGTTTGGTGACAGCTTGCGGGAGGGAAAACTGCTGAGCTTGGTTCATGTTCACCTCTGTGATAGATTAGATCGGTTTCTTCACATTATGCGATGCATCTACAAGTGATCCTAGGCCCTATGAGCATCCGTTCCTTATATCTTGTGCTCATCATCAACTATTCTTGCTAATCTGGAATAGATTGATTTACTAACCATATTAGATTAGATCCAATTCATATCTAAGTCTTTACCAACTCAATTAGTGCTTAGTTAAGCGTAATAACCCACTTGTTCAGTGGATTGATAACCTTGGGGGAGTACTCTCTTGAGGGAAGAGCTACAACTGATCCATGCGCTTGCGGTGGATCTTGGTGCGCGTTCAGCGCGCTAACAAGCTTTTCTGGCGTCCGTTGCCGGGGAACAAGCTAGTTATTTACGTTTAACTTTGTATTAGTTTTGTTGGCTACTAACATCTAACTTTTTCTGTAGAAATCTTTTTGTTTTTGTTTTATTTTTCGTTGTCTAGATGGGATCTATCATCCAGTCCGTTGGAGAACCAGAGAAATCATTGAGAGATTATGCAAGCCCGCGAATGGAGGATTTCGACATACAAAAATCAGATTCAACGCTCGAAGCAACCAAATATGAAATTAGTACGGAGATCTTCAGGATGGCGGCTGCAAATCCATTCAGAGGGGTGGAGACTGATAACCCATATGGACACATTGCACGTTTCACGATGCTATGCAATACAATACAACAAGAAGGTGTTCCATTAGCTTGGTTCAGGTGGAATCTTTTCCCTTATTCACTTGCAGATGAAGCAAAGAGATGATATGCGCTCGCATCCTTCGAAGCAAGAGGAAATTTTGATTTATTGATGCAAAAATTCTGCAGGAAGTTCTTTCCCGTCAGCAAGGTGCAAGATTTGAGGAAGCAAGTGATTAATTTCAAGCAAGGAGAAGATGAGGGAATTGATCAAGCCTGGGATCGTTTCAACGGATTAATTGAGCAAGGACTGAAGCTTGGATTCACCGGTGACATATTATTGCATACTTTTTATTTTTCCCTAACCCCTGAGTGCATGCAATTTGTTCGTATGTGTTCAGGAGGAGATCTCATGGACAAAACACTCACGGAAACTGCTCAAATCCTTCAGAGAATTAGTAAAGGAGCAGCAACACAAAGAGACTGGGAATCAAGGCTTTCGGGCAACGTAGAACAAGGAACTTGAGGAGGAGTACTTGCTGGAATTTTTAGAAACATGGCCCCGAAAGTGAAGAAAGAGGAACCAATCAAGGAATTAACTATTGAGAAGATGAAAGAACCTTTATGCAATAATAAGGGACATTTGAAGTGATAAAAATGATAAACCGAAGACATCAGAGGCCAGAAGCTTAGGAAATGCAAAATCATTGCGAGAGTTTGAGCAAATGGATTGGATTCCTATAGACCTTGGAGAAATATTCAACAAAAGGAGACCGTTTCCAAATAAAAAAGGTTCAGTGAAAGCTGTAGAAGTGGATTTTCCACCAGATAAACACACGGGATACGTCTTGGACAAGGAATCGGTAGGAGAAATCATTCAGAAACTATTCAAAGAAAAAGGAGAGGTGGACCCTGATTATGTTGTAGAAGTGAAGAGGATAATGGGAGCGAAACTAGAATCTTCTCCCTTTGCACGCTTGGCCAAGATTTATGCAATAAAAGAAGAACACACAGAGAAAAGACCACTACCTACACCACACATCAGCTGCATGATCAATGGAGAATTATTCTGCAATGCTTTATGCGACATCGGAGCACAACTAAGTGTTATATCTTCTAAAATTGACGATTAGCTTTACAACAAGACCTTAGACTTAGCTCCAACTTCTACCAGATTGATTATGGGGGATGGTAGAACAATAAAACCTTTGGGTATGCTTAAAGATTTAGATGTTGCTATCTCTGGTAAATCAATTCCAACCGACTTTTTCGTGATTGATGTTTACAATGAAGAACATGATGATATAATTCTTGGTAGACCTTTTCTTAAGTTGGTTGATGCTGTTCTTGATGCTGGGAAGGGTAAAGTAACCATTAATCTTGATGGAATTAAATACACATACAACTTTCTACCGCTTCCCGTATTCCTTTGCCTCTCCCTCTTGACAACGAAGAAGTGGAGAGTATTAGCTTTGTTGAAAACCTTAGAGACCCACTTCAACGAGCGATCGAGGGTGAGTCATTCGACAACGAGCAAGACGAAGAACTAGAGGAGGCAAAGGAAGCATTAGAACCACAAAGATGGAAGTTGTGAAAAAAAGTTTGAGGAGATCGGGAATTTGTTTCAAGAACAAGAGGAGGCGCCTGATGTTGAGCTGAAGCCACTTCCTAAGGGATTGAAATATGCATTCTTGGGGAATGAGAAGACATATCCAGTGATTGTAAGCGAAGATTTGAGCTCAGAAGAAACGGAGAAGTTGCTGAATTTATTAAGAAAACACAAGAAAGTGATTGGTTACACAATCAAAGACTTGAAAGGCATTAGTCCAGCATTTTGCACACACCATATACAATTAGAGGATGAATATAAGCCAGTTGTTGAGCATCAGAGAAGATTGAGCCACGATATGCGTGAGGTGGTAAAGAAAGAGGTGATTAAGCTATTGAATGCTGGATTCATCTATCCAGTACCAAATAGAGAATGGGTGAGCCCTGTACATTGTGTACCAAAGAAAGGAGGATTGACAGTGGTGAAGAATGAGAAGAATGTTACCAGCCGAGAGAGAGGGCACAGCCGAGAGAAACCCCAAAGCCAAAGCCAGTCCGCTTCCATTGTGAGCATTGTGGAAGGGATGGACACCTTGAGGAGTTCTGTTGGAGGAAGAAGAGGGAGGTGAGAAGAGAGAAGGAGGTGGGGAACAGGGACAGGTACTACTCTTCCCGTGGTGTGCCCGTGTCTCGTTCACCCTGGCCGAGAGGCGATGCCTTTGTGCGCACAGTTCCTGTGGTTGGCAGTCGTGGTGTTCCAGCTAGTCGTGAGTTTGCTAGGCGGCCTACGTTTCGTGGTCAGTTTGGTTCAGGGAGGTTCGACCGTAGCTTTGAGGCTAGGAGAGAGTCTAGGCCACGTTTTCCCCCACGTGGTGCTAGACGTCCTATGGTGAGAGACGAGAGGGTTTCACGTGGTAGAGTTGATTTTGCTAACCCCTCTTTTGAGCAGATGGCCCGACACTGGTTTGACTCGTTTTGTGCTAACCCCAGTGTCGAGTCATTCGCTCATTCTCGTTCTTGCTTCTGATTGTGCAGGTGGGAGGCTTGGAGAACTTTTGGTTGATGGATTCTGGCTGCTCGAGACACATGACAGGTAATGGGAAGTGGTTCTCCAGTCTCACCCCGGTGGTGTCCAGGCAGTACATCACTTTCGGGGATAAGGGTAGAGGTAGAGTGTTGTCTGAGGGTGCTATTCAGGTTAGTGACGATTTCATGTTGAAGCGAGTTGCTCTTGTCAAGAATCTTGGTTTCAATTTGCTTTCAGTTTCTCAGCTTCTTGATGAGGGTTATAAGGTTCGATTTAAGCGTGGTGATTCTAAAATTCTTGATTCTCGAGGTGACCTTGTGTGTATGATCATTCCCGAGGGACAGATTTTTCGTGCTGATTTTTTTCGATCCTTTGGTCCTTCACGGTGTTTAATCGCTGGTACTTCTTCTGAGCTTTGGAAGTGGCATAGGAGATTGGGTCATGTGAGCTTTGATTTACTCACACGCTTGAGTGCTCTTGACCTTATCCGAGGATTGCCCAAGCTCAAGTTCGAGAAAGATTTGGTTTGTGCACCTTGTAGGCATGGTAAAATGGTTGCTTGAGGACCCGGTGTGTCCGAGGACCGGTGGATGGTCGCTTCCTGGTGTGATGAGTGATTGACAACGTGGTGTGGATTGACGTTTCCCTTGGCTCAAGTATTGCAGGTGTAGAATGCGGCTTGGTTGCATTGGTGCAGGTGAAGAACAGGCGCGAAAGGTCTTAGCCATGGCGGCCTCCGAGGAGCGGAGAGACAAGTAGGCTTGGTTCGAGGGACCCGGTGGCCGGTGGATCAAGTGCGGTTCACATGCTGGCAAGAACGAGCAAGGGGACGTGGTTCCGGTGCGAGGTAGCGGCTCACAACCGAAGCTCGTACGCGGACGAGAAGCCGGCGCAAGGTGGCGGCTAACAACCGAAGTTTGCGCGCGGGGTTTGGTGATTTGGCCACAAAATCATCGGTGGACGGTTTCCCTTGGTTTGGGCCTCAAAACCAAGGACCGAGGACTCGACGTGGCGGAGATGGGCTGCTGGGCCGAGTGTGGCTGGCAGGGGCGGTTTAACCGCCCCCCAGGGCCGGTTTAACCGCCCCCCTGGGCTGGCCCATAACCGGCGTCGAGGAGCTTCGATCCGGAGGACACGCGGCGTGACTGCAAGGCTTGCGTCGGAGGGAAGCTAGCTTGCAGTGGAAGGTGCCCGAGCCGGAAAATATCTGAGAACCAAATGTCAAATTTGCCCCTGAGGGGTATGTATCACTTAGGGGTAGTTTAGTCTTTAGAGCACCACCACTTGGACTACTAATAGCCCCTTCCAGGGCTGGTGGCTGCTATCTCTTCTAGTTATCTCTTTAGTTTTTCCTTTGAACTAGTTTTCCCCTTCATCCCCTCCACCTAGAACTACTTCGAATCATTCCTAGTTTGTATAGGTGAATTCATGGTTATGTGATGGAGTTTGTGCTGCTCATCTTTGTGCCATGATTTGATTTCCCGAGCTCCCTTTTCTTTTTCTATTTTCGTGGGTATTTTCGGAGCTATTTTTGGGGGATTTTCGTTCTTCTCTTTCTAGGGCGTTTTCTCTCGGATTTCTTTGGGGGATTCACGTATGAGTGCCTTGTGCCTCTTTTGCTGGTGATCCTTTGCCCCCAAACGCCGAGAATCGCTTTGGATTTGAGATTTTCGGGATGAACTCGAGGTCATGGTGTTCTTCACGAGATCTGAGATTCTGGGAGTTGTACTGAGTTAGAGGCCGAGATCTTTTGGGAAAACACTCCACTAGAGGTCTAGATCATCTGACCAAAATCTCGCCTCAAGAGCTCAAGCGGTTTGGGAGATCCACTTTCGGTTTGACTTTTTCCCGAGCTTCCCAGGCCAGGGCGGTTTAACCGCCCCCCTGACCCGGTTTAACCGCCCCCCTGGGGTGTGTTGGATCGAGTCTTGTTTCGGGCCAGTTTTGTGTTCGTTTCGATCGATTCGAGTTCCGCTGCGTGTTTCTTGTTCCTAGGGTCAGTAGCTTGACAGTGGCTACGTGATCTTGGCAAGATTGCTCTCAGAGGTTTCGGAGTTGATTTGGGAAAATAGCCGGATTGGTTGGAAAGAATTTTTATCGGCTCCCATTCACTCCCCCCCCCTCTCTGGTCGCCGTTTCGGTCCTTCAATTGGTATCAGAGCCGGTTACGGGTCTTTGCGACTCTAACCAGTCTAAGATCCAAAGATGGCGTACCAAGATCGGGGTTCCGGGCCTCCGCACTTCGATGGGAAGAACTACCCGAACTGGGTTGCGCGTATGGGCGCTTTCTTGCGAGGCAAAGGAAAGTTGCTGTGGGATGTGACGAAAGATGAAAACTATGTCAATCCCACCAACTTAGATGCCCAGGATGCAAAGGATAAGTTTGAGGCGAATGCTAGAGCTGTTGACTACTTGTTCCGTGCTTTGTCTGCCGAGGAGTTTGAGCGTGTTTTGGGCGAGGACCTAGCTAGCCAGATCTGGCAGAAGCTCAAGGTAGCCCACGGTGGTGATAGCCATGTCAAGGCTAGGCTTTTCTCGATGTATAGGAGAGAATATGAGAATTTCGCTCATTTGCCTGGAGAGTCGGTTGATGCTTTGTTTCAGCGTTTCACTTCTATTGTCAACAACATGAAAGCCAACATTACCGTACTCCCATACTCGGATCATGACCGAGCTATCAAGCTCCTGCAAGCACTTGATAGATCCGTGTGGGGTGCCAAGGTTGAGGCGATCATGGAGTCGGCAAACTATGAAACTTTGTCTGTCGATGAGCTTTTCTCGAAGTTGAAGTCTTCTGAGGTTGACAGACAGCTGCTTGCCAAGGCTAAGAGTCCGACTGATCCCCATAGTCTGGCTCTAGTCGGTGGCTCTGGATATGGACATGCTAACACTCCTAGACACTTTGCTTTGTCTTCTCTTGTGTCTCTTCCAGATGAAGAATATGAGGTGCTGAGCGAGGAGGATCTCGCGTTGCTCACAAGGAGGTTCGAGCGGATGTACCAGAACCGGAAGGGTTCGAGGCGTGCCGGGAGTACGTGCTACATATGCGGGAAGATGGGTCACTTCATCGCCGAGTGCCCCGAGGAGATCAAGAACGACTACAACCGCAAGCACCGCCCGCGAGACGACCACAAGCACCGTCCCAAGGACGAGTACCGCTCCAAGCACAAGAACAAGGACGAGAGAAGGTCGAAGAACAAGCACGGTGGACACAAGAAGCACAGATCTCGAGCGATGGTGGCAGATGCGAGCGACATCGACACAAGCTCCACCAACACGTCATCAAGCTCAAGCAGTGAAGATGAAGACCGCGGCCACCGCAAGGAGAAGAAGAGCTTGAACCGCAACTTCAACGGCATCTCCTTCGCCGCCGTCGACTACTGCACCATGGCGCACGACTCCGTGAAGAGCAAGGACGACTCCGACTCCGACTCCGACTCCGAGGATGAGGTATTGACCGATCCC
Source organism: Urochloa ruziziensis (assembly GCA_015476505.1). Lineage (NCBI taxonomy): Eukaryota > Viridiplantae > Streptophyta > Magnoliopsida > Poales > Poaceae > Urochloa > Urochloa ruziziensis. The sequence goes on from CM027118.1 coordinate 33,472,544, forward strand.
ACCTCTTTGCGTCAGGAGATTGCTAGATTAGAGCAGTTGGTCGATAACCGCGATGATGTGCTTAGGAAGACCAACAAGGAGAAGAGGGAGTTTAGGTCTTTGCTTGAGAGTCCAAGGATAGAGTGGCTGAGCTTGAGACCTTGCTTTCTGAGACTGGAAAGAAGCTATGGAGTTTGAGTCTTTGCTTTGCGAGTCTAGGGAGAGAGCAGCTAAGCTTGAGTCAGAGATTTCTGTGTTGAAAGATGCTCCTCTTGTGTCTGATGAAGTTGAATGCTCGTTTTGTGATGTGCATATTGCTGATCTGGTTGTGCTTAAGGAGAAACACATGACTTGCTTAGATGAACTAGAGGGTGCTAGGGTTGAGCTTGCTGAGTTGAATTCTAGATCATCTTTGCTAGGTGCTTGTACTTCTTGTCCTGCTTTGCATGCTCAGTTGCTTGAATCACGCACCATGATTAGTTCACTTGAAGCACAACTGAAATCTCCCATTGCAAATTCATGTTCTGCTTGTGATGTTGTTGCATTGAAGAATGTTGAGCTAGAAGCAGTGTGTGAATCGCTTGCAAGATGAGAATGATGGGTTGCGACAGTGTTTGGGTTGGTTGTCGGGTCGCGAGCCTCAGCTTAAGATGTTGATTGCTGGTTTTAAGAGAGCTGATGGTCATGGTCTGGGTTCTGAGAAGGTTGGTGAGAGTAGTGGCGAGAGAGAGAGAGATCCTGAGAGCTCCACCGCAAACATTCCCACAGACCCACCAAAACCATTCTCAATGAACACCTTCACACCCAAACCCAACCACCTGCTAAACAAGCTTGACACCACTCCAGATCCTCCCAAGTTTCCACCAAGACAGATAACCTTCAGAGGAGAGTGACCTTTGTGAGGAGTGGGGTTTACCAGCCGAGAGAGAGGGCACAGCCGAGAGAAACCCCAAAGCCAAAGCCAGTCCGCTTCCATTGTGAGCATTGTGGAAGGGATGGACACCTTGAGGAGTTCTGTTGGAGGAAGAAGAGGGAGGTGAGAAGAGAGAAGGAGGTGGGGAACAGGGACAGGTACTACTCTTCCCGTAGTGTGCCTGTGTCTCGTTCACCCTGGCCGAGAGGCGACGCCTTTGTGCGCACAGTTCCTGTGGTTGGCAGTCGTGGTGTTCCAGCTAGTCGTGAGTTTGCTAGGCGGCCTCCGTTTCGTGGTCAGTTTGGTTCAGGGAGGTTCGACCGTAGCTTCGAGGCGAGGAGAGAGTCTAGGCCACGTTTTCCCCCGCGTGGTGCTAGAGGTCCGATGGTGAGAGACGAGAGGGTGTCACGTGGTAGAGTTGATTTTGCTAACCCCTCTTTTGAGCAGATGGCCCGACACTGGTTTGACTCGTTTTGTGCTAACCCCAGTGTCGAGTCATTCGCTCATTCTCGTTCTCGTTTCTGATTGTGCAGGTGGGAGGCTTGGAGAACTTTTGGTTGATGGATTCTGGCTGCTCGAGACACATGACAGGTAATGGGAAGTGGTTCTCCAGTCTCACCCCGGTGGTGTCCAGGCAGTACATCACTTTCGTGGATAAGGGTAGAGGTAGAGTGTTGTCTGAGGGTGCTATTCAGGTTAGTGACAATTTCATGTTGAAGCGGGTTGCTCTTGTCAAGAATCTTGGTTTCAATTTGCTTTCAGTTTCTCAGCTTCTTGATGAGGGTTATGAGGTTCGATTTAAGCGTGGTGATTCTAAAATTCTTGATTCTCGAGGTGACCTTGTGTGTATGATCATTCCCGAGGGACAGATTTTTCGTGCTGATTTTTCTCGATCTTTTGGTCCTTCACGGTGTTTGATCGCTGGTACCTCTTCTGAGCTTTGGAAGTGGCATAGGAGATTGGGTCATGTGAGCTTTGATTTACTCACACGCTTGAGTGCTCTTGACCTTATCCGAGGATTGCCCAAGCTCAAGTTCGAGAAAGATTTAGTTTGTGCACCTTGTAGGCATGGTAAAATGGTTGTTGCTTCCCATCCACCTTTGACAGATGTTATGACTGAGCGTCCAGGGGAGCTTTTGCACATGGACTTGGTTGGCCCCGCTCGCGTTCGTTCAGTTGGTGGGAAGTGGTATGTTCTTGTGATTGTGGATGACTTTTCTCGATATGCTTGGGTGTTCTTTCTGGCGTCGAAGGATGAGACATTTGATTTTGTTCGAGATCTGATTTTGAGGTTGAAAAACGAGAGTAATGGTGGTGCCATGAGAGCTATACGTAGTGACAATGGTACGGAATTTAAGAACACTCGTTTTGATGCCTTCTGTCGTGATCTTGGTCTCGAACATCAATACTCTTCGCCATATGTTGCTTGTCAGAATGGTGTTGTTGAAAGAAAGAATCGAACACTTTGTGAGATGGCTAGGACGATGCTAGATGAGCATAGGACTCCTAGGAAGTATTGGGCAGAAGCGGTGAACACAGCTTGCTATGTTTCAAATCGGATTTTCCTTCGTGCTTTCAAGAAGAAAACTTGCTATTAGCTTTTCCATGGTCGTTCCCCCCGTGTGAGTCACTTTCGGGTCTTTGGTTGCAAGTGTTTCATCTTGAAGAAAGGAAATTTGGACAAGTTTGAGTCTCGTTCGATGGATGGAATTTTTCTTGGTTATGCTAATCATTTCTGAGCATATCGTGTGCTCAATCTTGGAGACTAACCAAATCATGGAGACTTGCGAAGTCACCTTCGACGAGACCATTCCGTGTAGCTCTTCTGCTTTTGAGTGTGCAGGTGATGATGATTTGCGACAGCCCATCTTTGAGGAAGAACAGCCTGATGATGAAGATGATGAAGAGATTCATGCACCGTGTGGAGATCGTGTACCTTCTACTTCCACTACTACCACGACGTTCGACGACGGCCCCTCTGCTACACCTTCGTCGAGTCGCGCTCCAGATCGAGTTCAAGTGGAAGCTGATGTTGAGGGGGAGGCAATCTCGAGGCGAGAAGCTCCCCTGGCTGGTACTAGAGGGATCATCCACCTTCGAAGATATCGGGAACTTGGATGAACGCACTACACGGTCGAGGTCACAGAACATCTCTCATTATGCTCATTCTGCTTTTGTCGCGTCTTTTGAGCCCAAAAATGTTGGACACGCTTTATCTGATTCTGATTGGGTCAATGCCATGCATGAAGAGCTTGAAAACTTTGAGAGAAATCAGGTGTGGAAGTTAGTAGAACCACCTCCAAATTGCCATCCTATAGGAACCAAGTGGGTGTTCAAGAACAAGAGGGATGAGAGTGGTGAGATTGTGAGAAACAAAGCGAGGTTGGTTGCTCAGGGGTTTTCGCAGCAGGAGGGGATAGATTATGAGGAGACATTTGCTCCTGTTGCCCGTTTGGAGGCAATTCGGATCCTTCTAGCATTTGCAGTTGCTAAAGGGTTCAAATTGTACCAAATGGACGTGAAGAGTGCCTTCTTGAATGGGGTGATCGAGGAAGAAGTGTATGTGAGGCAGCCCCCGGGTTTTGAGAGTGAGAGATACCCACACCGAGTGTACAAACTCCACCGAGCTTTATATGGCCTAAAGCAAGCACCCAGAGCGTGGTATGGCAGGTTGAGAGGGTTCTTGCTTAGCAAGGGGTTTGTGATGGGGAAGGTTGATAAAACGCTCTTCTTGTTGAGAAATGGCAATGATCTTTTAATCGTTCAGATTTACGTGGATGATATCATTTTTGGTGGCTCTTCTCATGATCTTGTTGCCAAGTTTGCAGACGATATGAGCAGGGAATTTGAGATGTCGATGATGGGAGAGTTGCAGTTCTTTCTCGGGCTGCAGATCAAGCAAACCAAGGATGGGACATTCGTGCACCAAAGCAAGTACACCAAGGACATTCTCAAGAAATTCGACATGAGCGACTCCAAGCCGATGACTACGCCGATGAGTACGACTACAGCTTTGGATGCGGATGAGGACGGAGAACCAGTGGACCAGAAGGAGTACCGGAGCATGATCGGCTCCCTCCTCTACTTGACGGCGACGAGGCCGGACATACAGTTCAGCGTGTGTCTGTGCGCTCGTTTTCAGGCTTCACCGAGGACTTCACATCGTCAGGCCGTCAAGCGGATTTTCAGGTATCTCAAGTTTACTCCTGAGCTGGGTCTTTGGTATTCTGCCGATTCCACTCTTGCACTTCATGGTTTTTCTGATGCGGATTTTGCTGGATGTCGTGTTGATCGCAAGTCTACTTCTGGTCAGTGTCAGTTTCTTGGTTCGTCTCTTGTGTCTTGGTCTTCTCGCAAGCAGTCTAGTGTAGCCCAATCCACCACTGAAGCCGAGTATGTTGCTGCTGCTAGCTGTTGTTCTCAGTTGCTTTGGATCACCTACACCTTGAGAGATTTTGGCTTAGACATGTCCCATGTTCCACTTCTTTGTGACAGCACCAGTGCCATAAGCGTAGCCAAAAATCCCGTGCTTCATTCCAAAACCAAACACATAGAAGTGAGGTACCACTTTCTGAGAGATCATGTGGAGAAAGGAGATATTGAGCTTGCCCATGTTTCTACCCAAAACCAGCTTGCAGACATTTTCACTAAGCCACTTGACCAAGTTACCTTCACCCGCTTGCGAGGAGAACTTGGTGTGTGTGCGGTTTTCTGAGCTGAGTTTTGGAGGCTTCTCTTGTAGTATATGTATACTATTGTACCATCTTTGTATCTTGATGTTCATTTTTCTTGCTTTTGTATCTTGATTTCATATTTTGTATCATATCTTAGGATGAGCTTCTCCTATATGCAGTGATTGGTACAACTTGCTACATTTTAGAGTTTAGGCAGGCTGGATAGGGATTGATTGTATGGATGGCTATGCTCTCGATGGTTTTGATATATATTCTTTTGAGATAGTCTCTTTTTGAATTAAAATGACAAACTGAACTTAAACTCCTTCACCCATGAGTAAATGCCTTTGCATGTCTTGTTTGAGCCGAAATGGCTATATCTTGCTTAAGATCATGCTAGGGTGTGATATTCTTTTCAATTGGGTCAAAGACCTTTGTCATTGTAAATGTTTAGCCCATGCTTTATCTTGTGGAGGAAGCATAAGCTTCTTTTTGTCGCAAAGACATTTCATGTACCATGCTTAATTTGAAAAACTTGAAAAATGAGATGTCTATGCATAAAGAAGAAAGATGAGAAAAAGATATATTTGCAGAAAATTATGTTCATGTCTCTATGCTTTCACCATTGCACACACTTGCACACATGGGTGCTAAGCGGTTGCATGATGTTTGCCGGAGAAGTCTCCCATGAGAAGTGAACACATGGCTCCGTGCTTTGACATGACATGAGGTAGAACTTGGGCATTTATGATGATCTTTTGTCAAGAATGCGTATCCTTCCATGTTTTTGGTGAGATGAAGTTCACTTTTGCTTGAACAATCCATGGTTAGGACTTTGCTCATGTGGTGACATTTTTGATAAATCTACACAACTTGCTCATGGCTTTGTCAATTGGATATATGTCTTCACCTTCTTGATGGCAATGCCCGTGTGACATGATGAACTATCTTGTTTGCCTCTTCTCTAACTTGTAGCATTTTGTATTGCTCATTGTATATTTGAGAAGCTTGTAGTTGCATTTTGTATATTTTTCCTTGATTTGTGCATTGTCAACAAGGGGGAGAATTTCTGGAGCTTTCTGCAAGGGGGAGATGTTGCTGAATCTATGAGAAAGCTTTTGCTCTAGAATTTATCGGTTTTGTGTGAGAAGTGAGAGTTTTGCCAAAATGAGAGTTTTAAAAAATTTGTGAAGTTTCTGAGAGTTTAAGCATTAGAAAACTTTGCTGGGCACATTTGGAAGGTTTTCAAGTTTGAACGACATCATTGCGAGTTCGTTTGTGCGATTTTGGCATTTTCAAGTTGGGTCATCTGAACCGCCCCTGTGCTGAGTGCACATAGTTTGGGAAAGTTTTGAGCGATTTCGAGTGTTTTTCGCATGCACAAGTTCACTTGTTCAGGGGGAGTTGCATCTTTGCAGGGGGAGTGCTTTGAGTGTCCTGAAAAGTGATTTGGAGGTTTTGAAATTGGTGATTTGTGCTTTGTTCTTTTGCTCTTTTGCCGATGGTGTTGAGCCCTTTCGCTTCTTCTTGAAGGGTCGGCGTTTCTGGAGCTTTCTCTTGCGAAGTGACTTTGTTCTCAGCTTGTTCTTGCTTTTAGTCACTTGCTTGAGTCTTGTTTTCGATTTCTTTTATACTTTCTTTATCTCAATGGTTACTATGTGTGTGTTGTCAATGCACTCATCAAGGGAGAGAATGAGGACCCGGTGTGTCCGAGGACCGGTGGATGGTCGCTTCCTGGTGTGATGAGTGATTGACAACGTGGTGTGGATTGACGTTTCCCTTGGCTCAAGTATTGCAGGTGTAGAATGCGGCTTGGTTGCATTGGTGCAGGTGAAGAACAGGCGCGAAAGGTCTTAGCCATGGCGGCCTCCGAGGAGCGGAGAGACAAGTAGGCTTGGTTCGAGGGACCCGGTGGCCGGTGGATCAAGGGCGGTTCACATGCTGGCAAGAACGAGCAAGGGGACATGGTTCCGGTGCGAGGTAGCGGCTCACAACCGAAGCTCGTACGCGGACGAGAAGCCGGCGCAAGGTGGCGGCTAACAACCAAAGTTTGCGCGCGGGGTTTGGTGATTTGGCCACAAAATCATCGCTGGACGGTTTCCCTTGGTTAGGGCCTCAAAACCAAGGATCGAGGACTCGACGAGGCGGAGATGGGCTGCTGGGCCAAGTGTGGCTGGCAGGGGCGGTTTAACCGCCCCCCCTGGGCTGGCCCAAAACCGGCGTCGAGGAGCTTCGATCCGGAGGACACGCGGCGTGACTGCAAGGCTTGCGTCGGAGGGAAGCTAGCTTGCGGTGGAAGGTGTCCCAGCCGGAAAATATCTGAGAACCAAATGTCAAATTTGCCCCTGAGCGGTATGTATCACTTAGGGGTAGTTTAGTCTTTAGATCACCACCACTTGGACTACTAATAGCCCTTCCCAGGGCTGGTGGCTGCTATCTCTTTGGTTATCTCTTCTAGTTATCTCTTTAGTTTTTCCTTTGAACTAGTTTTCCCTTTCATCCCCTCCACCTAGAACTACTTCGAATCATTCCTAGTTTGTATAGGTGAATTCATGGTTATGTGATGGAGTTTGTGTTGCTCATCTTTGTGCCATGATTTGATTTCCCGAGCTCCCTTTTCTTTTTCTATTTTCGTGGGTATTTTCGGAGCTATTTTTGGGGATTTTCGTTCTTCTCTTTCTAGGGCGTTTTCTCTCGGATTTCTTTGGGGGATTCACGTATGAGTGCCTTGTGCCTCTTTTGCTGGTGATCCTTTGCCCCCAAACGTCGGGAATCGCTCTGGATTTGAGATTTTCGGGATGAACCTGAGGTCATGGTGTTCTTTGCGAGATCTGAGATTCCGGGAGTTGTACTGAGTTAGAGGCCCAGATCTTTTGGGAAAACATTCCACTGGAGGTCTAGATCATCTGACCAAAATCTCACCTCAAGAGCTCAAGCGGTTTGGGAGATCCACCTTTGGTTTGACTTTTTCCCGAGCTTCCCAGGCCACGGCGGTTTAACCGCCCCCCTGACCCGGTTTAACCGTCCCCCCTGAGGTGTGTTCAATCCAGTCTTGTTTCGGGCCGTTTTGTGTTCATTTCGATCGATTCGAGTTCCGCAGCGTATTTCTTGTTCCTAGGGTCAGTAGCTTGACAGTGGCTACGTGATCTTGGCAAGATTGCTCTCGGAGGTTTCGGAGTTGGTTTGGTAAAATAGCCGGATCGGTTGGAAAGAATTTTTATCGGCTCCCATTCACTCCCCCCCTCTCTGGTAGCCGTTTCGGTCCTTCACATACCCCTCAGGGGCAAATATGACATTTGGTTTTCAGATATTTTCCGGCTGGGACACCTTCCACCGCAAGCTAGCTTCCCTCCGACGCATGCCTTGCAGTCACGCCGCGTGTCCTCCGGATCGAAGCTCCTCGACGCCGATTTTGGGCCTGCCCAGGTGGGGCAGTTAAACCGGCCCTGGGGGGCGGTTAAACCGCCCCTGCCAGCCACACTTGGCCCAGCAGCCCATCTTCGCCACGTCGAGTCCTCGGTCCTTGGTTTTGAGGCCCAAACCAAGGGAAACCGTCCACCGATGATTTTGTGGCCAAATCACCAAACCCCGCGCGCAAACTTCGGTTGTTAGCCGCCACCTTGCGCCGACTTCTCGTCCGCGTACGAGCTTCGGTTGTGAGCCGCTACCTCGCACCGGAACCACGTCCCCTTGCTCGTTCTTGCCAGGATGTGAACCGCACTTGATCCATCCGGCCACCGGGTCCCTCGAACCAAGCCTACTTGTCTCTCCGCTCCTCGGAGGCCGCCATGGCTAAGACCTTTCGCGCCTGTTCTTCACCTGCACCAATGCAACCAAGCCGCATTCTACACCTGCTGTGGGGGATATAGTACCTGGGTACCTCACGAGCAAGCCTGGCAGCCCACCAAAAGGGGGCGGCCCACCTCACCGTTCCGGGCCTGAAGACGTGCGGGACAAGTCGGCGCACGGAGGAAGGATCTGGAAGGAGAAGTCCTAGTTGGAATAGGAATTATTGTAAAGAAGGAAAGGATTCTTAGAGGTAGGATCGGATACAAACCGACTTGTAACCCTGCCCCCCGATATATAAGGCGGGCAGGGACCCCCTCAAAAAGGGACGAAGTATCTCAGAACTAGAGACCACATCTGAACCACAATCTGAGAACTAGACCAGGGTTTTTTTTACCGTTCCTAACCGGTCCGGTTTGACCGGTTACCGGTCAAACCGGTCCGGTCCGGTAGCATAATAGGGCCGGTTACCGCTCAAAACCGACACTACCAAACCGCTCCTACTGGTTAACCGGCCGGTTTGACCGGTTTACCGGCCCGGTTTTTATTCCCGAAAAAACCGCTACTGTAGCGAAAAATTTAACCCTGAACTAGACACCACATCTCAATAAGCAATACAACACCCCAAAACAGGACGTAGGGTATTACGTCAAGTCGACGGCCCGAACCTGTATAAACCCTTGTGTCTGTCCATCCTAACCATCTTGCTTCCGATCTTTGCGATCTTCCCTACATTACAAATTACTTCCGTGGGCTACCCCGTGGAAGACTGCCGGAGATAATATCACCGACAGTGGCGCGCCAGGTAGGGGGTATCGCCGAGATCAATTTGGTGAGCCCGATGGACCACGTCAAGATCTTGGACAGCTGCAACCTCCCGGACGTCGACGGAGTCAAGACCCAGTTCGGGAGCACCACTGCCGCCTCGGATCGCCAGGAGGCAGAAGCTACAACTTCCACGGAGAACTTCTCTCTGGCGCAAGGCTCGGCTCGTCCCGAAACAACTCGGAAACGGGTCATATACGGTTAATAACTAGTCGGAATCAACTCCGGCTAGTCGGCTTCATCAACAAACGACTACGAATCAAGCTAAGTCATGTTTCTAATAAACATCGTCTTTTAATTTTGCACGACTGCCACGACAGATCGGCGTCATACACCCTGTGGGCTCATACATTGCACAATGTTGCAAATCATTTTCATCCAATTTCTTCTACTCGAATTATTTCCCTCGCGTCACGCACATAAAGTACGAGTGGAACAAACCTTAAATCGTGGGGGAAAGTACTCGCCAAGTCAAAGCTCTGCACGCACGACAAAGCTCGGCGGCATGAGACTGAGACCAACGAGGCTAATCTACTCCGTAACAGGTCAACCACTCGGAAATTAAGGCCAGCGAAGGGGGAAGGGAGTAGCACATACATATGCATTATTACATATGCATCATCACTGCGACGAATTTTATTTCGAGATGATATTTCTTATTATATCATATACTACCCAATCTTCGTGTTTATATTGCAGGATCCAAGTTAAGATGGCCAAGCCTATTTCTACGCTCGGAGGTTGGATCGAACGGCTAGGACCGCTTCACGAGTATCAAAGGAGTGCTCACATGAGTCGGCACTTGGATAATATTGAAGACCCGAGTGCTCACATGAGTCGGTACTTGGATAATATTGAAGACCCGAGTGTTCACATGAGTCGGCACTTGGATATTGTTGAAGGTCCGAGTGCTCACACGAGTCGGCACTTGGATATTATTGATGGCTGAGTGCTCACGTGTGTCGGCGCTCAGATATCATCAAGGCCTGAGTGCTTACAATCGTCGGCACTCGGATGTTATCATCAACCCAGTACTCACACTAGTTGGCGTTCGGATTGCGTGATGGGGTGTCACGAAGCTCCTTTTGGAGTCTCACCTAACTTATTCTAAGTCGCACGAGTCTCGGGGGCTACACCCTGTGGGTGAACCTAGTCGGTGCACACCATTAGACATTTCAAGACGAAGGATCAAGATCAAGACTATTGGACCCTCGAGCAGAATATGTTTGTCTCGGGAACTCAACCGACGCGGGCACGTCCCGTCGCTTTGAATTCAAGGATGCGGTATGGAGTCGCGATATCTCGCGATATTCTGGCTTCAATAAGGCAACCGTTAGTTTCCCTAGGAAACAACGGACTTTACAGGAATAATGGGCCTAAATGGGCTGAAATACAGCACGACCTTTCGGTTCTGTTACGATAATAAATTTGTGGGTTCCTGAGCTAGGGTTCAGGGGCAGAAACCACTCGGTCGTAAGGCTAAAATTAGTCGACGACCAGACTCGATTTTGCAATTAATATTGCATCCTTGCAATTGATTTTTACGTAAGGCATGCGATACTATCGCTAAATTGACTCAGAAATCTGGGTCAAATGCTGACAAGTATAAATCTTGTGAGAAGATGGCTTACCATATGGTCAAGCTGAGTCGTGCGACACGACTCGGGGGTCATGCCGAGTTCAAAGAACTTGAGGACAAAATCCTTATAAAGGGGAAACAAAAAAGCCCCTGAAGGAAAAGATTATCTAAAATCCATGTCCAGAGGCATGGGGGCTGAAAAAATCAGTCGGAATTCATGGCTTTCAGGGTCTTGACACGATCATGCTGAGTCGTAACAAGACTCGGGGGCTACACCCAATGGGTGCACCTGGAGGTGCACACCATTGATGGATCAAGTTCAAAAAGAGATTCATAATATTTATTTTTGACCCTCGACCAGAATATTCTATTCTACTCAAGGCTCGGGGGCTACACCCAATGGGTGCACCTGGAGGTGCACACCATTGAAAATCAAGATACAGATGGATAAAAGTTGAAGACCTTTGGCCAATTTCATACTAAAATTGCCCAAAGCCCGGGGGCTAAGTGTATTCACTTCGCTGTCGCGTCGTGAAAAAGAGCACTCCTTCCCCTCATTTTGACTGTAATTGAAGAATTATTTTCAGGAACGTCCGAGTAGGCACTCGGATCTTCCTTGAAACCACACAGATCTTCCTTGAAACCACTCGGATGAGATCTTAGACAACTTGGAGCAACTCGAATCATGCAAGAAAAGATAGAACAATTACAGCCAACGATCGGCCAAGAAGTGCTCGGGGGCTACTGTGGGGGATATAGTACCTGGGTACCTCACGAGCAAGCCTGGCAGCCCACCAAAAGGGGGCGGCCCACCTCACCGTTCCGGGCCTGAAGACGTGCGGGACAAGTCGGCGCACGGAGGAAGGATCTGGAAGGAGAAGTCCTAGTTGGAATAGGAATTATTGTAAAGAAGGAAAGGATTCTTAGAGGTAGGATCGGATACAAACCGACTTGTAACCCTGCCCCCCGATATATAAGGCGGGCAGGGACCCCCTCAAAAAGGGACGAAGTATCTCAGAACTAGAGACCACATCTGAACCACAATCTGAGAACTAGACACCACATCTCAATAAGCAATACAACACCCCAAAACAGGACGTAGGGTATTACGTCAAGTCGACGGCCCGAACCTGTATAAACCCTTGTGTCTGTCCATCCTAACCATCTTGCTTCCGATCTTTGCGATCTTCCCTACATTACAAATCACTTCCGTGGGCTACCCCGTGGAAGACTGCCGGAGATAATATCACCGACACCTGCAATACTTGAGCCAAGGGAAACGTCAATCCACACCACGTTGTCAATCACTCATCACACCAGGAAGCGACCATCCACCGGTCCTCGGACACACCGGGTCCTCAAAGATCTTGGCCCCAAACCTCCTAGAACTCCTGGAATCACAGATCTCGTGAAGAACACCAAGAACTCGAGTTCATCCCAAAAACTTCAAATCCAAAGCGATTCCCGGCGTTTGGGGGTAAGAGATCACCAGCAAAAGAGGCACTAGGCACTCATACGTGAATCCCCCAAAGAAATCCGAGAGAAAACGTCCAAGGAAGTGAAGAACGAAAATCACCCAAAAATAGCTCCAAAAATAGCTCCGAAAATAGGAAAAAGAGAAGGAGCTCATGGATTCAAATCATGGCACGAAATTGAACTTTGGATTACTTCACCATGTGCGGTTACAAGCCACTTGCTAGCACAAACAAATCTAGAATGGCAAAAATATCAAATCAAAGATCCCTCCTCTCTCTCCCTCTCTAACCCTAGAAAAGACCCTCTCACAAACAAATGAGATGTCTACCACCTATTCTCTCCAAGGGATGGCTGCCCACAATAGCCACTCCTCATATATATAGGCGCCCTGCCAATGTCCAGAACGCCCCCACACGAAGCATACAACACAATACCCCTTAGGGGCAAATTTGTCATAGTTGCGAATATTTTCTGGCTGGGACACCTTCCACCGCAAGCTAGCTTTCCTTCGACGCAAGTCTTGCGGCCACTGCCGCGTGTCCTCCGCCCCAGGCTCCTTGACGTGCACGGCACCTCCTGATGGACCGTTACCGCCACGCCAAGTCCTCGGGCTTGGTTTTGAGGCCCAATCCAAGAAACCGTCCTCCTGATGATTTTGTGGCCAAATCACCAAACCCCGCGTGCAAGCTTCGGTTGTGAGCCGCTACCTTGTACCGGCTTCGTCCACCGATGATTTTGTGGCCAAATCACCAAACCCCGCGTACAAGTTTCGGTCGTTAGCCGCTACCTTGCACCAGCTTCATGTCCGCGTACGAGCTTCGGTTGTGAGCCGCTACCTCGCACCGGAACCACGTCCCCTTGCTCGTTCTTGCTCCATGAGAACCGCACTTGATCCATCTGGCCACCGGGTCCCTCGAACCAAGCCTACTTGTCTCTCCGCTTCTCGGAGGCCGCCAGGGCTAAGACCTTTCGCGCCTGTTCTTCACCTGCACCAATACAATCAAGCCGCATTCTACACCTGCAATACTTGAGCCAAGGGAAACGTCAGTCCACACCACGTTGTCAATCACTCATCACACCATGAAGCGACCATCCACCGGTCCTCGGACACACCAGGTCCTCAAAAAAAGCGGCGTCCGACGTGGCTACCAGAACTCCAAACCGGTTTCGACTGGGCGGGGTCCCGTGCGGATTTGCTATCTGACGCATATGCGGTAGATAGCGACCCGACGCACATCACCTCTATACTATCTCACGGATGAACACTATTTTGTTCCATATGTGAAAATCCATGTTCCTTCCGTATGATATTTTGTTCCACAAGTTATATGAATTGTTGTACTATAATTTACTTTAGTATAATGATATTTTTTCCACTAGATATTTTGTTCCACGTATTAAAATTTATGTTCCTTTTATATGATATTTTGGTTCCACAATTTTAGATGATTTGTTCTAATTACTAAAATCAGACCGGTTGTTCCTCCTTTTAAAAAAATGTTTCACTTTTTTTAATTCTAAATATAGTGAAGTGGGGTCCAATTTCGAAGATCTCGTCGTAAGAAAATACAGTGATACAATCGAATTTTGATTTGGATACTCGATCCACAAAATATTATTTGTTTTTCAAAATTTTCTTTGTGGGGTCCGCACATGCGCGGTGAGGGCTAGCTCACTGAGCCCTCACCGCATCTGCGCCAGGCAGTTGGCCCCGGTGCCGTGCGTGGGGGGTCATTTATACCGGTTTCTAGATGGGTGGTTCTATTTTAAACTAAGGTAGCAGATGAGGGGGTAACCTGTACTTAGTCCCTTTTTAAAGGAAAAACACTTTGTTGCCAAGTTGCCATTCATCGGTATATAGCATTGCAAATTGCAAATTTTTAATGTAAAATTCTCCGTTATGATCGTGCCTGGCAGGTCGATTGGTGGATGCTGCTCGTGCTAACCCTCTCACGCGCGTGCCGTCTGCTCCGCCTCTCCTCCCCACGCTCCAGGGCCAGGGTTTTGCCCGCCGCCGCCGCCGCCGCAATCCACCTCTCCTTCCCCTTCTCCTCCTCCGCAACCGCCACCACCGCCCCGATGGAGTCGCCGTCACTGGAGTGGCCGGCCAATCGGATCCGCAACACCTTCTTCGACTACTTCGATTCCAAGTCGCACACCCGTTGGCCGTCGAGCCCCGTGGTCCCCTTCGACGACCCCACGCTGCTGTTCGCCAACGCCGGGATGAACCAGTTCAAGCCGGTTTTCCTCGGCACGGCGGCCCCGGACTCGCCGCTGAGCCGACTGCGCCGCGCCTGCAACACCCAGAAGTGCATCCGCGCCGGCGGGAAGCACAACGATCTGGACGACGTGGGGAAGGACACCTACCACCACACCTTCTTCGAGATGCTTGGGAATTGGTCCTTCGGCGACTACTTCAAGGAGGAGGCCATCGGCTGGGCCTGGGAGCTCCTCACCAAGGTACAGAACCGATTCTGCTATCCCTGCTTTTCTCTCTTTCCTCCCTTAGTATAATCATGTGCTCTGCAAATCTGAAGGAGGGCTGATTGGATCGGCTATTGGGTTGAGTTGGCGTGAGATTGTTAGAGGCTGCAGATTCATAAGCTACTTAGCGAGGAAAACTATGGCTTATGGGCCGATCTGAACGTTTTTGGGATTTAGATGATTTCGTAGATATTTGTCACATAATGATTATGTGGTGATCGGGTTCTCTAATGGTGAAATGTCAATTATTTTGGTCAATACTCCCTCCATTCCAAATTATAGGTCGTTTTGGCATTTTTAGGTTCATCGTTTTTACTATGCACCTAGATATAGTGTATATATAGATGCATAATAAAAGGTAAATCTAGAAATGCCAAAACAACCTATAATTTTGGAACAGAGGGAGTATGTGAGAAATTTAGCGAGGGAATAATTCATTTGCCAAAGTTTTTCCTTTAGGATTCCACTGTTTCAAGTTAAGTTCTGTATCCACCCATAATTTTTGTAGTGCACGAAAGATCCTGTATTCAATAATTCTGAGATAATGACTTCCGTTTTGAACTTGGAAGGAAGAGCATACACAAATTGTGTTAAAATTAAGGTTTGAGTTATTTCAAAGAAATGACAGTGATGGTTTTGAATGCTGATTGGAAATGAGATAGCAGATGGCTCATCCATTGTTATTGTAGACACAATCTATGTAGCAGAAAATTTTTTACTTGAACCATTTTCTTGTCTGAAACCTCTATATTGTGTTTTTTCTTAGGCAGCCTTCCGATTTAAATTCATACGTGTATGAACGGCCCAGTGGTTTATAGAAGTATCAGCAATCTTCATGTGTTACCTACTGATTACTATGCTTTGAATTCACAGGTGTACAAATTGCCTACTGAAAGAATTTATGCCACATACTTTGGTGGTGATGAGAAATCTGGTCTCACTGCTGATGATGAGTCAAAGAACATATGGTTGAAATATCTTCCGAAAGAAAAGGTTTTGCCTTTTGGATGCAAGGTATTGTGCATGTTCTTTGTTTGTTAGTAAAATCACTTGGTAATGTAGCAGAACTTGTTAGATTTGTTTGATCTTTCTTTGATTCAAATGGTCCAGTTCTTCCTGTGTCTATTGACTACACTGTATTGACATCTGCATCCTTATTTTCTTTTTTGATCCATGACAAACAGTTTATATGCATTTCTTGAACAGGACAACTTTTGGGAGATGGGTGACACTGGTCCTTGTGGACCCTGTACTGAAATTCACTTTGATCGTATTGGCAACCGTGATGCGGCTTCATTAGTGAACAATGATGACCCTACATGTATTGAAATATGGAACGTTGTGTTCATTCAGGTCAATATACTGTTTTTTTATACCTTATCTGTACACAGTTAAAATCAGTACAAACATTTAGTATACTGTTTCACGTTGCATCTTTCGTATGTATTCATTCTATGTATTCACATGTTGGTGCTATTTTCAGTTCAATAGGGAGGCAGATGGTAGTTTAAGAACTTTGCCTGCAAAACATGTGGACACTGGGATGGGCTTTGAGCGATTAACTTCTATCCTTCAGAATAAAATGAGCAACTATGACACAGATGTATTCATGCCATTATTTGATGCTATCCACATGGTATGTTTGCTCTACATGCACACTTGCATTTGCTCCTGTGCTTATGCACATCTAAATAGTTAATGGGCACATGATATATATTGATAATTTGATATGCATATAAAAATGCAGTTAGCCGGTGATGGGATTCAACCTTACTCTGGTAAAGTAGGTTCTGATGATATTGACAAAGTTGATATGGCTTATAGAGTAGTCGCAGATCATATAAGAACTATTTCTATCGCTATTGCTGATGGTTCTCAACCTGGTAAGTGCATCCTGTTTTAGTTCATTCAGCTTTTTGGTTGGTGATTATGAGTTAATGATAATTATGCTAGCCATCTGGACTACTACTATAAAAAATCACAAGATTGCTGGCCTTGACCTTATGCATTCCATTCTTAATCTGCTGCAGCCTGCAGAATCATCTTACAGATAGAAATCAGATACTTGAGCTCATGGTTCATTATCTTGTGCAGTTCAGTTTAGGTTGGTAAAACTGAATGTTAATACTCAGGGTTTCTAGTGTGCCTGCACGCACATATATAGGCAAGAATGTCCAAGGGTTTATACAAATAGAACCAATCAACGGAGATCCTTACCTAATGGATGACCAACTATCTATCTATCCCTGAAGGGAGGGCGCAGCCAGGCCCAAAGGCCTGCCATAGGAGCCCCACAAATATATGTCTAACACAAACTACAATAGGTTGAAATTCAAGCCTATAGACAGAAGCAGCTCGATATGTCTAAAATCAAGGAATCAAAATAATTAACTGCTTAGTGTAATGACAGCTAGTTTTTTTGGATGCACCTGTTAATTTTCAGTCTGACAGATAAACAATGTCAATATCACAATCGTTTGGGACATTGACTTGAGATTTCTTGCTGATATAAAAACTTTGTTCATCGTCACCAGTTAAATAAGAAAAAACATTACCTTGTTGTCATGGTACTCTGCCACCGATCCCAAGCAGCGGAGATGTGCCAGCTCTCCCAACCAATTGCTGTGCACCGTAGGGCCGAAGCGTCGATTGACAAAATCGACAAACTGCGGCCAGGTGGGCACGTCGCAATTGCGCTCCAAGCAGAAGTACCACTGCTGGACTAGCCCTTCCATGTAGTACGTCGCCGTCAGGACCTTCTCATCTTCTGGCATGCGATGGGCACGGAACAATCGCTTGCACTTGTGGATCCACCCGATGGGATCGTCGGTGCCATTTTACTTGACAAAGCGGAGTTTGTGGGTGGGTTGCACTAGTGGCGGTGGCGGCTGAGTGAACTTGTCCTTGCCGTCGCCGAGGGACTGGTCCTTGTCGTCGCTGGAGGATTCTGCCTTGTGCTTGTCGGACTGGAGGCGGTTGACGGCGACGGACAGGCGGCTTTGGTCGCCCTTGATGGTGGTGACCTCATCCTTGATGCAGGAGATCTCCTTGAACAGCTTGTTCATGGTGGACTTGAATTCGTCAGCGGAGAGGTCGTCTCCCATCATTTATGTGGTGATGAAAACTCGGAGAGATGTGGTGGTGGTGGTAGGATGGCAGGATCAGATGGATACTGATACCAGATGTTGTGGTAGATATATTGGCAAGCTAGAGACCCAACGAATTCGCCCTCCCTAGAAGGCTCTGAGTACTTTAGATCTTGTTTATTGCCTAATCCTCAAAGAGTTCAGCCGTGCTCATTATATAGCAGCAGCACTAACAAATTTCCTAACAAACTCAAACCAATCTGCTGAAAATACTAAAACGAACAAACTCTAGCCACTAGATGATGGAGCCGCCGCCATGTTCTTCTTCCTTCGTGCATACTTGATGCCCAGGAAGGCGTCCACAACATTGTATTGCCCTGGTCTCCGTCATCCTCGACCCCACGTCCACCTCCTACGGGCGCTGTCGGGACCAGGTCCTCCTTGCCCTCCGCCGCTACGCCCTCGACGACCACGTTCTTCTCGACACACCAGCTGCGGAGCGGGACATGGCCTGGATGCGTCTCGACAGCGTCGCCGTGTCCTGGATCTTTAGGACCATCTCCTTGGATCTCCAGGATCTCGTCCGCACTCCCGGGGGCACCGCTCGCCAGGCCTGACTGGCTCTCGAGGGCCAGTTCCTAGGCAACACCGAGCACCGTGTTCTCCGTCTCGATGCTTCGCTCTGCACTTTCGTCCAGGGCGACCTCTCCGTCGGCGAGTACTGCCGCAGGCTGAAGGGCATGGCTGACGCCCTTCACGACCTGAGGTCCACGGTGAGCGACCGGACCCTGGTGCTCCACGCTCTGCGGGGTCTCAACGACAACTACGACCTCATGCGGACTTGGCTTCCCCGTCAGCGGCCCTTCCCCACCTTCCAACAGGCCCTGGGAAGACCTCTCGCTGGATGAGATCGCCCGCGGTCTCGCGCTTGTCTCGTCCACCTCCACCACGCTCGTGGCTGCACCACCGGCTTCTTTAGCCCCGTCTGCCACCTCCCTCCTGGGCGCTCCTCCTCCTGTGCCGAGCGGGGGTGGAGGGGGCCATGGTGGGCGCCGTCGCCGCGGAGGCTGTGGTGGTGGCTCCGGTGGCGGTCGCGGGGGACAGGGTGTTGGCTCCGGTGGAGCACCGGCTTCTTCGGCCCCGTCGTCTGCTCCTGGCGGTGCACCCTGGCCTTCCTTCACCAACCCATGGTCAGGGCGCATCTCCATGTGGCCGTTCCTGGCTCCGGGAGGGGGGGACTCGTCCTTCAGTTCAGCGTGCGGCCATGTTCGCCGCCCCTCCTCGCGTGCCTGACTACTTGGGCTCCACCCGCTCTGTCGAGCCAGTTTCCACCCAATCCGCCGTACCAGCCTCTACCCGTCTGGACGCCACCTGCTCAGCCCTACCAGCCTCCTACCTGGGCTGGCGGGTGGGATACAGCTACTCTAGCGCAGTCCTTCAGCACCATGGGGCTGACACCGCCGGTCAGCGCTGAATGGATTGCTGACTCGGGTGCCTCGTTCCACACCACGCCGGACGCTGGTATTCTTTCTTCTGTCCACCCATCACACCCCTCCCGACCCTCTTCTATCATGATCGGGAATGAGTCTTGACTTCCCGTCACACTGTGGGCTAGTTGAGACTGCGGGGGAGTGTGTGTATATGTTTTCTTTCTTGTCCAGTCTTGAACTCCGAGACTGTGGGGATGGTGTTGGTCTTCTTTCTTGTCCAGTCTTTTACTCCGCTGCGCCGGTAGTACAGACTGCGGGGGAGTGTTAGTGTATATAGCCCATACAGGTGTTAGCCCATCTAGAGGCCCATGTACTTGTACTATATGTCCCACCCATTCGGGTTTGGAGGAATACACAGCAATTATTCCCATCCAACAAGGATATTGCACAACTGAAAATTATCTAATGCAACCTTGTAACTATTTCTCTTTTTCGTATATCTGTTTTGCATTGTGGGCTTCATTTTGTAATGCAGAATGGTTCCTAATATGACTCTTTTTTTTTAGGAAATGAGGGAAGAGAATATGTTCTGAGGCGTATACTTAGACGGGCTGTTCACTTTGGTCATCAGAAATTGAAGACAAAGCCAAAGTTTTTTAGCTCGTAAGAACAAGCACTTGATTTTGTAAAATTCTTTCCATTGCTAGCTGGGCATACTGACAATATAATCTTGTACACTTGAGATGAATAAAAAATTGGAGTAAAATGATGTTACATTAATTCTATGATGTTGGCTATATGAGTTCCCCCATTTTATATTAGTTGAATGCATATCTTTATGCTCCAAATTACAATGTCGCAGCTTATGTTGCTGATGCAACATATTATGGTACGAGTGTTGTATGTGAATGATTTGGATTGTAGGCTAAAAATACTATAATGATTT
Source organism: Urochloa ruziziensis (assembly GCA_015476505.1). NCBI lineage: Eukaryota > Viridiplantae > Streptophyta > Magnoliopsida > Poales > Poaceae > Urochloa > Urochloa ruziziensis. The sequence continues at coordinate 33,492,722 of CM027118.1, forward strand.
GAATTGTAGGCTAAAATGTTAATGCTGTACCCAATAACTCTGATTAGATTTAGGGAAGCTTAACTCATAATAGTTTAGGAAAGCTTACTATACCCAATATTAATAAACGTCTGTTGCAATTATGACATGCAGTTTACCACTTAACTCGTAATTTTCTTGAACAGCCTTGTTAGTGTTTTTGTCCAATTGATGGGTGATGTGTTTCCTGAGCTAAAAGAGAACGCACAGAAGATTCAGGATATAATTAGAGATGAAGAAGAAAGCTTTGAGAACACTCTAACAAAGGTAATTTTTGTTTCCAGAAGAATTTGCTCAACTATAGCATTTAGTTTGTCAAGTTTGCTGAATCATTCTTTTACACTGGAGAGTGGAGACACACGGCAAATTAATGTTTACATCATATTGAATCCACTTTGTGTCTGTGTGGTCAACTTGGGTATGATCCCTTCTTTAATGTAATGATACACAACTCCCCTGCATGTTCGATAAAAAAAAAATTATTTGCCTTGTATGTCTGTACCAAAGCAGAGAACAAAAGCTTACCACTAAACAATATCTGGTTCATTATTTCTTTACAAATGCCTACTTCTATTCTATTTTTCTCCACCTTTGTTTGGCCCTTTTAACATTTGTGATGTCTGTTGTTTATGCAGGGGTATGAGAAATTTAAGAAAGCTGCAGATGCTGTTAAGGAGAATGGGGGGACAGTGCTTAGTGGTCAGGCAAGTGTTTTCAGTTTTTTGAATTCCACTAAACAACATTTTTTTTTTTTTTTTTTTGAGTTCCACTACATTGCTTGATTATTTTCTCTGGAAGATGTTGATTTTTGAATTTTTGCTGCATTACTTATTTCTGTTTTCTGCGGACTCCAGATGATATTTGTTTTTTGTTTTAAGTGTCATGTGGAAGTTTGGTAATGATATGAGGTCAGAGGGTTTGGACACCTTTTGTGCCATCTTGCTACATTTAGTTGGTACTAAACTGCTGAACCCAACTAATGCGAAGGTGTTGATAAGTAATAGCTGCACCCCCAAGTGTAGGAGTAGAGATCAGAGTCTGAGTATATTGATATTCTTTTTCTTGTTATTAGATAGTGGAAAGAGATACATCTTCAATTTATATAAATGGCATGACCTGATAAAGTAATCTCTATAATTAACTAAACAACTCTCAAATTTATGTCTATAATCAATGACAAACCATTCCCAAGTCCCATAGGGAAATAAGCATTTCTTGTTGCTGGGGGCCACTGCTAGTTTGCCAGAGTAAACAACAGACACTCATGTAGTCTAAGCCATAAGATATTTCCTACTTGTGCTGCATGATTTAAATGAATTTCAGTGTATTCTTTTCCTTTACCTTCACTTTGCTCAGACTTTAAAGGAAGCATTATACGTTAGGTACTTGTCGTCAGACAAGAACTAGTTTATTTGTTCCTCTTAACTGGTTAGCCCCAACTTTTGGTGGACCTTATAAATTTGTCAGAAATCCTGTTCTAGAAACACTTGACCCTATGTTCTGTACTAAAATAAATTCTTCTTTTCTTACTTTAAAAGTGAACTAGTTCACCACATAAACTGATACTTTAGATGATACAATGTTTGTAACCTTAAATTGACAGCCCTAGTGATTTATACAAATTTACATTGTTTTCTTTTTGGTATGCTAAATTAATTAGTTTCTTCATTCAGGATGCATTTGTCCTGTGGGATACCTATGGTTATCCAATTGATTTGACTGAGGTTAGTTTCACATTTAGTTTATTCATGTTTTATCAGAAAATTCAATAGATTTTTATTATCTGTTCATCTTGTATTGTTATTATTTTCTGCTGCATAGGTCATGGCAATCGACTATGGTCTTACTGTTGACAAAGAGGGTTTTAATTCTTCTATGGAAGAAGCAAGGCAAAAAGCTAGGAATGCTCGCAACAAGGTTAATTTTGTTTACTAACAAGTGTACAAATTGATCCTGGAAAGTTTCTTGTGGTGCTATGCCGTCTAAATGTTTTTTTCTTTTTTATCTGTCTACCATTTTTTCCCTAAATATATCAAATATGCTGTTGGTGTTTCATTTGCTTGGGCACCTTTATTTTCTGTTTAGCTTTTTTAATTCAACAAGACTTTGTTTTCTTGTTTGGATTTCACATTTCTTTTTGCAGGCTGGAGGGAATTCTATTGTTATGGATGCCAATGCTACAGCACAGCTGCGCAACCAGGGGCTTGCCAGCACAGATGATAGCCCAAAGTTCATGTGGCCCATGGTTAGATGCCACTTTAAATTTTGTTGTTATTGTTGCACTTTATTTTTGTCTGTTCCCAATTCAGTTGGTGGCTGTTATTTATTGTGGTGTTCTATTCTTACCAGTGAGATTTTGCAGGAACATGGAAGCGTGGTCAAGGCCATCTATACTGGCTCAGAATACATAGCTACTGCATCTGGTGATGTGGACTTTGGCCTTGTGTTGGAAAGTACAAGCTTCTATGCAGAGCAGGGTGGTCAGGTACAACTTTTGGATAGGGACAATATTTGATATATATCAAATCGGGTTTTTTTGTGTTATTTCTGCCATTCATCCCATTAACTTACAATAGCTCTAAGATTTAGGATGTGGTGGTCCATCATGAGTCCATCCCATAAACATTTTAGTTTGATGAATCCATCCATCACGCTTATACTAATTTATTGGCTTGAGGGATGATATGCTTATGGATACCATTCCATTCCACAAACCAAACAAAAAAAAAAAAATTGGAGTGTGAAGATCATGGACCATCTATTCCTCAAAGCAAACAGACCCTTAGAAACTAGTTTCGGGATTTTTACGTGCTACATCTGTGTAGAATATAAAATCTGAAAGTATGTTCCAGACACAAGTTTTGTTTGTCACCTTGTTTAGATTGGTTCCTCTCTGTTACTCTGTTAGACTCTTTTTGTTATCTTGCTGGCAAATTTAATTCAAATTGAAGTTGCATTTTCAGGCAGTTTTGGTTGTTACCATTGTAGTCAGAATGCTCTGATTTGCCAAACCGTTGTGCTGATAAAAAAAATGTTCTGAGAGTCTTTCTTTTCAGTGCTTTCTGTCATGGGCAGTGGGTTGGACATTAGTTGGATTAGGGTTTAAGTGTTTTACTTAGAGATTAACTAATCCTCTCTATATAATGAGAGGAGATGTATCAATTGAAAGCAAGCAAAAAGAATATCAATCTAGTAGGGTTAGCCCCTTCTATCCCTGCCCTTTAGTCCGGCTGCCACCAACCACCATTAGCGAGGCCGGGCTGCTTGGGTTCAGGCTCATCCAGATCTCGATACATGACATTTGCTTTCACCAATTTTCATATTCCTGTTTCCTTGCAAACAAAATTTCTTAACATATAAACTTTTTTAAAGTTACGTTACACATTATTTCACCATTTGAATCACGAATAATCTTTTTACTTGTTTCTTGCATCAAAGGTATTGTTAGAAGCATACTTTTAGGAGCTGTATGGTAAGCAAAACCTTGAAGAAATTAGTAGTGACTCTTATAAATAAAAAGATTATTTACATTGCACAACAGAATATACAGATGTCCCCTAAGTTGATGTGTTATTTAATCTCCTCTGATATCGGAACCATATTATGGTGTGGGAATGTTGAAGCTTTCCTCTATGGATCCCCAAATTATTTGTTTGTCTGCATGTTATTGTTTTATCTTACATTTACTGATTTTCTTAAGAGTTAATGCACAAAACCTTATGGCAGATATATGATACTGGGAGAATTGAAGGGCCTTTTGGAACTTTCAATGTGAACAATGTCCAAGTGTTTGCTGGCTATGTTTTGCATATTGGTTCGTTTACAGAAGGTTCTAATGCTTTATCTGTTGGTGATAGTGTAATATGCAAGGTGTGTTTTTACTGACAGCCAACTAGTTTATCTGTTACAAATTTATTTTAGATACTAATGTTACCATTGACAGGTTGATTATGATCGGCGTACTCTGATTGCTCCAAATCACACATGTACACATATGCTGAACTTTGCTCTGAGGGTACGTTTCTATCCTGTCTAAAATGTATATAGTTTCTCCTTCTGTCTTTTTACACTCTTGATGATTCTTGTGTGTGTGCAGGAAGTACTTGGTGATCATGTTGACCAGAAAGGTTCAATAGTTCTACCCGAGAAGCTGAGATTTGATTTTTCACATGGTATAGTGGCTCATTTCATATTACTTTCACATGTGTGTTTTCAAACCTTGTCAGCTGAACGCTTAGTTTGTAACAGGAAAACCGGTTCATCCTGAAGATTTAAGAAAAATTGAGTCTATAGTGAACCAACAAATAGAGGATGAGCTGGATGTATATGCTAGTGAAATAAAATTAGCAGACGCAAAGCGCATAAATGGTCTACGTGCTGTGTTTGGTGAAGTAAGTTTTCATAACTCGTCTTGACATTTGATATATGGCATGTCTTGTAATATATAAATTTGGATTTTGTAGATTTACCCCGATCCAGTAAGAGTTGTATCAGTTGGCCGCAAGGTGGAAGATCTGCTTGCAAACCCAGAGAACAAAGAGTGGTTATCCATATCAACTGAGCTGTGTGGAGGTATGTTTCTACAACCCTCTACCCTGCACATCAATATTGGTGATGAGGATATGTGAAGTTTTATGTGTATGAATCAGGTACACATATCTCGAACACGAGAGATGCCAAAGCGTTTGCACTTTTATGTGAAGAGGGTATCGCAAAAGGTGTTAGGAGGATAACAGCTGTTACTGCTGGATGTGCTGCTGATGCTATTGAGTTAGCATCATCCATTGAGTGTGACATCAGTGAAGCATCTCAATTGGAGGGAGCCATATTGGAGAAGGTATGAAGCTTTTATTATCTGTGTTAGTGGTTTGTGTCCTGTATTTTGAGCTGCGATTGTCTCATAAATAGTGATAATTTTAAGGGAGGAAGAATTAACACAAAATATTTTCTGATTTATATCTCTTCCATTAATAATATTATTCTTTCTGTAGCTTTACATTTGTTAATATCAAATTCTACCATTGTACTTTGAAGACAACCTTTGCTAGATTACTAACTATGATATTTTTTGTCAGAAAATTGCTTCCATCAAGAATAAGCTGGATGCAGCTGCCATCCCTGCTGCCAGAAAAGCTGATCTAAGAGGCAAGGTTTCCAAGTTGGAGGTCTGTAAATGTTTCTGTTTCAGATGCTAAATGTGTTTCTATCTCTATGGAAGAAAGAACAATTGCTTATGAGTTTTATGATGAGTTGATTGCATCTGTTGTGTGCTGCAGGATCAACTTAGGAAGGCCAAGAAAAAAATGGGTGAACAGAATATCCAAAAGGCTGTCAAGACTGCAATGGATGCAGCTGAAGCTGCTCTTTCAGAAAAGAGGCCCTTTTGTGTTACTCATGTTGACGTGGGTCTTGATACTACTGCTGTCCGGGAAGCAGTTATCAAGGTCATGGACCAAAAGGTTAGCTTATGACTTCATTGTTTCTGTTTACTCAAGTTATGTTGCACTTGTTCCCTTATTTTAACCTTGCCAAATATGAATATCCTGGTGAACTATTGTATTTATCTTGCCCAGGGTTTGCCTATAATGCTATTCAGCACAGATGAGGCATCAAACAAAGCTGTTATCTACGCTGGTGTGCCACACAACACTCGCAGTGGCTTCAAGGTGTTGGATTGGCTAACACCTTCAATTGCACCACTCAAGGGAAGAGGTGGTGGTGGCAAGAATGGCGTCGCCCAGGGCCAGGTGAGCCGTGAGCATGCACACCATTCTGCAGTTTCTCTGAGTGCCAGAGTATAAGTCAAGTACATAGATATCTAGGAATAACCTGTTGATTCTGCGATTGCTCATACTGCAGGGAAGTGATGCTTCTCAACTGAAGGAGGCAATGGAACTCGCGAACAACATTGCTGCAATGAAGCTCAGCTGATGGGTGAAGGCCTTGTGCACTCCCCTTCCAAGCTTATGTGTGGCTGCTGTTGGTACAGCGCTTTTCACATTTTAAATACCATTTAAACTACAGGATGACATGTAACCTAACTATTAAGAGCTGCAGCCGATGTATCAAGGTCTTAGATTATTCGGACAGCGTCGTGATGTATCAAGGTCTTAGATTATTCGGACAGCGTCGTGTAGCGTTATTTGCTTAACTTGGTACTTAACGTTTTGCTTATTCATATTTTGAATAAGTGTGGCACAGGCACATGGTTAGATGATCGTATCCGTTAAAAATATGGCAATTTCAATACAACTTCAAACCAAAATGTCTAAGCGGACTTATCTCCCACAACTAAAAAGAAAGTCTTGGGGAACGCCGTATGGATGCGACACTTTGGCTTCGCCCCGACGCGCCCCTTCATGTGATCAGCGCCATCGGTCCGCCCTCCGTCGCGCCCTAAACCGCACGATCAATCCGCCCTTCGTCGCCGCTTCGCCCACGCATCGTCCCCGCTTCGCCTCACCCACCCGACTGTCAAATCCTCCGCCAAAACAATCACAGCCGTGCGATAGGAACGCCCCAATCTGCGCCCCCTTGTCCAGCACCACCTCGCCCTTTACGTCGCGACGAACTCCCGTGCGATAGGAACGCCCCAATCTGCGCCCCCTCGTCCAGCACCAACTCGCCCTTTCCGTCGCGACGAACTCCCACAAGCCCTAAACGACGACCACTTTCGCGAGCCCCTGGCGATCCATCTTCATCGCCGATTGGGCCGCACGATCGGAGTCGGACTCTTCTTTGCGGCGGCGCCCCCGGAGTGCTGTCGTTTCAGCGGTTGTCGTCGTCGTTTCAGCGGTGATCCAGGGGCGGCGCCGTCTACGCTCAGGTGCGCTCCAGGGGCTGATACTTCTTGTGTGTACTTTTGTGTGGTGCTGGAAATCATGCGCATTTGGGCAGTTTTTTATCAGTTGTGCAAGTATACCACTCATCTCTATAGAGCTTCGTTGTACAGGCTGCGTCTATGGCCCCATTGAACTCGCCCGGTAATCGTGCTCCCTTGGGAGACCGAACAAACTCGCTGGATCACGGTCAGTGGATCTTTGCACTCAGTTTTTGCGATCAATTTAAATGCGCCCAGTCTCTCACCGAATCATATTACAGACATTACAACCCCATCTGCCTCCAGACATCGGTCTGTCGCATCTAGGGAGAAAAAGAGACAGAGGGACAGAGATCGTTATGTAGCAATGTCAGTGGAGCAAAGAGCTGAAAGGAACAAGAAGCTACGTGCGTATGTATCGGAGGAGAAGAAAAGTGAGATCAACAAAAAGCGCCGTGAAAGCCTCTCTGATGAGAGGAGGAACGAGATAAACAAGATGCGCCGTGAGAGGTATAAGGTGGACAACCCTCTCGTGCAAGAGGATTCTGTGACCGGTTGGTCTGCCCACTCATCAGGTTTGTGTTTAACCTTATACCACTACGATGAATTGAAAGATACCGATGGGCGACTTCTTGATACTATTAGTTTTAAACTTATGTGCAGTTGCAAATACACCCTTCGAAAATCATGAACAAAATGACTGGCTCCATAGACAGCCAGAGCACGTTGTTCAGGGCTTGCATGCGGCTCACGGGACCAGTGGTCATGGGATTGGTATATTACATGTAAAAATCAGATTTTGGTATAATTGTGTCTGTCTATGCACTTCATCTCAACTGAGTTTGCATTCTTGCCAATCATAAATTTGTATAGGTGGGCATGCTACTTTGACAAGTGATTTGGAAAGTACTGATATCAGCATGGACTTTTACCAAATGGGTACTGTTTCACGAGATTTGGATCTTACCAATCTTTAATTTCTCCCTTTTGCCTACTGTGTTGCAAACATGTCCTGTCTCATCTTTATAGACGACTTTGCAGGGGGCTCAGGCATTGGGAATGATGGAGACGGCTTCACTGAGGCGCACATTAACATTGGTCAGGAAGCAGGTACCGTGATCGCGAATCTCGTGTAGTCCTTAAAATCTTTTATAGGTGTATCCCATAACCCCTGATTAACTTGCATTGATGAAATCAAAAATCTGTAGGCGCTCAGGGTACTTCAACAGATGAGGTGCACAGTCCTTGTGATGAAGTGGCAGAAAGTATACATGTTGCTGGTTATCAGACAGGTACAATCTAAAACAACGTGTGAAGCTACGTAGCTATACATGCGTACCGACTAATTCTTTACTTATGAGTACGCAGCCAAACTGTCTATATATGTAGGGTTGGAGGGTCCCTTAGAGGTGGAACCAAGTAATCTTGGGGCTGACATCAATGACGTAAATGTGCTTGTGAAGTAATATCGAGTTAATTGATTTTAGCCAACCATACACTTAAATTCCCACAGAGATGGGGTATTACCCACACATACATGGCACTTATAATGTCGAGTACAGTGCTCGTGAAGTAACAAATTTTTTACGTTATAATGTGCTTGTGAAGCTGCCTTTCCTTCTTTCCGTAGAATATTATTGTTAAGTAAAAGATATTAAGTGAAACATATGCAATCCATCATACTTATTGAAAATGATTCCAATATAGACTACATGCGTAAACAACGTCGGCGAGAGTACCAGCGTGAGTGGGCTAGAAAACGGAATGCTGAAATATCTCCGGAGCAGAAGGCCCTGCTAAACAGGAAGAGACGTGAGCGAAATGCAGCAAATAGAGCAACGAAAAAGGTTGCGAAGAGATTACCAATGTCGCCGAGGAAGAAGAAGGAGAAAAATAACGAGTGCAAAAAATATAATAAGAGGTCGGTGAGAGCGTACCGAACCAACAATTTGCATCCGGATTCAATAGCGATGCAGAACCCTCAGTATACACCAGAGCTGATTTGCCCCTGAAACGCCACAAGAGCCAATACCCCCATCACACGAGAGTGAGATACCACATTTCCCCGGTTCCTTTCATTCCGGATCCGATTCCGTCTGCGGTGCAAAACCAAGAAGCCGAGATACTAGAGTTGATGCACGCCCGCGTCATACATAGGCATACAGTGACACCCGGTGAGAGAAACTCAGTTAGAAGACGACGGAACCGAGAGTTTGAGTCAACTATTGGTCGAAGCACCAAAGGACGGCAGGATGGAAGCTCCAATGACGCAATGGATTCCTCTCAACCAAGCATGGTTGACAATGGTGATTAACCTTGGGCTGCGCCCATTCCTTGCCCTTTACATCAAATGTTTATTTTGCTTCCATCCTGTTCTCATGGCCCCGTCGAATTAATCGCTATATAGGTGTCACGCAAGAAGATGTTGTACGTCCTCCACATAAGAACGATACTTACACACAGACACAACCATATGTCGCCGATCCACCCTATGAATTGCAGAGGAAAGGTGCACAACATGAGACACCGGGCGATATGATTGAGGATAGTAATCTTTTAAGAGAATTTGTCATATATCATATTAGTCAATGTATGTAATTATGTTTAGTATGTAACGATACAATATTTACGTGTGGCACAGATGGCGATGAGAATATTGTGTTTGAGGATGATGAGGAAGAAGACGAGGCGTACTTTTTCGCCGGTCAAGGTATTATATATTAATACCCTTTTTAAATACTTTAAACGTCCCACAATACCTAATACCATTACATTTAATAATAGATGACGAGGATGTGGGGACAGACGTTGAGAATTATGCCGACACGGTCCAACAAGATAATAGGGAGCCGGAAGTGACAGATCCATATGATGGGGTTTTTGCTAATGTCCCGTCTGAGTTGCACATGCTTTCGCCGGCAGCAAACTGCGAGCACTGCAACGCGCAGAAATTCGAGGGTGAAACGGATGGATTTTGCTGTCGTAATGGCAAGATTCACCTGTCAACAACTGATACACCGCCAGAACTCATGAGGCTGTGGTCAAGCTCTGATGCAGATGCTCGCCACTTTCGTGCAAACATTAGATATTTCAACGGCCACTTTTCATTCACTTCTCTGTACCGCAACCTGGATCGTGTGACCACAAACATGCGCACCGCCGGTATATACACGTTTCGTGCTCATGGACAGATTTATCATAACATCCGTTCTTTCGGTAGAGATGATGGTGCTGAAAAGAGGCATCTCGAGCTATATTTTTATGATGACGACGCGTCTCTCGAGCACCGGTTGAGCAAATGCCGTGAGAAATCCAAACTTAGAGATGCAGAGGTAATAGAGCACTTAGTCCGGATCATCAATGACAATAATCCGTATTCTCATCATCTAAGGAGAGCGGCACACGCTCCAAACCTAGAGGACTTTCACATCGAGCTAAACCTTGATCAACGGCTCGACCAGAGAACCTACAATGTGCCATTAACATCAGAAGTGGCAGCCGTTTGGGTCGAGGGTAGTGAAAGACACGGCCAGTTTGACCATAGTGTCCTCCTTCAAGGCAAAGATAGGTCTATACATGGCATCCGGTCATACAACGCGTGCTACGACCCACTGTCGTATCCTCTATTTTTCCCTAGGGGTGAGCTCGGGTGGCACAATTGTACTGTATCCCAAAAGTCGGTGTGACCGCGGCCGAAGTAGATTCGGCTCGAGCCAAATGCAAGAAGCGGGAAGATGGTGGCGATGACGATGGAGGTATGCTTAACTATATGTATAAAATCCTAAGGGAATTTAAAACGCCTACTGTCTATACCCAGTATTCTAAGTTCAATAATTTTGTCTTGTAGAACCAATTGGAAATGTTTGTCTCCGTGTGCGACTACTACTGCTACAAGTTTCAGATGCTGCCGGGAATATTTAATCCAATTCTCTATGGCAAGCATCTTTTCCAACAATTTGCTGTCGACACGTACATTAAGATTGAGAGCTCGCGTTTGGATTACTATAGGAACCATCAAGACTCTTTGAGGGCTGACCTATACCAGGGCCTGATGGACAGCATGCGACTGGGGGAAGAGTCCGCTGACAATGTCGGAAGGCGTACTATTTTATCTTCGTCGTTTATTGGAGGACCCCGTGATATGAGGCGTCGGTACATGGACGCAGTGGCTCTTGTGCGAAAGTATGGAAAACCTGATATCTTCCTCACAATGACATACAACCCTAATTGGGACGAGATAAAGAATGAACTTTATCCCGGTCAGACACCTCAGGACCGTCCAGATCTCGTCACACGTGTCTTCAGAGCTAAGTTGGAGGCATTGAAGAAAATGTTGACCGAGAAAGATATACTCGGTAAGGTGAGGGCCTATGTTTATGTAGTCGAGTTTCAGAAAAGGGGTTTGCCGTATGCCCACTTTTTGTTAATTATGCAACGGAAGTATAAGCTCACATGTGCCGAGCAATATGACATGATTATCACGACAGAGCTGCCAAACGAGAAGAAGTATCCTATGCTCTACAAGATGGTCACTAAGCATACGATGCATGGCCCTTGCGGGCCGCTTAATCCAGACTGCCCGTGTACGAAAGGTCGCACGTCATGCAAGAACCGCTACCCGCGGCCATTCTGTGAGGCAACGTCACAGGGTAAGGATTCATATCCCGTATATAGGCGACGCAATGACGGACACAAGGTCAAAGTACGAGGCCATTGGTTGGACAATCAATGGGTCGTCCCTTACAACCCTTATCTAATTCGCACATTCAATTGTCATATAAATGTTGAGGCATGCGGAAGCATAAAATCAGTGAAGTATTTGTTCAAGTACATATACAAGGGACATGATAGGGCATCGATTGTCGTGAGGGAGGCGGACAGGGTGAACGAGAAAGGGGACATTGATGAGATCAAACAGTATAGAGACGCTCGGTGGGTCACCCCTCCAGAAGCGTTGTGGAGGATATATGGATTTGATCTGAGTAGGTGCAGTCCACCGGTTCAGCAGTTGCAGCTTCATCTACCGGATTGTCACATGGTGGTCTTCCATAAACGGGACAAGGTGCAACGCATCCTTGATAAGCCTGGCGTCAAAGAGTCAATGTTAATGGCATACTTCAATGCAAACAGACAGCATGAGGAAGCTCGTGGAATACCATATCGAGACTTCTCGGAGCATTTTACATGGCAGACTGATGGTAAATTCGGGCAGAAAGGGAAAAACTCAGCTTTCCAAATTGGCAGATTAATATCGGCACATCCCGGTGAGGGAGAACATTACTTTCTTCGTGTTCTATTAAACAATGTCGCGGGTGCTATGTTGGTCCCGGAGCGAGCTCGAGAACCAAGCACGAAAGTAAAACAAGCAGCGAGATAGATGGAAGGAAATTCACTGCTGTAGTAATTGGCAAAATCAGAACCCTTACAAAGTGGCATGCCCTCTCCTTTTATAGGGAGGCGAGGGGTCACTTCCTCAGTCACACATCTCTTTTCTACCCCTACCTGCTACAATTATACTGGGAATATTCTACTTTATCGGATACAAACAGGATTTTACATGAGGAAGCCAACTTCAACTTGTACTCGTCAACTCACACCTCGAGTAGCCTCGGAGGCCTTGGCGCCTTGGCTGGGCTCCGCGCACTGGGCTGCTTATCGTCCCTTTCGTAAATGTGTCTTCAAATGGCCATACACCAACATGAGATCGTTAGTGCCCTGAGGCGAATTAGATGCCCCTTGGCCGAACGTTTCGGGCCGAATTATAGCCCAATTCGGTCCGGACGCCCGGTTGAGTCGTTTCCCTAGTCGCCGAGCGCGACGAACCGAACCCCGGGCCGATTCGGTTCATGCGCCTGGTCGAATCGCTTCTCTAGCCGTCGAGCGCAACGAACCGAATCACGGGCCGATTCGGCCCATGCGCCTGGTCGAGTTTCACCTTAGGTTACCGAGTCCGACGAACCGGATCTCGAGCTGATTCGGTTCGTACGCCTGGTTGAGTTTCGTCTCTGGTTGCCGAGTACGACGAACCGAATCACGAGCTGATTCGGTTCGTGCGTCTCTTCGAGTCACATCTTTGATCGCGAGGTGTTCCGAAACGAGACATGACCCGATTCGGTCCGCGCGCCAGTCGGTGAAAAAACGAATCGCAGATCGACTCGATCCTTTGAGCCGTGGGCTGATGCGAATCAGATCCTAGCGCAACGAGCAAGTGGTGGAGTTTGCCTGATGCGCGTCCCAACAGTCAGCCCCTCGCGGGTGATGGTCGACTCCAATGAGCTGAACCCTCGAAACTTAAAGCGGACCCACAATCAGAGAAAACGACACCCTCTGCTTGTTGGAGTCGTGAGTGATTTTGATTCGGTTTTGCAGGCGCGGTTAATGAAGGGTTTGTTGGAGGTACGACCATGGGCCCACAGGGACGCATAGATAATCTCCAGAAGGAGTCGTACCAAGCGTAAAGACTGCGAGTAGAGTACTGCTCACCCATCGTCAGCGTGAGATCTGCGCGACGTCTACCAAAAGAACGTGCGTAGGTCTAGGCTCCGTCGCGACCACCGGCAACCATCGACGTCCAGGCCACGCATCGCCAACGAAGAGGGACGCCGGCCTGACCGGCGAGGTTGCCAGCTACTTCGAGCCGCATGGTGAGTCCATGCGTACACCCCCGTAGTTTTGAATTCCATATGCATGTGTTATCAGATGTAGCATTGTTCATGTAGATGGCTAGATGACTACCACAACCAGATTAGTTCTAGCACATGTGTTAGCGTGTCTGTACTGGTCTAGATTCCTACGCACCAAATGAGCCATCCTCGAATGTACACTACTATAAAAATCATTTTCGGAGACAGTTTTTTTTCCATTAACGGAGGCGGTTTTTGCAACCGTCTCTGAGCTGGGGTCTCTGTTAATCGGGCATTAACGGAGGCGGATTTTCAACCGTCTCCGTTAATGGTATTAACGGAGGCGGATTTTCAACCATCTCCGTTAATGTTACAATAACCGCCTCCGTTAATCGTTCCAGACGAAAATAAAAATGCCGAAAAAATTGTAACTTTTTCTAATTGAGGGAGGCCCCCACTAGCGAGCCACTTGTCACACTATTTATCACACTTTTTTTCGTGGAAATTTGACAGTATGCGGCTGACGGGATTCGAACCCGCAACCTCTACCTCACGCGTGCCTCGCTCTACCCCTACACCACAATCTCTCATGTGTCCATGCTCTGTTTTGATTCGTATCATATTATACACAACCAAGTGTAAATTGTGTTTTTGAAGTTTTAAACGAAGTCAAATGAAAAAGTTGTCAGCTACTGAGTTTTTTAACTTTTCGAGATCTACAACTTTCATATAGGTCATTTCTCCATCTGAGGTCTTTTACGAAATTTGAATTTCAAATTTGAGAACATTCAAATATATTTTTCGTGGACAAGATGATTTCAAATGAAAAAGTTGCAAACTACAAAGTTTCTTAACTTTTTGAGATCTACAACTTTCATGTTGGTCATTTCTCTATCCAAGATCGTTTGAAAAAATCAAATTTAAAATTTGAGAATGGATTTACGGAGACGGTTACATTCATTTTAGGAGGCGGTAACATTTTACCGTCTCCTAAAATCGATTAACGGATGCGGTTTTTGTAACACAACCGTCTCCGTTAATGGTCCCATTAACGGAGACGGTTGTGTTACAAAAACCGCCTCCGTTAATCGATTTTACGGTAAAATATTACCGCCTACTAAAATGAATGTAACCGCCTCCGTTAATCACTCCCATTAACAGAGACGGATATTTTTTGTAAACGTCTCGGAAAATGTTTTGGCAGTGTCTCCTAAAATGTTTTTTTGTAGTAGTGGTAGGAATCATTTGATACGTAGATGACTACATTCCTACACAAAGATAGCTATTATCTAATCATGGAAAAAAGGGCGTCAACAGGCAGCACGTCCCATTAAGGTCTCTACATATGATTCATCTCACTTCGCTTTGCAAACAATACATTTAGTTGTAATTTAACTCCACATATTTATCTTAACTTGGATTTTAATTGAAATTTAACCTATCTTTTATACTCAACCAAAGCAAGCAACAACATTTCACTCTCCACATATGATTCATCTCACTTCGCTTAACAAACAATACACATGCGCAGGCATCAGATGAAGATCTCAGCAGCCTCGGACAAAGTGGCTGGTTTTCTCAGGAGGCTGCCATGCCCCCTGTCGAGGAGGCGAACTATGAATTTGAGATGCTGTTGGCCCTACAGGAGTCTGGAACAAGTAGGATGTCAGCGGACAACAATGCCGGCACTCCGTGTGCACATGTGGACCGTAGTGAAGGCAGTCAGGAGACCACTGATGATGACATGGAGATTAAGAAGTAATGTTGTTTCGGCAGCTGTTTTCTTTGGATGCTAATTATTTCATAACAGGGTGGATGCACTGTCTTCTTAACCATTTTATTGCACACAGGTATCAGCCACCTGACAATGGCATCCCACGCCTTGAAGACGTACGAGATGGCATACACAAGCACATACAGTCAGGAGACCACTGATGATGCCATGGAGATTAAGAAGTAATGTTGTTTCGGAAGCTGTTTTCTTTGGATGCTAATAATTTCATAACAGTATGGATGCACTGTCTTCTTAACCATTTTATTGGACACAGGTATCAGCCACCTGACAATGGCGTCCTACGCCTTGAAGACGAGATGGCATACACAAACACAGACATTATTAAAGATCAGGATGCCACCATCTTGCTGACGTTTGACAGCACTGGCAAGATTGACAGGTAAATAGGATTCCGTATATCTCGTTGCATTTGGTGTTTACAATAATTACATTGTAGCTGTGTGTTATATCTTGATTGATACTTATACAGCTCCCAGACGACAGAAGGTGACCTCACATGCCATGGGGCTGACGGTGGTATGCACTGTTCTCAGACGAGCGAAGGTGGCATCACGAGCCATGAAGCAGATGGAGGGAGTGGTACTTTAGGCCAAGAGTTGAATGACGGAGCCGTCGATGGTTCCATGCCAGCTCAAAAGGAACCTCATAAAGCAGACCCAGCTAAAGAGAAAGAAGTGATGCCTAACGAAATAAAGGTAGTTATGATGCATAACAGACCCAAGAAGACGTGCTCATCTCGCATCTTGCCAGGAGGTAACTTACCTTTCTATGTTATCCACTTGCTATATATCGAATTAATACTTATCAGGCGCATGAGTGTTAATGCTAATAGTATATGTTCCATTCAATTCACAGATCATCTTTGTACCGAAAGTGATAGACTCCTTATTGAATCTGCAATAAAAATCCCACTTGAACCTGGGGATAAGCTGCTTGCGCTTATCGATGATGTCCCAGTGTCGAGGAAGCACATGGAGTGTCTTTTTCAGCCATTCGAGTACTTGGGTGACGAGGTAATATATGCAAGTTATAACACGAAGATACCACTTAGGCAACCACAGCATGCTTTATCTTACTGTTTTCGATATGCAGGTGATAGATGCTTATATTAACCTGCTGAAGGCCGAGCAGGGTTTGAAAACCAGGCCGGGAGGTAGTGTCTTTCTGGAGAATGCGTGCATAACTGCATATATGAAGTTGGATGGAGAAGATAATCAAAGAATCGAGTACAATTTCCCTAAATCTGATACCTCTCAGCGTCCTTGGTTAACTCGAAGGGTGTTAGATTACTTGGACCATGACATGGTATGATTTTCATAAATGACCTTTTTGTTCTTGTCTAATTTATATCAAGACAGATATTGTCCATTTTCATAAAATGGACAATATCTGTCTTGATAGGTGTTCCTTCCCATCAATATTGAGGGTTCACACCGGTTCCTCGGTGTTATAAATGCTAAAAAACAAAATATCCAGGTGCTAGACTCCTTGGGGAACTCGCTAGGCCGTAAAGCACTCAAAACAACTGTCAGTATTCACAAACTCAAGTATTCTTTACAAGGTTTATATATTATTATTAGGAAGTCTAATTGCTCCATTCATTGAATAAACAGCTTGTTGGATTGCGGAGACGTAAAGATTTTGCATTGGAGCAGACATAAAGGTTGATGAGTGGCCGCTTAGTGAGATCATCCAGCGCAAAATCCAAACTGATGGGTATGTTCATAAATAATAAATTGTCAGATAGAATGAACTTATCATCCCTGCTTTGAACCCTGTTTAGTTGCTAATGACCAACTCAACCTCTATTCATAATGGGTGTAGTGTCTCGTGTGGCCTATTCTTGATAACATTTATGGAGTATTGGACCGGGGAGGAGTTGTCAGACGACGTCACATAGGTAATTTTTAGCACACGTATTATGAGTGTGCAATGGCTGTCATTTTTTAAATTAATGATGTTCATATATTGTGCAGGATGATATGGAAAAGTTCAGACTTAAGATGGCTGCCATCTTAATGTCGTCAGACTTAAATAAACGCAAGGGAACTATACTCCTTCATAGTCATCATAATAGTGGAAGCCCATGCGAGATTTATAGTCCAAATAATCAAGATATTACAAAAAAGAGGAAACATCCTGAGGGCACCAAATGCTTAGTTGATCAACAGGACATGTCATCACAAATCCCTGCCAGTCAGGATACTGGCGAAGAGCTTTGGGCCTTTCACGCAATGAAGGAGGTGCAATTGAACAAGGAGGAGCTGACTAACATACTGTGTGATCATGTCATGGCCATGCAAGGAGAATCAAAGTTGAAGTATGCTACATTTTTATCTCAACCTCTTTACTAATAAATAGTGCATGCTAAACTAACAAGATAAACACCATCTGTGTTGGATGCCCTGCAGGAGGCCTTGGGTTAAAGGCTTTTTCCCCTCAGTTATTCACCTAAGTATCAAGGATCTACAAGAGTTGCTAATGGAAGACCGAGCCATCTCTACGGATTGCTTCAACCTTGCTGTCCGCTTTCAAGCATATCGAGAATTCAGGAGTCTTACACGATGGGAAAATCTTATAAAGCATCACATGGACTTGCGCTTCTGTGTAAGCATATTATTATTACAATAACAATTTCATGTTATAATAATTAGCAGATAAACTATATTGTACTTATATTGTACTGATCTTGAGAGTTGATATCTTCCAGAACATGCTTGCTCTAACACATGGAGAAAAGAATCGTAAACCATACACGAGGAAAGATCTGGGTGTTGCGATTGGAGTAATTGAGAATTTTAATTACAACTTGAAACGGTGCAGATATCTAAGTTGCTTTGCTGCTGCGTCCATTACCTAAATCACGTAATACTTTGTTTTAATCGCCGTCATGTTTTACAGTTTCTGTTGCCATGGTGTCACCTTGGAAATTACATGCTCTATGTGATCGACCATCAGAAGCAGATGGTTACCATGATTGATCCTAGGGTGGTGGAACATTGGTGTCAAGACACACCAGTTCTGATGTATGCCAAGATAACTCTTGGAATTCACATGCAATACATGCTCGCAATAAATGAACATATCCCTGAATGGAATGAGAATATCTGGAAATGGAAGTTCACCCGTGCGACAGGGGTACCAGAAAACATAGAAAGGTAAGTTACTCACACAAACTGCCCCTTGCAAGAATGAGAAGTGACTTTACATTTATTTATTAAAAAAAAACCAATGGCTGACGGTGAATCTTTTTGCACCAGAAACTCAAGTGGATTCCTTATTCTCCAGTATATGAATTTGTGGGGTAATCCTGAAAACATAGATATTTACACAGTAAGTATAACATACCTTATTTTTAGTGGTTGTTAGATCGTTCCAAAAGTTGTGTATATGCACTAATATATAAACATATATACTCGCATTTTTGTATAGGATCCTATGGAGATGCGTCAAAAGTTGTTTGTCAACTTACTGGCGCATGATAGGAATGGATATCGGAGATATCTTCCTGCCGATATAAAGCATTATCTTCGCCGCATCACGGAAGAGGATATACACTAGAGTTGATGAGCATAAGGTGACAAGCTATGAGAGACCGAAATCCATGTACAAACAAGGGTGTATCGCGGAACTCTTTGTGTTCAAATCGTTTAGAACAATATATCGTTTGAAGTTATTGTAATAGTTTTGAATTCGTTTCAAGTTTTTTTAATAGTTTTGAATTCGTTTCATGGATATCTATAAAATGCGTGCTCCCTTTGTTTGGATTTATCCTAGATATAATCAATCAGATTCGTTCTAAGTTCCAGCACTTGTTTTGTTCGTACGGGCAGGTTGGAAAACTGACACCACCACGTAGTTGTGCAACAAAAGAAAAATATTACGAGCAATTATAAGGAATCCTAGATATGATGTTTGCAGTCTTGGATTATATTAAAACGATGTGACTCCAAATATGGTGTTTAATTTTATAATATTAGGTTCTTATTTTTTGCGATCAATGTGCTTTTAGTCAAAAGTTTTGTTGAACCGTAGCAACGCGCGGGCATGAATACTAGTAATGTTATAAAAGAAAAGCTTTATGCGGGTTCAGTGAAATTTCGAGCTTTTTAATGCTTTTGACACAATGTTTGGCAATGGGTATGGAACCATGGATGGCCGCTAGTACAGTCCCGATGACAAAATTAAGGTAACGTCCGATCAAGAATCACTCAGCGTTATATTTGGCAAACCCATACTCTGCTACTGGAGCGGTGGCCGCTCAAGCAGCTCTGAGCATCCTGGGACAAGAAGGCACCGGAGGTCGCTTCCCCGTGCCACTGGCAGCCGTGCACCGTACTTGGCTCGGGCGCGGCCTCCCCTTTCCCGGCTCGGCAATGACCTGGATCTTCCTCTTCTCCTTGAGGGTAGAGGCCTCCTTGTACCCCTCGTGGAGCCGCATCTTGGCCCTCGTCAGCCTCGCCTCGTCGAAGGCCATCGCTGGGGGGGCTTCTTTGCGCTTGCACGCGCCCCAACCGCTCGGCTGCTTTGGCAGCGCGGCCGGCGGCTCAGCCTTGGTCGTCAAGGACGCCGCGCTTGTTGCCGGGGAGACACGCTTGGCAACTCCTGGACCCTGGAGATTCGCCGCCACTGTGGAGACGGAGGACTTCTGGTTGGAGCCGCTTGGCCTCCACTTCGACACCGGCGGCGTCGGCGTGAGATCCGGTGTCACCGCCGTTTGCAGCACCGCGGGGTGCTGCACGACGGCAGGGTGCGGTTCTGCCTTCTTGATCACCAGCCGTATGCTCCTCTGCTTCTTGACGATCGCCGGCATAGCCGTCGCCTCCAGCTTCGCCTCCACAATGCTCGGCCTCGGCATTGTCACCGGGCGACTGCCCGCGCTCGAACTATTCGGCCCAACTGACTGCGACTTCTCCTTATTGATCGGCGACGAACGCGCGATGATCCTATCAACCTTTGGCGCCTCGTCGACACTCGTCGCGGCGTCTCCGGTGGGCGCCGCTGGCGCCGTCGTCGCCTGCCGCGCCGCGAAGTGCTCGTCGGCGAGAGCCTTCCAGGACCTGTAGAGCGCCGCAGCCAGCCCGCGCACCTGCTCCGACGGCGCGCTCTTACGCACAGCGTTGACGGCACGGCCGACCTTGGTCGTCTCCAGAGCCTCGAAGGTCATCGGCACGGCCTGCAGCTGCCGGAGCGACTCGAGCACAGCCTCGTTGCCTCTCTCGCTAGCCAGTTCTCCATTGATCCTTGTGACTTTGTCGAGGATGTCGCCGGCTTCTGAGCGGACGGTGCACGTCGGGCCGCTTGCCATGGCGACGCGCGCGGGGTGCTCGGCGTCGGCGACCTAGATTTTCCACGAGAGCTCTAGCGCGTGGCGTGTTGTGGTTGCGCCGTGAGGTATGGACGTATATTTATCATTTACGGGAGAGGCAGGCTTCCTCTTTCGAGTCGAAGTCGGAGAGCGCGGCGCCGATCGGATGCGGAGTCGAACGCGGCGGCGGAGTCCGAGTGGGCAACGGATCGGAGTCATATTCCAGACGAGACTGGTGACCTTAAAAAAGCAGAGGATAACTTGGGCAGCACACGACCCAGATGGTTGCATTGCATAGTGTTAATTCATTTTCTTACAAGGAAAAAATCCATTTTATTTTCTTCACCTATTCATTTTGTCCGTTTAACCCCTTGAGCAAAATTTAGGCCTGATTTACTCGCTCGAACTATTTCAGTTAGTCCAATCTACCCCCTAATGGAGGGTGGTGGTTAAAGTGAGCCTAAATTTTGTTTGAGGGTTAAACGGACAGAGTGAATAGGTGAGGGGAGTAAAATAGACTTTTTTTTCTTACAAATAACATTTTGTTTCACTATTTTAAATTTTTTATTCTTTTCCTACCCATTATATTCTTAACTATTTCTTTCATTATTCCTTATCTTCCTTATGGCTTTTTAATCGTTCATACATGTGCAGCAATCTAAAAAACATTCGACAATTGCGACGACTCATTGCCATTGCAACAATATTGTCTCTACATGATTGCCATTGTTGGAGTAAAAGAACCATTAGGGTTGCTGCATAAACATCACAAACAGACATTGGGCAAAAATTGACATTGTTTGTTTTGGGGTTAAATTAGCCAGCAGGTACAACTTAATATTATATCCAATCAAGGGCAAGAGATATCAAGTTTGAATCACGATGGACTCAAATACATGAAATAATTGCCGCTAGCTTTTATTTCCATTAGGTTGCTTGCATAAAACATCACAAAGAGACATTGACTAAAACTTGGCATATCTTTTCTTTGTTTTGGGGTTAAATTAGCCAACAGGTACAACTTAATATTATATCACATATTGAGGGCAAGAGATCTCAAGTTTGAATCACGATGGACTCAAACATCATAAAGAGACATTGGCTAAAAATTGACATATCTTTTGTTTGTTCTGGGGTTAAATTAGCCGGTAGGTACAACTTAATAGTATATCACACCGAGGGCAAGAGTCACAAGTCTGAATCATGATGGACTCAGATACGTGAAATAATTGCCACTAGCTCTTATTTCCACTTCTGAGTCCTGCACATAGGGATGAAAACGAAAAAAAGATAAATTTTAATACTGATAATCGTTTTTTAGATTTTACTGATTTTGAGGTTAAATGAGAATGCATAAGTAAAAGTGGCGAGAACCTTTTACCGATCCTTTCATCCTTACCTACATGTCAAATGATTCATCTTTTTTCCCTACGAGTTTAAACTTTTATGTTTAATTATTTGCCGTGCATGCGTTGGTTAAAGACTAGTCAAGTTGGCATGCTTTGCGCGCCCATAAAAATCATTATCTGGTAGTATTTAAAATGGTATTATGTTGATGTATCGAATCAGATTAAAATTAGAGTTGAATGTAATTGTAAATCTGCTCATGCTAAAGATCATAACTAAAAAGTAAAAATAGAAAATACTAAGAAAGAAAATTTTGTTGATATGTTTAAAAAAGAAAGCAAATGATAAAATATTGTTGAGTAAATTTAGGGTTTTATCTAAGTGGTGATGTAGTTACAAGTGATGAATTTTTGAACACATGAGGTTTGGTAATTTGTAACGTTAATAATGATAGTATAAAACGGAAGCAACTAAAGTGGTTAGATCAATGCCTTAATCCCCAGTGAGTGCAAAAAGGCATAGGACTATCAGAGGCAGGATTAACTGCTCAGCTTAGTGTGCAAAAGGATAGGCATTGAATATTTAAATATTGAAACAAAATTCGAAGTCAAATTTCTTGTACCTAAGTTCAGATTTAGACAACATTTGTTACGGTGTATAATAGATTCGTTGCTTAGATGTTTAGTGTATGTATTTTATTTTGTATGAAAAATAGATTTATTTAAATTATATAAAATTATATTCTGTTTTGATAATTCTTTTAAACATAACTTTAAAGTTATGATTATTTAGAGGGGTAAAAAAATTAGTGATTGAAAAGAGAAAAAAAATCAAAAGTAAGAAAGGGGAGAAGGGTAATGGTGGAATAAAAAAGTGGGCCCCATGTGAACAATATTGTGGGTCCCATGTGAACAGTATTGTGGGTCCCACGTGAACAGTATGCGGGGCCCACCTATGTGGGCCATCGAAAAGTGGCCCTGACCTGTACGTGGGGCCCACCTAAACGGTACTGCAGGTTCCCCATGAACAGTGCCTTGGCCCCACGTGAGGCCACAGGCGCACGAACACTCGCGAAACGAAGACACTTTAGTCTATGTAGTTCAAGAAAATAATTTGTTTATGTTGTGTTTAACTGGTTTTTTAGATAATAATGGAATAATTCTGGCTTCAACTACCTCTTAGATAATGTTGTGTTTAACTGGTTTTTTTAGATAATAATGGATAATTCTGGCTTCAACTACCTCTTAGATAATGTTGTTTAACTGCTTTTTCTGATTTCCATAGACATTTATGGGTTCGATAATTTTTTTATCCAAAATTCGTGATAAGGCAGGTGCCACCGAGGGCATGCAGAACAGCCTCGTGCAGCCCTCTCCACCTGCATCTCCTCCGAGGCGTCCATGCCACTCAGCCTCGTCCTTCTTGACTCAAGCCATCTCCGAAGGACTCAAACCAGACTTCGGAAAGCAGGGCGCAATGATAGAGTCATGATGGAGTTTCAGAGAATCCTGACCTTGATGGAGTCTGGTTTGAATCCTGATCCTGGCTTATAAAAGTACAAATAAATTACTCACCTTTTCTATGACTTAAACTTTGGTACATGGGCTTTATTATTCATCACCTGAAGCTCACCGTTAAAGGTAAACAAGAATTGGAAAAAACTAGATGATTCCACGCACGTTGCTGCGGGATTTGAAAGAGTTTTTTTTAATAAACTATGAATCATTGTGGTTGATTAGTTGCTCGTAAAAATAATGCACTTATAGAGTTATCCGAAGAGCCATATGAGCTATCTCTTGATAATGATTATAAACTTTTATGTTACTTTTGAATACATAAGAAAGAAAATAAGATACATATCTAATGAATAGAAAATGCGCATAAAGTTGACCAGCCAATTAGAATAATCCAGAATTCAAGATGATGTGTACCACATAAGTGAAAAGTAGCAATTAATATATCTTAGTTGGATATTAATGCATCCTAGCGGGAGGTGATGATGTGGCTTCATGAGGGTTGAGAGAAATCCTTAATGGGGATCTCCTATATAAGTTATATAGATAGGCCTGTAATTCATCTCCCTTTGCAAAGAGGCAGGTGACACCGCGGCCCAAAACTCGTCGTCCTGCTTCAGCGCCGCCATATGATCCGGCAACATCAACACCTCCACGTCGAAGCCGCCGTCCCGTCCAGGATATAACGACGCCTTCCGGTGCACCTTGTTCCCCATGCCGCTGCGAGCTGCCAACGCCTCCCCCCACCTGAAGTCGCACCCGTACATGTCGAACCGTGGACGAGCTCCCCATCAGCACGCCGTTCGTGGGGAACAAACCCCTAGTGTACAGCACCGGGCTCGCCGCACACGGCGCCGCACGAGCCCGGATTGCCGCGTCCGTGTGCACCTCCACCGCCCGCCCCACCACCGCCGCCCCCACCCCGTGCCCGCGCGCCAGCAGCTCCGACGCGAGCACCGCCTCCGTCTTGACGGCGCTGCCGCAGTTGCCGAAGTACTCCGTCGGAAGCGGCGGGCGGAGCAGCCCTGCGGTTGTCGGCGGCCGCATAGCACACTGTCTCCTGTTACGGCTCCAGGCGCCGGGCGCGAGGTCAGTGCCTGGAACCTCTGATTATGCCTTGCTTTGCTTCGGATTTGAAAAAAGTTAGAACTTGAAAAACCGTGTCCGTCTTGAATTCTTTCCGCCTTGCAACAAGGATTTATCACCAGATCTTGTCAGAGTTCAATACAACATCTTATCGACTTGAGCCAAAGCCGCCGAGATATCTGGTGCAGCATATTAGCTTCCGTAAATTGTTTTGCGAATTCGTCTCCGCCACGGACGGAGGAGACCGAGTGCCTGCTTCCGTTCAGATTCGATCTTGATGCCGCTTGATCATTGGCCGGTAATCACTGCTTGGACTTGAACTCGACGAGAAGAACGGTCGGCGGTGTGCAGCAAGTCGTCAACTGACGGCACAAGTGTTGCGCCGAGTAAACTGATCTTTGGGAATCAGGGTGGGTTGTTTACGCCGATGTCTTCTTCTCCGCGG
Organism: Urochloa ruziziensis; assembly: GCA_015476505.1. Classification (NCBI taxonomy): domain Eukaryota; kingdom Viridiplantae; phylum Streptophyta; class Magnoliopsida; order Poales; family Poaceae; genus Urochloa; species Urochloa ruziziensis. The sequence continues at coordinate 33,517,678 of CM027118.1, forward strand.
CGAGCGCGAGGTGACGACGCCGGAGCTAAAGACGAAGGTCATGCCCTCTTGAACGCGTTGAATTTGCTTGAAAAACGTCATTGAATTCTCCATGGGATCTGATGAACTCCCCTACCTGGCACTCCAGATGTCGGTATTCTACCGTCGATCCTATCGAGGGGTCCCGAGGTAGTAGATTTCAGGTGGGGTTTCAGCGAGATCAGGAACGCAATTGCTACACAGCATAAATTTAGACATGTTCGGGCCGCCGAGATAGCGTAATACCCTACATCCTGTTGCTGATCTTGTATTTCATAGAGTGAATAAAAATACATGGTTGTCGTCTAACTTGAGACGTGATGAGATTGTTCCTCGATCAGGGGGTGGATTCTATTAATCTGAGTTGAGATGATGAGTTCTCTCCCAATCTTCTCAATGAGGTGAGAGGCCTAATCTAAGACGAGGTGCCGATCTAGGTACCTCTGGCCTCCATTATATACTCTAGGGGCAGGGAACTAGTCGGCCTACAAAGTCCTAGTCCTAGTAGCATTACAGAGTATAGTCCTAGCTCTAGTAGAGTTGCAGACTTCTTCCTTCCTTACGGGTACCTGTGGTTCCATACCCGACACCGGTAGTCGGCGAGCCAATCTGAGATGCGCTGCAATCCTTCAACGAACTCCGCCGAGGTGTACTCTCGGTACTTGCCTGCCTCAGGGACGAGGAGATCCAGGTCTGGAGCGTCGATAAGGTTTACGGCCGCAGAACCACGAGAGTCTTCAGTGTCGCGCGACCTCGCTGGAGTCGCTTGCAGACTAAACAAGTACAAGATCATCGACATGGTCTTTGGAGACGTGGAAATCTTCGAACGGGATGTTTACCAGCGTCTAGGTTAGGACTTGAGCATCCTTCGAGCATCTTGACGCGGTCCATTGAGCTCACCTGATGATCTGACGAGAGCCCCTACCTGGCGAGCCAACTGTCGGGGGTGAATTTCGGCATTCCACCACGGGTATCCCCACAGCGGTAGATTGTTTCGGAGGGGCTTCACTGGACCTAGAGCTAGTTGGTGTATGCAAACAAATGAGACACAAGGGTTTAGACAGGTTCAGACCACCGAGTAGGCGTAATACCCTACGTCCTATTTGGATGTTTGTATTGCGTGATTTGGTTGGTTGATTGTATTTGGATCTCGTGGTATTTCTCTTTCTAGGGGTACCCCTAGCTCCTCTTATATAGTCCGAGGGTAGGGTTTACATGGCATGTCCCTTAGCGATGTAAAATGCAAGTAATCTAATCGGATTACAACACGTATGGGGAGTCCTTATTGCTTCGCCTTCTTCCTTCCTTGTGGTACCAAGGGTAATACCCCCACAATTAGTATACTCAGTTTTATTTGTTGACTGTTTTTTCAGGGAGTTTCCTTGAGGAGATGGTTGTCAATCTGACTTAGCCATGCCAGCTTCATGCTGGTTGGACTATTGAATGCGACGAGACTCATGCTCATTGACATCATGATGGCCTAACAGTGTTACGTTTCCACTAGTACCATCTTTTTACTTCTGTTGAAAACTTCGTACTCTGAAACCTCCTTTTACTTATGACATAAACCTGATTTGTAATAAATAAAGTACCTATTGAGGGAACTGGTTAATGAATTGTGGTATCGTTATAATTTGGAACTTGCCCTCGCGTGAGTGTTGCATACTGGTTTTGATTGAGGTACTTATCAGTAGTTACATCAGGTTTGAACCCGACGGACTGTCACTTTAGTTCATTTTAGTTGCGTGAGGGCCAAGTGGATAGTTAACGCACTTAAGCCGGATTAAAATGAGCGCTTATGCCACAGTATTCTAAAATATTTCAGCTCCAATAGAGAAGCAATAGCTGGAGCCATTGTTGAAAAAGCCGCGACCCGTACCAAACCAGTCTCAATCTGGCAGATGAAATCGGTAATCTATACTAGATCCAAAACAATTGAAAACATTTCCTACCTGAAAGATCCCCTATACCCTCACGGAGCACGCACTTGACAGCCTCGACCAAAGGAGGACCAAAACCCACATGTCTAAAATTGAGAGTTAGAAAATGTTTATGCCAAAACCAAATAATTTTTGTCACCCGGCCCTCCCGCATATCTGCCCGCGCGTGCCCACCCCGACCAGCCCCTGTCAATCACGGCGGCACCCTCCCTCCTCGGCGGTCTTTCCTTGTGCGAGCATCGATGGCCAGCCTTTGATCTAGGATCTCTTCCTCGCCCAGGACGCAAATCCTGCCTTTGCATTGTCTCCTCCTCTCCCCTCCACCCATGGCATACAATCGGTGGGCGTGCCCATGTCTGGCGGCAGGCGACGGGCAGCCAGAGGCATCTGTTGGGTGCAACCATTGGAACTGCGTGCTGCGCGGGGCTTCGGCGCAGGGTACAGCCATGACTGGTGGCACAGAGCTTGGCCGGTGGATCGAAGGGGGCACAGACCCGAGGGCAGCACACCTAGGTAGGGTCGAATCTCGTACAACGTGGCGTGGATGCAGCGCCGCCGCCATTCCGCAGCATCGCCGCCGACGGAGTGTCACGACGCGGCCATCAATACCCCTCCGGCTAGGTACTCATCTCATGAAGCTGTTCCTCGACTGCGGCATCCTCGATGACCTCCAGGCCGCGGCAGTGCGGGGCCTTCCCATGGGACGCGTCCCCGTTGTCCTCCAACCCCAGTTCCGCCCCGACGATCGATCGATTCCTCCCTTTGCTTTCTGGCGATCGATTCAGTGAGCTCGGATTTCTGTGTCCCCGGGGTGATTGCGGGGAGTAGTTTGGTTCTGGCTAGGCGTCCGATTGTCTGACAATAGAGGGGTGGATAAATTATTTTTTGAAATTCGAGGGCGGCTGTTTTTGGCACCTGATGCATGCGCAGGGGTATCAGACCCGTAAAGGCGATTGCTTTAAATAGCAGATCTTGTCGCGTATTATTTATGCTATGAACTTGCCAAGATTGCTTTTGTTGGACTAGAAGCCCACTCATGCCCAGATCCAGCCCACCAAACTCCAAGATTGCTTAAGGACTAAGCAAATGAAGATAAGATCAAGTTACTTCGAGATGAAGGCAAGTTCAAATGGAAAGTCATCAAGAAGTAATTTTATCCCGAAGTAAACGACATCCAGGACCCACATGCATAGAAAGGAACATTCCAGAACCGACCATGAAGCTTGGGGAAAAAGTTGAAGCCGAGGCGGCCCAAGAATGGGCCAGGCCACGCGGTCCAGGCCCCACCTGGCCGTGCCGCCCAGGCCATTCTTGTGGCCCCTCGCCTTCCCCTTTGACCTAGGGTTTCCCAGGGCTATATATATCTCTCATTTCATTCAAGAGCTATCAATTCATTTTCGTTTGACGCCGAAGGAGCAAAGAAGCTAGAGGGACACCTCTCGGAGTAGCTGGGTCATGCTAGTTGTCTAGGGTTTGCCCTAGCCGACGTGGGAACCCTGCGAGGAAGACCACGTCGGAGTTCTGGCAGCTAGTTCATCAAGATCAAGGTAGGATCCTGGTTGTGATCATGATGTACATCCAATCATTCATAGTGAAGTCTATTTGAGTTTCCGATTGTTCTTATCGATCAAGTGCCTCTCTTTATGATTTTACTCGTTCTTGGGTTTGTTTCTTCTAAGATCTATTATCGAGATAGATCGATCAGGACGTTCGTTTAGCCGTGGTGTCTAGGGGCACATACCGGATCTACCAAGGATGTTCAACACGTTCGTAGAACGTGCCCTTGTGATTCATCTCGTAGATAGAGAGCGTCAGTGACGGGACGTTACTCGTGTATGGCAATGATCCTCAGGGGTTTGACCGGAGGCTATGATTTAAAGATGCTTTCAATTAGATTCTCATCTTGCTTGCTTCACTACTTTGCTCAGAACTCCAGCGTTTGCATGATCTAGGCGATCTAGATTGGTTATCTCTATGCTTTCTCTTGCTACCTCTGATGTTCTTCAGATTGATCTTTAGTAGATTAGATTGATTCAAGTCACAAGTGTTTCTTTGCTAGTTAGATTGGATCTTGCGTCTTTAGTTCCACGGATTGATAAACCTTGGAGGAATACTCTCTTGAGGGAAGAGCTACAATGATCCGTACGCTTGCGGTGGATCTTGGTGTGCGTTTGCGCCGCCAACAAGCATTTCTGGCATCGTTGCCGAGGAACTAATGATCAAGTTCTAATTTAGCAATGCAATCGTAAATAATTTCTGACTTTTCTTTAGATTAGATCTGTTTCAACTCTTTTCTCTAGATTAGATTTGTTTTTGACTTTTTGATCTTTTAGATTAGATCTGTTCTAACTCTCTTGAAAATTCATCCACAGATTCATCTACTAAGTTCTCAAAAACTTTTTCTTAGATCATGTATATACTTTTTCTTTTCACTAAACGCTAACAGGAGATGGACAGCTACCTCTCCAACAAACCGAAAAATTTTGTGGATGATCCAGAAAAACTTTACAGGCAAAGGAGACGCGAAGCACGACTGAAGAAACTATAGTTGGGAGATTCATGCAAGACAGAGGAATCGTCCTCAAGAGAAACTCCACCGACAACACCGAAGGGAGAAGAATCGAAAGACAAGATGGGAGAAGCACCGTAACCGGAGCGTATTATTAGGGAGTTGTTCATCCTGAGCATTGCCAATCTGCCCCTCATGAACCTCAAAAACATTGCAAGACCATTCAAGATCAAGATCCTGACACTAAGGATGGTGCAGAATTCGCCGTTCACCGGTAAAGAAGATGCAAATCTTCATATTCAAGCTTTCACGCAGCTATGCCTCACTTTCGACATGGAGGGAGTGACTCAAGACCAAATGAGAGCAAGGCTCTTCCCGTTCTCTTTGGAGGGGAAAGCTCTGCAGTGGTTCTACTCGCTATCACCAGACACAGTGCAGAACTGGGATCATCTGATGACAGCCTTCTTGAAGGAGTATTACTCAAGGGGAAGACCCAGAATTTGCGCAACAAGATTCTCAACTTCGCGCAATACCCAATGGAGACAATTGCATAAGCTTATGATCGTTTCAATGACTACATTCGGGCCGTGCCTAATCACAAACTTCAAAAAGAAGACCTCGTTCAGAAGTTCTATCAAGGCCTGCAGCCAACGTCAAGAATCATCATCAACACATCTGCTGGAGGTTCGATGATTGATCTCACCCCTACTCAAGCATTCAAGTTATTCAAGAAGGTAGCAGACAATGATGCATGGGCATCAACTGGGCGCCTAGTGCCAGCCCCACAGACTGAGAACGCAAAAAGTGTGTTGCAAGTGGAGCGTGAACAGCTGCTCGAAGGAAAGATCGTTCTCTCATGAGGAAGTTCGAGAAGATGGAGATGGAGAATAAAGAAGCTCAAGATTTGAAGGCAGCCGAAGCTAGATCAACATGTGAAGAGTGTGGCGAGTACGACCACGTCCAGAAGAATTGTCCAGAGGAAGCTAAAGTGCTTGACTACATCAAGAATGGAGATTGGTACCCCCAGTCCAACTTCCGCTATGGACAAGGTAGACCTCAATTCAACGCAAGCTCTTTTATTCAGAATGCAGTACCTCTACGTATGCAGTTGAAGGAGTCCATAGAAGAGCAAGGCAAGGTGAATCTAGCTACCGCAAAAAAGTTCAAGGCTATGGACAAAGCATTAGAAAACATCGACGCAAAAGTTGCAGAGGTCGGAAGCTCGAACCATCAAGTGATCAACATGATGAAGATGATAGAAACACAGATGGCCCAGCTTGCCAGACACCTATCAAGCAATGAAGGAAGATTGCCAGGTCAGCCCATACTCCCAGAGACAGCCAAAGCTATTCAGACTCGCTCAGGAAAAGAAACAGCGGAACCAGAATCTCCAGCCGGAGCAAGGAAGCCTAAGCCAGCCGCTGAGGCAGAGATGACCACGAAGGAGAAGGAAAAGGCGCCAGCTCAGACGCTGTGACAATCTAGGTGTTCATTAGCTTAATCACCTGCTAAACCTTTTGTCTTAGCCTAATTAAGTTTAATTTGGCCTCACCTAGATTTTCACTTAAGGAATCCTACCAAAAATTCCCTTGCACCTCGGTGAACTTTTGACCTTTCACGGTTGGCATGGTTCGAATTCGAACTTTCACTTAAGAACTTGAAAATCGACCAATACAAAAGTTGTTCAGTTTTTAACGAGACACATTTTTGTCAATTGGCTCGTTTCGAGATTTTGAGTGGAAGGCACCTTAAATCACAGTCAAAGTCAGTCAAACACAGAAGTTCACTGCAGGCTGGCACCCGAGTCCATGCTATTTTCTACTCAGTCTTCTCTCGAATCCACTCACTTTTTCATAGGTCAACCTTTACAAAAGTTGTGGCTGGTAACCTGGAACACAACTTTGCTTTTTGGAGATTTTGAACTTCAGTTCAAAATTTCGGAGAAAAGTTGGTTTGAATGGACGCCCGGCATGTGTTCGACGGATTGCCGGCGCTCTCCGGCGCCGCGCGAGTCACGCGCCCGACAGCGCCGCCACGCGGCGGCCAGCCTCTGACGCGGACGCCGAGGCCGCGCCCGCGCCTTAAATGCGCCGCGCGCTGTCCCCACGGTCCACCCGATAAGGCCGCTTTGTTCCCCGCGCCACTCCGACCAGACGCGACGGGCGACGGCGTGCGCCACGTGGTCGTCGGCGACCCGCCGGCGGGCTGCAGCGCCGCTGCCCCGACCAAGGCCGGCAGACCAGTCGCCGTGGGCCCTAGCACCTCGCCAACCCGCGCGCGAGCTCACCCCGACCTGGCCACCGACCGTCCCGCCTAGCGCCGCCCCGTCGCGACAGGCCGCCGACCGGCGAGCCATGTCCGCCGCGGCAGCCAGCAACGCGCCGTCCAGAGCTCCGCGTGGCTGTTTCGTTGCTCCGAGCCGCAGTCTGAGCCTCACCTCGACTGCCTATAAAAGGCCCCGCACCCCCTGCACGCGAGCCCCCTCCGCCGCTCGCCATTTGCCACCGCCAGGCTGCCTCTCCGCCGCTCGCCATTGTTGCCGCCAGGCTGCTGCTCCGCCGCTCCCCGCCGTGCGCACTGCTCCGCCGTCGTTTTTCACCACCAGCACTCGCCACGCCCTTGCTCTAGCTTCCCAGAGCCCCAGCTGCCACTCTCAGCTCCACCGTCGAGTCCTCTCCTCAGATCCACTCCGCCGTTGCTCCTCCAGCAAACCACTCGAGTGCAGCAAACCACTCGAGCCCTTCAGCAAACCACTCGAGCCTTGCCAAAAACCACTCGAGCTCTGACACAAACCACTCGGGCTCTGTGAAGGACCGAAACGGCGACCAGAGAGGGGGGAGTGAATGGGAGCCAATAAAACTTTCTTTTCCAAATCCGGCTTTCACCCCAAAATCACTTCCGGACTTCGTAACACAATCTTGCCAAGATCACGTAGCAACTGAGATGCTACTGACCCTAGGAACAAGAAACATGTAGCGGAAACACAGAAAGAATCCTCGATCCAAAAACTTGACAAATCTGTCATTGGGTGTATGTACTCGGCACTGCCGGGTTACCAAACTCGGCACTGCCTAGTACATGCAGCTCTCGAGTGTATGTACTCGGCACTGCCGGGTTTCAAAACTCGGCACTGCCTAGTACATGCAGCCCTCGAGTGTATGTACTCGGCACTGCCGAATTTCAAAACTCGGCACTGCCTAGTACATGCAAACAGCCCAGCCCCAAAGTCAACTCGTGGATGGATCTCCCAAACGGCTTGAGCTCTTGAGGCGAGATTTTGGTCAGATGTTCTAGACCTCCAGTGGAGTGTTTTCCCAAAAGATCTCGGCCTCTAACTCAGTACAACTCCCGGAAACTCAGATCTCGTGATGAACACCATGACATCAAGTTCATCCCGAAAATCTCTAATCCAAAGCGATTCTCGGCGCTTGGGGGCAAAGGATCACCAGCAAAAGAGGCACAAGGCACTCATATGTGAATCCCCCAAAGAAATCCGAGAGAAAACGCCCTAGAAAGAGAAGAACGAAAATCCCTCAAAAATAGCTCCGAAAATACCCACGAAAATAGAAAAGGAAGGAGGAGCTCGGGAAATCAAATCATGGCACAAAGATGAGCAGCACAAACTCCATCACATAACCATGAATTGACCTATACAAAACTAAGAAAGATTCGAAGTAGTTCTAGGTGGAGAGGATGAAGGGAAGGGAAAAACTAAACAAGCCAAATAAAAATAACTAGAGAGATGGCAGCCACCAGCCCTGGAAGGGGCTATTAGTAGTCCAAGTGGTGGTGCTCTAAAGACTAAACTACCCCTAAGTGATACATACCCCTCAGGGGCAAGTTTGACATTTGATCTTCAGATATTTTCTAGCTCGGGCACCTTCCATTGCAAGCTAGCTTCCCTCCGACGCAAGCCTTGCAGTCACGCCGCGTGTCCTCCGGATCGAAGCTCCTCGACGCCGAGTTTTGGGCCGGCCCAGTCGAGTGTATGTACTCGGCACTGCCGAGTTGTTCAACTCGGCACTGCCTAGTACATACAATCAGCCCAGCTGCCCATCTTCGCCACGTCGAGTCCTCGGTCCTTGGTTTTGAGGCCCAAACCAAGGGAAACCGTCCACCGATGATTTTGTGGCCAAATCACCAAACCCCGCGCGCAAACTTCGGTTGTCAGCCGCCACCTTGCGCCGGCTTCTCGTCCGCGTACGAGCTTCGGTTGTGAGCCGCTACCTCGCACCGGAACCACGTCCCCTTGCTCGTTCTTGCCTAGCATGTGAACCGCACTTGATCCACCGGCCACCGGGTCCCTCGAACCAAGCCTACTTGTCTCTCCGCTCCTCGGAGGCCGCCATGGCTAAGACCTTTCGCGCCTGTTCTTCACCTGCACCAATGCAACCAAGCCGCATTCTACACCTGCAATACTTGAGCCAAGGGAAACGTCAATCCACACCACGTTGTCAATCACTCATCACACCAGGAAGCGACCATCCACCGGTCCTCGGACACACCGGGTCCTCAATCTCCCCCTTGATGAGTGCATTGACAACACACACATAGTAACCATTGGGATAAAGAAAATATAAAAGAAATTGAAAACAAGACTCAAGCAAGTGACTAAAAGCTAGAACAAGCCGAGAACAAAGTCACTCTGCAAGAGAAAGCTCCAGAAACGCCGACCCTTCAAGAAGAAGCGAAAGGGCTCAACACCATCGGCAAAAGAGCAAAAGCACAAAGCACAATTCACAAATCTCAAAACTTCCAACTCACTTTTCAGGACATTCAAAACACTCCCCCTGCAAAAGATGCAACTCCCCCTGAACAAGTGAACTTGTGCGTGCGAAAAACACTCGAAAATGGCTCAAATCTCCACAAAGCTTGTGCTCTCAGCACAGGGGCGGTTAAACCGCCCAGGGGGGGGGGGGGGAGTTAAACCGCCCCTGGCAGATGACCAAAGTGAAAAGAGCCAAAATTTCACAAACCAACTCGCAACGATGCCGTTTCAACTTGAAAACCTTCCACATGTGCCCAGCAAGATTTTCCAATGATCAAACTCTCAGAAACTTCACAATTTTTCAGAAAACCACATTTGGGCAAAACTTTCAATCTCTCACACAAATCTGGCAAAATCTAGAGAAAAAGCTTTCCTACAAATTCTGCAAAGTCTCCCCCTTGCAAAATGCTCCAGAAATTCTCCCCCTTGTTGACAATGCACACATCAAGGCAAAATGTACAAAATGCAACTACAAGCTTCTCAAATATGCAATGAGCAATACAAATGCTACAAGTTAGAGAAGAGGCAAACAAGATAGTTCATCATGTCACACGGGCATTGCCATCAAGAAGGTGAAGACATATATCCAATTGACAAAGCCATGAGCAAATTGTGGAATTTCATCAAAAATGTCAGCACATGAGCAAAGTCCTAACCATGGATTGTTTAAGCAAAAATAAGCTTCATCTCACCAAAATCATGAAAGGACAAGCATTCCTGACAAAAGATCATCATAAATGCCCAAGTTCTACCTCATGTCATGTCAAAGCACGGAGCCATGTGTTCACTTCTCATGGGAGACTTCTCCGGCAAACAACATGCAACCGCTTAGCACCCATGTGTGCAAGTGTGTGCAATGGTGAAAGCATAGAGACATGAACATAGTTTTCATCAAATATATCTTTTTCTCATCCTTTCTTCTTTCATGCATAGACATCTCATTTTTCAAATTTTTCAAGATAAGCATGGTACATGAAATGTCTTTGCGACATAAAGAAGCTTATGCTCCTCCACAAGATAAAGCATGGGCTAAACATTTACAATGACAAAGGTCTTTGACCCAATTGAAAAGAATATCACACCCTAACATGATCTTAAGCCAGATATAGCCATTTCGGCTCAAACAAGACATGCAAAGGTATTTACTCATGGGTGAAGAACTTTAAGTTCAGTTTGTCATTTTAATTTCGAAAAGAGACTATCTCAAAAGAATATATATCAAAACCATCAAGAGCATAGCCATCCATACAAGCAATCCCTAGCCAGCCTGCCTAAACTCTAAAATGTAGCAAGTTGTACCAATCACTGCATATAGGAGAAGCTCATCCTAAGATATGATACACAAGATAAAATCAAGATACAAAAGCAAGAAAAATCAAGATACAAAGATGGTACAAAAATCTACATATGCTACAAGAGAAGCCTCCAAAACTCAGCTCAGAAAACCGCACACACACCAAGTTCTCCTCGCAAGCGGGTGAAGGTAACTTGGTCAAGTGGCTTAGTGAAAATGTCTGCAAGCTGGTTTTGGGTAGAAACGTGGGCAAGCTCAATATCTCCTTTCTCCACATGATCTCTCAGAAAGTGGTACCTCACTTCTATGTGTTTGGTTTTGGAATGAAGCACGGGATTTTTGGCTACGCTTATGGCACTGGTGCTATCACAAAGAAGTGGAACATGGGACATGTCTAAGCCAAAATCTCTCAAGGTGTATGTGATCCAAAGCAACTGAGAACAGCAGCTAGCAGCAGCAACATATTCGGCTTCAGTGGTGGATTGGGCTACACTAGACTGCTTGCGAGAAGACCAAGACACAAGAGATGATCCAAGAAACTGACACTGACCAGAAGTAGACTTGCGATCAACACGACATCCAGCAAAATCCGCATCAGAAAAACCATGAAGTGCAAGAGTGGAATCGGCAGAATACCAAAGACCCAGCTCAGGAGTAAATTTGAGATACCTGAAAATCCTCTTGACGGCCTGACGATGTGAAGTCCTCGGTGAAGCCTGAAAACGAGCACACAGACACACGCTGAACTGTATGTCCGGCCTCGTCGCCGTCAAGTAGAGGAGGGAGCCGATCATGCTTCGGTACTCCTTCTGGTCCACTGGTTCTCCGTCCTCATCCGCATCCAAAGCTGTAGTCGTACTCATCGGCGTAGTCATCGGCTTGGAGTCGCTCATGTCGAATTTCTTGAGAATGTCCTTGGTGTACTTGCTTTGGTGCACGAATGTACCATCCTTGGTTTGCTTCATCTGCAGCCCGAGAAAGAACTGCAACTCTCCCATCATTGACATCTCAAATTCCCTGCTCATATCATCTGCAAACTTGGCAACAAGATCATGAGAAGAGCCACCAAAAATGATATCATCCACAGTAAATCTGAACGATTAAAAGATCTTTGCCATTTCTCAGCAAGAAGAGCGTCTTATCAACCTTCCCCATCACAAACCCCTTGCTAAGCAAGAACCCTCTCAACCTGCCATACCACGCTCTGGGTGCTTGCTTTAGGCCATATAAAGCTCGGTGGAGTTTGTACACTCGGTGTGGGTATCTCTCACTCTCAAAACCCGGGGGCTGCCTCACATACACTTCTTCCTCGATCACCCCATTCAAGAAGGCACTCTTCACATCCATTTGGTACAATTTGAACCCTTTAGCAACTGCAAATGCTAGAAGGATCCGAATTGCCTCCAAACGGGCAACAGGAGCAAATGTCTCCTCATAATCTATCCCTTCCTGCTGCGAAAACCCCTGAGCAACCAACCTCGCTTTGTTTCTCACAATCTCACCACTCTCATCCCTCTTGTTCTTGTACACCCACTTGGTTCCTATGGGATGGCAATTTGGAGGTGGTTCTACTAACTTCCACACCTGATTTCTCTCAAAGTTTTCAAGCTCTTCATGCATGGCATTGACCCAATCGGAATCAGATAAAGCGTGTCCAACATTTTTGGGCTCAAAAGACGCGACAAAAGCAGAATGAGCATAATGAGAGATGTTCTGTGACCTCGACCGTGTAGTGCATTAATCCATGTTCCCGATGATCTTCGAAGGTGGATGATCCCTCTGTACCAGCCGGGGAGCTTCTCGCCTCGAGATTGCCTCCCCCTCAACATCAGTGTGGGGGATATAGTACCCGGGTACCTCAGGAGCAAGCCTGGCAGCCCACCAAAAGGGGGTGGCCTAGCCCACCGTTCTGGACCTGAAGACGTGCAAGTCGGCGCACGGAGGAAGGATCTGGAAGGAGAAGTTCTAGTTGGAATAGGAGTTATTGTAAAGAAGGAAAGGATTCTTAGAGATAGGATCGGCTACAAACCGACTTGTAACCCTGCCCCCCGATATATAAGGCGGGCAGGGACCCCCTCCAAAAGAACTCACCACAACTCAACTCCCATCGACATACAATCCACGCAATACAACACCCCAAAACAGGACGTAGGGTATTACGTCGAGTCGACGGCCCGAACCTGTATAAACCCCCGTGTCTGTCCATCCTAACCATCTTGCTTCCGATCTTTGCGATCTTCCCTGCAATACAAATCACTTCCGTGGGCCACCCCGTGGAAGACTGCCGGAGATCATATCACCGACAGTGGCGCGCCAGGTAGGGGATATCGCCGAGATCAATCTGGTAAGCTTGATGGATCGTGTCAAGATCTTGGACAGCTGCAATCTCCCGGACGTCGTCGGATTCGAGATCCAGTTCGGGTACATCACCACCGCCGCCTTGGATACCCAAGCGGCAGGAGCTACGATCGCCATGGAGGTTTCCTCTCTGGCGCCGACTTCGGCCGTCATGGCCTAATCCGGTCCGATCGCATCTGATCGTGCCGGTTCTACCCCGCTGAGTCCATCGCAAAACGTGAGGCCCAACCAGTCGGGAACAGATCTGCAATCACTCGGTTCCGATCCAGGCTCCTGAGAGTCGCGTCGCCGAGTCATCTCAGAGCGTAAACGCTCAACCGACGCGCGTCCCGAGCCCTAAGGTCATCACCGTCAGACCCCTGGCTTTTGCGCGCTTGCTCAGAAGCAGAAGATGAAGGACGTCGTCCAGACGGATGATTCCTCTCTGGGAGCGACTCCTACGAGTCAAACCCACAGGGACCCTCAATCCTGGACGACCTGCCGGAAGGTTACACAGTGTCCGACGCCTCTACTGAGCCGGAACTGCTAGGATCACCCAGGAGAACTAACTCCGAGTAGCTTGGAGCGTTATACGCCCACATCCGACTTCTCCGAGTCCGAGGAAGACTACCTCGCGCAAGAAGGAGTTGGGTCATACTGCTACATGGTGGCGCCAGCGACGCCACCCAAGCCCTGTGTCAGAAGACGAGGTCACTCCGGCTGAGGAGACAACTGAAGCCAGGGACCAGCGTCGAGGACGCAACGACAGTCGGGCGACTCGCAGAGCCGCACGACCACACGGAGCCACCGCATCAGGATCTGGCACCGCTCGACTCCAGGAACCACGCTCTGAAGATCATCGTCGTCAACGGGATCGGCACGACAGGAGGAGCACCCGGAACCTGATGCGCGACGGTATGTTCGAGTACAACGGATACGACGTCTACGAGACGCCAGTCCAGAACCTCGTCACCATCAACGAGGAAATTAGTCGGCTGCCACCCAGCACTCCAGGCCTGGAAAAGGTAAGGGCTCCCGTGCAGGCCGCCTCCGTCCAGGTTCACCAGATGCAGGGCAGAGCAACCACAGGTCGCTTCTGAGCTCGGTCCATCTCGACGCCGGGCCAGCGGTGGATCGGATCGTGACGAAGACCTTCGCACCATGATCAACAGAGATCGGGACGCGAGGGATGTCATCCGCAACAGCACCGAAGAGCGCCATCGTGAGGAAATCCGACGGCGCGAAGAGTACGATCGGGATCATGGAAATCCCCGTCGTAACTCCAACAGGAGCGGCTACTCGACGGAGTCAGACTACTCTGACCCCTCCGGTAGTTCAAGGCGTGGCAACGACGGCGGTCGCACTCCGCCACGAGGACGAGCGCTTCCACCACCCAGGCGACCGACCCCTGCCAAGGGAGCGAACTCCACCGCGTAGCAGAACCTACCGACGGGACCGAACTCCGCCCAGGACTCGGAACTATCGGAGGACCCGTTCCCCGCCCAGGGACCGGGATCGCAGGAGGGATAGCACTCCCCCAAGAACAACAGACGGCTCGGGTCCGAGCGGTTCCCGCCCTAGAGGTCGGATCGGCGGATTCCAGTCGTTCACTGAGCGCTTGAGAAGCGTGACATGGCCCAGAGGCTTCAAGCTGTCGGATATCGACAAGTAC